>JAEIGL010000082.1:0-65509 GCA_018903715.1 Zaprionus davidi
TATGTTGAAAATCTGTTCAGTAAAAAAGTCAAACAAATTCAATGCGATAACGGTAAAGAATATTTGAATAGAGAAATATTAAACTTTGTAAAATATAAAGGAATTCAGTTAACTACATTTCCACCGTATGTACATGAATTAAACGGCGTAGCAGAAAGATATAATAGATCGGCAATGGACATTGGTAGGTGCTTAATGAGGGAGGCAAACATGTATAGGCGATGTTGGCCAGAAGTTATGAACACAGTAGCTTATTTAAAAAATCGAACAATCGCAAACACTGCAGGAAATAAAGGCCATACGAAATATTTTTTGGTATAAAACCGAATGTAGAAAATTAAAAAAATATACGGAAGTAGAGTTTTTGTCAGACTTCCAGAAATACGTAGATAGAGCAAATGGGATAAATTAGTAGTTTTACTTGGATATAATACAAACGGATATAGGGTTTTAGTAAACAATAGAATAATAAACGCAAGACATGTTCAAATTGTGGAAGAAAAAACAAAACTAATTTGCCTACAGAAAAACGAACCGAATGATAATGAAAATAAAATAAATGAAAATGAAGTAGATGATGAAGACAACACTAAGACAGACGAACCAAATAACATCGACTTAGTTAATTCAAAAGACAGCGATGAAAGCGAGAGTGAGTGCAGTACAGAGAACATCAAATAGAAAGATAAAACCGGTAAATCTATACGGTAATCCAGTAACACATTTTATTTATATTAATTTTGTAAATGCAATTGTACCGAACACTTTCGAAGAAGCGATGAATAGCAATGAAAATCAAGATTGGCCCAGAGCAATGAACACAGAAATGCAATGTTTAAATAAAAACAATACGTGGTAAATTGTAGAAAAACCGAACAACAAAAAGATTATAGATGTTGGTGTATGGGTGTACAAAAAGAAAAGTGATGGGACATACAAAGCCAGACTAGTAGTAAGAGGTTTCCAACAAAGAGAACGACTAGAAAATGTATATTCACCAGTAGGAAAAATGTAAACATTTAAGATATTACTTTCATATTGTTGTAAAAATGGTCTGTTTATAAATTAGATGGATGTCGAAACAGCCGTTCTAAATGGCTATGTAAAATCAGAAATTTATGTGAATGAACCAAAAGGTTACGAATCAGGAGAAAACAAAGTTTATAAATTAATTAAGGTATTATATGGATTGAGAGAGAGCCCTAGACCATGGTACGAATGTTTGCATAAATATCTCAAAAAATTTAATTTTATAAGAGGTAATTACGATTGTTTATATGTAAAAAAAAAGATAAAGATGAAATATATATTTTAGTATTTGTAGATGACATATTGATATGCAGTAAAAGCCAAACAAAAATAAGCGAAATTAAAGACAGTTTAATGAAGAAATTTACAATGAAAGATTTAGGAAAAATCTGCAGCTATATTGGAATAGATATTAATTATAGTACTGAGAGTAAGAAAATGACTTTAAATCAAAAAAGATATATTGAATCACTAGCAATTAAGCATAATCTCGAAAATGCTAAGCTACACGAAACTCGAATGGAAACAAACTTAAAATTAGATTAAGCAACTGAATGTGATGAGAAAATTAAATACAGAAACTTAATAGGCGAATTATCATATATTAGCGCAGACCAGATATATCATTTTTGCAACTCTCAGCAGCTTACAATAGTGTGATCGAACTCGATAGCTTACACGAGTATCGAGATCGCGAGAGGCCTTCTCTAGGCGAATCTATCATCACTATTCTCAATAACCACGGCATCCATCGCTCCTTCTTAGCTTTTGCTTCATACACGCGACAATTGTTATAATTATGTAAATTCGTGAATAAATATTAAAACTTATTTCTGTGTACGATATACATTAAAGTGGTGACCCCGACGTGATTCACTATATACATACACTCGAAAATCTGCATCAATTTTGGCAACCAACGACGCCATGGAAGACGACGCCGACGTTTTTTTCGATCCCGTTGCTCGTGTTCCCGACGCTGCAATCAACCGCGTGGCTGTAAAAATACCACCGTTTTGGCCCGAGCACCCCGAATTATGGTTGTCTCAAATCGAAGCCCAATTTATTTTGGCGGGAATAACATCTGACGACACAAAGTTCAACACAGTTCTGGCATCAATCGAACCACCAGTTTTGGCGCAAATTTCCGACGCAGTCGTCAACCAGCCAAGCGTAGGCAAATACGAAAATTTAAAATCTTGCATTCTGGAACGCTTTTGGGAAAGCGAACAGAAGAAAATCCAGAAGTTAATATCGGAGATCGACCTTGGTGATAAGCGTCCTTCACAATTGCTTAATGAGTTAAGCTCGCTCGCCGCAAATAAAGTTAATGAAAGCTTCTTAAAAGCACTTTGGATGCAGCGCTTACCAACACAAGTGCAAACTATCTTGCAGGTATCGGACGCCAGCCTATCAGACTTGGCTATGTTGGCAGATAAAGTAGTAGATGTTGGCGATTTTCACAATGTACGCACGGTTGACTACAGTTCTAAGTCTTTACCACCCCGCAACACTGATGTTGATGACCGTTTAGAACGCATCGAGCAACAGAAAAACGCCCTACTCAAAAACAGTTCTCGCAAAAACAATCGGTCTACATCAACAAGACGCAGCAGCAGCGCCTCAACCCAAGGCGCAGGTCAAACCTCAAGCATGTGTTGGTACCACAGCAAATTCGGTAGCGACGCCCAGAAATGCCGGCAACCATGCTCTTTTTTGTGACAAACAAAAAACTAACGCACTCTTTGGATTCGGAAGGCAAATTCGAAGAGGGCCACTGCACAATTGCCCGCCTCAGCATCAGCTTTTCCAAAATAAAATTCCTTATCGACACCGGCGCCGACATTTCAGTGTTGCCACCCTGTAAAAATGCAAAACCAATACCCACGCCAAAGCTTCTTTTCGCAGCCAATGGCTCAAAAATACAAACCTATGGAGAAAAACGCATAACATTATCACTCGGACTAAGGCGAAATTTCGTTTGGACTTTCGTGGTAGCTAACGTCAATTGCGCTATCTTTGGATTCGATTTTCTTCAATACTTCGACTTGCTCGTTGACATTAAGCGACGTAAACTTATCGATTGAGCAACGCTATCCGAATCGACCTGCGGCACGGTTCCGTATGAAATAGTTCGGATTTTATCCTACGATGCGTGCAACCAATACACCAAGCTACTTCACGAATATCGAGATCTCGCAACGATCAATTCAAACAGGCTGTTAATAATATCAAAAGTAACCCATTTTATCACGACAAACGGCCCGCCCACTCACGCTCGTGCACGACGACTGGCAGCAGACAAACTCAAAGCAGCGCAGAGCGAGTTTTCCTATCTTTTGGATAAAGGAATATGTCGTCCCTCAAAGAGCAACTGGTCAAGCCCTTTACACATGGTAAAGAAAGCGAACGGAGAATGGCGTCCATGCGGAGACTACCGAGCTCTAAACAACGTAACAGTGCCTGATAGATATCCGATTCCGTACATACTGGATGTAACGAGCATTCTATACGCTAAGAATATATTTTCTAAAATCGACCTGCAGAAAGCATATCACCAGATTCCTGTTGAGCCGCAAGATATTTCCAAAACAGCCATTATAACGCCTTTTGGGTTATTCGAATCCTTGTTCATGACGTTCGGCTTGCGAAATGCATCGCAGACTTTTCAGCGGTACAAAAACGACGTCATACAGGGTCTCGATTTTGCTTTCGCATACATCGAAAGGCATACATCGCATACATCCGAAAGCCACAACTCACCGTGAACTTCGAGAAGTGTCAGTTTGGAAAGTCGTAACTCACGTTCCTGGGTCATGACATCAGCCAGCACGGTTTAAAACCATCTGAATCTAAAGTGGAAGCCATTCGTCACTTTAAAAAACCACTTATCGCTAAGGATCTGAAAAAGTTTCTGGGTATGATCAACTTTTATCGGCCGTTTATCCGTTTATTCCGGACACTGATTCAAGGTAATAAAAAAAACGACAAAACTGCGATACTCTGGTCTACAGAAGCCGATCACGCGTTCGACGCCTGTAAAAACGAGCTCGCAAATACTACGTTGCTGAACTATATGGCACCAAATTCTCAAGTAACGTTGACCACCGATGCATCGGACGACGCTATGGGTGCCGTGTTACATCAGATCGTCAACGGACAAACACAGCCACTGGGTTTCTTCTCCAAGAAATTTTCATCGGCGCAAAGGAGGTACAGCACGTACGATAGAGAGCTCACCGCTATTTATCAGGCCATTCTGCATTTCAAGTAGGTACTGGAGGGCAGAAATTTAGTAATCTTCACCGACCATAAACCGTTGATGTTTGCTTTCATTCAAAATATTGAGAAAGCATCACCACGACGCGCCCTGCAACTGGATTTTATTAGCCAATTCAGCACCAACATTCAGCACATCTCGGGAGAGGAAAACAACGTCGCTGACCTTCTCTCACGCATCTACGCCATCAAACATAAATTTTGACGAGATGGCACTAGAACAGGAAAGCGATGACGAACTACAATCTCTGCTTAAGTCTGACCCTGAAAATACTATATCACTAACGAAATTGTTTATTCCAGACTCAAACAAACAATTGTACTGCCATGTTAACAATAAACAGGTACGCCCATTTGTGCCCAGGTGCCTACGCCCAACGGTAGTCCAAGGGTACATTCGCTATGCCATCCAGGAGTTAAGGCAACGAACAAATTGGTTAGCAAGCACTACGTTTGGCCAAAGTCCAGCGCCACACCAAATCGCTACTTGGAGAGTATGCCGCCTGCGACGCTCGCTTCGAGCACATCAACATAGATATCGTTGGCCCACTGCCCTCTTCGAACGGATATCGATACTGTCTTACGTGCATCTATCGCTTCACACGATGGCCTGCTGCGATTCCCTTAATTGACATCACAGCACAGTCAGTTGACAGTGCACTGATTTCTGGCTGGTTCGCGCTCTATGGCATCCCGCTGCACATCACAACGGATTTAGGACGGCAGTTCGAGTCCACACTGTTCCAAGAGCTTTCTAAAATCTGTGGTTTTAAACATCTACGTACGACGGCATACCACCCACAAGCTAACGGCATGGTCGAACGATGGCACAGAACATTAAAAGCTGCCATAAAATGTTCTGATCCAATCAACTGGAGCACTGCATTGCACCTCATCCTACTAGGACTACGCACCACGATCAAAGACGACAGCGGGTTAAGTCCAGCCGAAATGGAATACGGCTCAACACTGCGAGTTCTTGGCGGATTTTTTTCATCAAGCACTGAAAATCGCAGCGAGTCTGAGTTCACCGAGGCTCTTCGGAAAACTATATCGCAGCTGCCAACTACTAAGCCAGTGCACCATCACACGTCTCAAGATTTTATCCACCCCGATCTAAATCAATGCAAACACGTCTTCGTCAGAGTGGATCGAGTTAAAACTCCGTTAGAACCTAACTACGAGGGTCTGTTTGAAGTAATAGCAAAACACGACAAATACTTTACTCTCAAAGGTCGCACAAAGGACAATAATGTTTCTATCGACGGTCTTAAACCAGCATACATCTTCAAAGCGGAACCTCCTCTAATACAGGAACAAAGGAAAACACCAATCGCCCAACCTGCCACGCAGGTATCGAGATCTGGACGACGAGTCATACTCCCAGCGAGATACCTTTCCTAACTGGTACTCTGTGGCAACTCTCAGCAGCTTACAATAGTGTGATCGAACTCGATAGCTTACACGAGTATCGAGATCGCGAGAGACCTTCTCTAGGCGAATCTATCATCACTATTCTCGATAACCACGGCATCCATCGCTGCTTCTTAGCTTTTGCCTCTTACACGCGACAATTGTTATATTGTAATTAATAAATTCGAGAATAAATATTAAAACTTATTTCTGTGTAAGATACACATTAAATCATATTCCGTAAATTACTTAAGCAGATATCAAAGTTGTTATAATTCAATACAATATAAATACGCGATAAGAGTATTGAAAGAAGCAGTAACCGAAATATTATTTGTAAAAAACATGTTATGTGAAATATTTAATATTAATAACGAAAAAGCGATAAAGATATATGTGGGAATACAAATTAAAGTTTATTTGTTGATTTCATTTGCTTAACACTATGAGTATTTTAACATTTAGTACAAGTTTTAAATAAAGTTACTGGGGCAAAACAAACGACTTCGAGTTTTGTGCAATTCAACACTCCGAATAAAATAATGCCCACGTCTTTTCAATTCAACAACTTCTCTTTCTGTGACGCGTGATCTTCTTCTCTTTTCTTACTTAAACTTAAAAAAAAACCATTCAAAGCGAACAATCGTTTAAAAACTATCGATGGGTTCAATGATGTTGCATCGAGGAGGGTACGCTGTTACAGCGATACTATTCCAATCCTACATTCGGCTATCCTGATAATTCATTCGTCCCGAATGAACCCCATTTTTTTATAAATTCTGCTGCAGTGGTTGTTGTTTTAGGCCCTTCTTGATTACCTACTTTTTCGACTTCATAACATCCATGTTTCATTACTTTTGTGACTTTATAAGGTCCTAAAAACTTAGCTCTAAGCTTCATAGCTGTTCCATACTGTGTTCTTTTGATAGCCACAAGTTCTCCTACTTTATACATATTTTCAACTTTTCTTTTCAAAAACTTTTCCTGTCAAAATTTTAAAAGGTGTGTATTTAGTTATCCTTGGCTTTGTGTCATTCAGTATTTGCTGTATTCTGTCTACGTGATTGTACCAATTCGAAGGATTACGGTGACATAACTTTCCTAACATGGGAATAACGATTTTATGAATTCGTTCCACTTGTCCGTTTCCCCTAGGCATTCCCGTCTTTATATGAAGCAACTGAATTCCCTGATCTGTGCAATAATCCCTGAATCCCGTAGACGTGAAAGCGCTACCCCCTTCAGTAACTATTCGTCACGGATTCCCAAAAATAGCAGCTTGCTTGCTTAGTCGAATTATAACCTCCTCAGTGCCTGTCGATCGAGTAGGATATAGCTATACGAACTTAGTAAACCCATTAACTACAGCTAATATGTGATTATACTTCTTCTTTATTTCCGTCAATGGTCCTACGTGGTCTATGTGATATGTACCAAGAGGTTCTTGTGCTTTGTCGATTGGTGTCAACAATCTCTCTTTTTTGCCTCGCTTTGAGTCTATTATCAAGCATTCAATAAAACACTTGACAAACTTCTCTACTTTCACTGCAAGATTTTTCATATAATAGGATTTTTCAATTAATTCTCTCGTTTTTTGAGCTCCATAGTGACCTTCTCTATGTACGATCCCTATTATTTCTTCATGCATTGGTTCTGGAAGGACTAATAATTCATTAACAGCATCTTTATAGAGAATACCATTCGCTAGAAAGAAATCATCGTACCTTTCAGAAAATTCAGCTCTGATCCACTCATCATTATCTTGTGCTTCCTTTAAACGGTACTTTGTCGAGTCTTCGATTAAAAAACAGTTCAAACGACTTAATGCATCTACGTATCGCATCTGACTGCCTGACCACCGAAAACTTAAACTCTTGTAAAAACATAGCCCAACGTGCTACTCTGGGAGGAACATCGTCTCTTCTGTTACTATTGTAAATTGAAGTCCCAGCAGATAAATACGTCACTTCTTTATTGCGTTTACCACCGCCATTGCTTCCAGCTCGTACGCGATATACTTCTCCTCAGCCGGAGTGGTCTTTCTGCTCATGAACTCGACAGGATGAAACAACTGATCCTCAGAGTCTTTCTGCATAAGTATTCCGCCAAATCCGTATTTGCTTGCATCTGTATGGACTTCTGTAACAGCGCGCGGATCATACATGACTAACAAATTTTTCAGATGGTTAAAGCTTAGCATACACTGTTCGTCTAATACTATATTCCCACCATTAATCGTCTTACTTTCTTTCCTTAATAAGTCACTTAATGATTTTGCAATTAAAGCGTATCCTTTCATAAAACGACGTAAATAAGATGTCAAGCCTAAAAATCTCTCGATCGCTTTTCTATTTTGAGGAATAGAAAAATTTACGACTGCCTTTATTTTATCCTAGGTGGGTGCAATAGTTTCATTCTCTATTACATAGCCAAGAAACTGAATTTTCCTTTTCAAAATTTGAGCTTTCTCCCATTTAATCTGAAGTCCTGCAATAGAAGCTTTCTTTAAAACTTTTTTTTAATATTTGCAATCCACTTTTCTCGTCTTTTGTTGGAATAACTATACCGTCCACATATACGACTATCTTTTTTTCATTTATTAACTCTCTAAGTACTGCACTGACGTAACGACAGAACACTGCAGGGGAGTTGCTTATACCATTGGCCAAATCTAATGTAGAAAATACTTTAGCGCCCTGAAGCCGATAAAGCACGTCGTCTATCAAAGACATCGGGAAATTGTCACGCTTTATTTTTTAATTGAATTTTCTGTAATCGCAACAGAAACGCTTTGACCCCTCCTTTTTCGCTACTAAAACCACTGGAGAAGCATACTCGGAACAACTCGGAATAATTATACCCTCTTCAAGCCAATTTTGAACTTGTCTTTCAATAAAACACTTGTTTTCATAAGACACCCGACGCGGAGGTTGAAAAAAAGGTACATCGTCTTCTAAAATAAGCTTCATCTCAACTGGTGACTTAATAAGTTTTAATGGCTTGTATTTTTCAACTATTTCCACCACTTCGCTTTTCTGACTTTGCTGTAAATGATTTTGATCAACTAAATCAATTACAGAGCTCTCTTCCAACATCTCTTTCACGCACATACTCTTAAATACCTTTATAGAATCAAAGTTAGTTTCTCTTTCTATAAAAACTACCCCATTGGTGCTAAATAATATATCCACTTGACTTAAAACGTTGTTTCCTATAATGGCAGCATACTCTAACTCTCTTTGTTTCACTACATGAAAAGTTACAGTAATTGTTTTTTTATCAGCAAAAAGTTCCAAATTAAAACTACCAATAGTCAATACTGCACCTTGGCCAATTCCTTTCACGTGTTTGATTTCCTTCCTCAGTTCAGCTCTTTTGAATTTTTGAAACAAATCCTCTCTCATTAAACATACATCGCACCCAGATTCAATCATTGCAGCGAACGAGATATTCAACAGCTAGTCGAACCAACGACTTCGAGTTTTGTGCAATTCAACACTCCGAATAAAATAATGCCCACGTCTTTTCAATTCAACAACTTCTCTTTCTGTGTCGCGTGATCTTCTTCTCTTTTCTTACTTAAACTTAAAAAAAACCATTCAAAGCGAACAATCGTTTAAAAACTATCGATGGGTTCAATGATGTTGCATCGAGGAGGGTACGCTGTTACAGCGATACTATCCCAATCCTACTTATATGAAGATAAGTCAGGCGCAGCTATAGCGATAGCTATATTTGGTAACTTTACGAAGAATTCGAAGCACATTGAAGTGCAGTATCATTATGTTAATGAAAATTACGAAAAGGGTATTATAGACATTGTAAAGATAGAATCGTGATTTAATATAGCAGACATGTTAACCATAGCGTTAGACAAACAAAAATTTATATGGAATAGCAATGCTGTTAAGTTAAAGTAATGAAAAATAAAATCAAGACAACAAATTTAAGAGGCGTGTTGGAATAAATTTGTATGTCTTGATCTGTAATGTTAATTAGCATAAGAGTAAACCAGCTGTTCTGAAAAAGCATAATGTAGTGTTGATTAACATAATGAAGTCAATTGTCCACTTGCTCATAAAATGTAAAGAAGAAAAGGAAGTGCATGCAGCACAAGCTCATTAAGTTAAATAAAATTTAATATATTATAAATAAACAAATCCAGTTTATTATCAACAACTTTAGTAATGTTATATACGAGGGTCGTTTGATAAGTCCGTGACTTTTTGAATAAAATATATTTTTTTCGTCAAAGAAGCGTTTTATTTCTCAACATAATCTCCTTTTAGCTCTATACATTTAGTCCAGCGTTTTTCCAATTTTTTTATTCCTTCCAAATAATAGGTTTTCTCAAGGCCCTCAAAATAGTCGTTTGTTTCTGTGATGACCTCTTCATTTGACCCGAATCTCTTACCGCCGAGCCATTTCTTCATGTTTGGAAACAAAAAATAGTCACAGGGGGCTAAATCTGGAGAATATGCTGGATGGGGTAGCAGTTCGTAGCCCAATTTATGAAATTTTGCCATGCTGACTACACACGTGTGCACCCGTGCATTGTCCTGATGGAACAGCACTTTTTTTCGCCAAATGCGGTCGTTTCTGCTTCAAATCAATATCGAATCTGTCCAAAAGCTCTGAATAATATTCGCCGGTGATCGTTTTACCCTTTTCAAGGTAATCGATGTGAATGATACCTTGTGCATCCCAAAAAACTGTGGCCATGACCTTGTTGGCCGACAGACCCACCTTGGCCTTCTTTGGTGCACGTTCACCCGGAGAAACCCACTGTCTTGATTGTTCTTTGGTCTCTGGTGTGGTGTGGTGGATCCATGTTTCGTCTACGGTAACGAAATGGCGCAAAAATTCGTTTGGATTGCGGTTGAACATCGCCAAACACTCCTTTGAAATGGTCACACGGTTGCGCTTATGGTCGTGTGTGAGCAATCGCGGCACCCATCGCGCGGAAAGCTTTTTCATGTCCAAATATTCATGTAAAAATGTGATGTACCCGTTCAGTTGAGATGCCTACAGCCTCAGCTACCTCACGCACTTTCATTCTCCGATCATCCAATATCATTCCATGGATTTTGTCGACGATTTCTGGCATGACGACCTCTTTTGGGCGACCTGAACGTTCGGCATCACTTGTACTGGTACGACCACAACGGAACTCAGTAAACCATTTCTTAACTTGAAATTGATGGTGCAGAGTCCCCATAATATTTATCAAGTCTTTCCTTGGTTTCGGTGATGGATTTTTTAACGCAAAAAAAAATTTAATTAGCACACGAAATTCACTTTTTTCCCTTTTTTTTAAATTCACGAGATCGTCTGCTTTCAATGCCTATAAAACGCAAACCAAAAACGCAGCTTTCTCAAAATTTACAAGCCGGTTTTAATAAAAATAAATATAGAGAGGAGGTGGTATTTATAAAAAGGAGGGGGGAAAAAAAAAAAAAAAAAAACAAAAATAAAAAAACAACATATAAAAAAAATAATTAAATAGAAAGTTTTTAAAAAATAAAGATTTTGATCATTGTTAAAATAGATGACAGTGTTATTAGTACAGATATATTCTTTAAAAAGTTCTTTTGCATGATCTAATGTCATTTCTTTGTAAGTGATGTTTGTTATTGTTTAATGAAAATATTTAGTTGTTTTTACTTCGTTTGTGTTACCTCTTGTGAATTCTATTTGATTAGTATAGTAGTTATTTGATCATTTTGTTATTGTTATGTAATTTTGATTGTGTTCGTGGCTACTATGTATGGTAGCCGATGTACTAGGAGTTTCATCGAGAAAGTTGTCTATATTTACACGTGAAAGTGCATCTGCGACATGGTTTTCTTTACCTGGTATATATTTAATGTGGTAGTCAAACTGATTTAGTCTGATTTTCCATCTTTGGAGTTTCATGTTTGGTTCTTTGATATTATCAAGCCAAACTATGGGTCGGTGGTCACTTAGAATTTTAAATTTTCGTCCAAAAAGGTAGGACATGAAGTATTTAGTGGTCCAGACAATAGATTAAAGTTCCTTTTCTATTGCGGATTTATAAGTTCATGATCATTATGAGTACGACTATTTTTACCTTCAGTTGTTATAATATGTCCTAGAAATTCGGTTTCCTTTTTTAGAAATTCACATTTGTCTCATTGCAATTTCAAGTTGGCTTCCCTTAAATTAACAAATGCTTTACGCAAAGACATTAAATATTCCTCCAATGAAGTGGAAAATACTATAATGTCATCCATGTAAACTTAACAATCTTTGTAGATAAGAAATTCTAACAAATTGTTTATGCAACGTTGAAATGTTGCAGGTGCGTTTTTCAGACCGAATGGCATTCGAGTGAACTCGTAATGTCCGTTTTTAGTAGAAAAAGCTGTGTTTTCTATTGAGTTGTCATCCATTTGGATTTTATGAAAACCTTTTGCTAAATCTATGGCAGTGAAATATTGTGAGTTTATCCAAGATTTCATCCATAACTGGAATAGGGTATTTATTGTCCTTGGTAATTTCGTTTAGCTTTCGATAGTCAATGACTACATAAGGCTCTTTTTTATGCACTTTCTTGAGTGGATTGCGCATGGGAACAGATCAGCTGAGAATTTGAACTGGGTTAGCAGATTTGACCCTCTCGTGGGAATTTTTACAATTGATAAGAGCAGGCTGAATTGTTATTGTCGGAAAATTGGGGACTGCTGATGTTTATGTCTAATTAGGCAGCAATATTTCGGCTGCACCGGCACTACATACACACATATAAATTATGAGATGATGTAGTCCCGCGACGATCCAGAGTCTTCTGTCCTCGGACGGCGGTGGTGAGACGATCACGTCTGTTTGGGTCTTCTTATGAAGATTATGATGAAGGGCTGGACTTCGCCCCCTTATTTTAATTGATAACACAACCCCACAAAAGTGCCATGATCTGGGTATGCGGCATTTGCAGTTTTATGTAAAAAACTGAAAAACATTTGGATATCCCTCAAAACATATAGAATCGTGATCTGGGCATGCGATATATGTTTTAACACGTATTTTGTCCTTCCGAGTCCGACTCCGAAGTCAAAATTTACATAGCACGTCTCAAAAAACATGAATTAGGTAACCATTTTTAGCTTGAATTGGGTTGACTTTGATACTTTGTCCATGTACGTATTGGGTGAAACATAGTAAAAAATAGTAACTGACCATCAGAAATATGTGATTATGTGGGACTGCTTTGGTCAATTGGAGTTGCGCTGGAATTACTATACTTAGTTTTATTCATTTTTTTTTCTTTTTATATTTTGATTTATAGTGACTTATATTTCTGCCACTATTCTTCTTTTCAAAATGTTTTTCATCTAGTTGTGTTATTTCTCCTGTTTATCTGAATGGATTCGTTGTTTTGGATTTAACCAGAGGGGCTTGCCCATATCTAGTATCTATTTCGTACTCTTTACGAGTTTCGTTTAACTTATCTATCTTGTTATTTTTATTATTTTGGATATCATTAACCGGGGTTCGTGCATTTATGAAAATATCGTCTGGGGTTCGTTCAGTCGTATTATTTTTAGTTTTATGATTGTAGATGTGAAGTATGGTTTCAAAACTATTAATTATTCTTAGATTTTCGTTAAAAGTTTTATTAATATCAGAAATTCCATTTTTACTGGTTCTTATTTTTATTTTGACGCCTTCTCGTTGTAACCAAAGTTGTAAAGCTGAGCACATAAATGCTGAATCTTTATATTCTTTCTATTGGCTTACTCATATTGGTTTAGCCAATCTCTACATTGAATTTCAGTTAAAGAGGCAAACTTTGAATATATATCAATGCAAGATAGAAATTGTCTTTTATTAATCATATAAAACTCCATTACATATTTATCTCTTAGATTGAAAGTTTCAGGAGTTATTTCAAATATTAATTTTGTACTTCTATCAATCAATTTTTGATAGTCGGGATAATAGAAATATTCTTTGAAAATGGCAATGGTTTTTTTAAAAACTTTCAAAATTTGTAAATTTTTTTAGAATTGGATTAGGGTGCATTTAAGCTTACTATAAAAAAGCTTTTCTGTTGGTATAGCCCCTTTTGAGCATTGTTTTATCAGTATTCGCAATAGATTCATATGAGTAATGATTTTTTGCCTCAAAACTGTATTTAAACTAATAAAAAACATAAATCAAATATTTGCATAAATGCAAAAGGTCTAAAAACATAAAATAACATATATCGAATGACCCGAACATGACCCCCATTATTTTTTGGGGCTTCGAAGATTTTTCGATTTTTTTGAGGCTAAGTCGAAACTCAGATGTGCTACGTAAATTTTTTCGGACTTGGACGGACAAAATATATGTTAAAACATGTATCGCATTCCCAGATCACGATTCTATATCTTTTTTCAGTTTTTTGAGGTTAGGTCGAAATCAAGACATGATGGAGAATTTTTGACTCCGGATACGAATGCAGCGACCAAAAATACATATAACTGGATACGCCGCATACCCAGATCATGACACTTTTTTTTTTTTTGGGGTTGTGTAATATTGTCAATTGGGTTTTGCGGCTGTACGCCGGAGCAAGCAGTGGTTTATTATAACTCAAAACTAAGACTGAGCAACACTCCGAATAAGAAGTGTCAACTTTCCGCTGCCAGACGTTCTTTGCGCGGAGCGCTGAATCCAATTCTGGCGCGTCAGCATCGTTTATACAAAGCTACTTAGTTACTATGAAGAAATACATTATCAGTTGTTAACTACTCCCCCCTCAAGTTTATGACCGTTCTCGGTCATGTTGAATGTGTCGATGGTTCGCGGTATCGCCCTGGAGGCTCGTCTTCTCCTTAATACCATATAAAGGGCGAAAGAGCCAACGTTTAGGACCACACCAGCTACGAACCAGAGTCTAGGTGAACCTTCAGATTCCATGTCATCCTTAAAGCTTTGGATGGAGTGTAGGTTCTCGTTATTAATGCGGTGTAGCAGAGGGATGCTGAGCACAGGGTCGTGGCCGACGATGTTAAGTAATGGTGAACGCACAATGCGCTTAATGCTTTCCGTAGGTTTACGAACTCTGAGCCGTTGATGGTTGCCGTTTGCTCGAAGGTCACCACGTGGGTTCCCTCTATCAGCGTTTCTGGGCTGCCATCGGTGCTTACGCGATCTGTTGCTTCTACGGAGTTACTTCTTGCAAGTGGCTTGGTTGAGTGTGGCATTGAGCATTTCTTCTTGCGTGGAGCGAGCGCACTCAAGTTTCGCGCCGAGATCGCTCGCAGAACTTGTAATGTGTGGTATCTGTGCATACGGTAACCGGTAACCTTGTCGAGGCTTAAGATGATGTGTTGGTGAGATACAGGGTAGACGGCGACTTTTTTGCAACTGAACTTGACTCTGGGATAGGCAATTAAAATATGAATGCTATTCTCGGACTGGAGGACCCTGATCTTGGATACTTCTATTAAGCTGACAATTGGGGTGTCCTGTTCTACAAGAGACTTCAAGTCGGCATGGTCAAGAATTGTGGGATTTACAATGTTTGATTTGGCGAAAGTTTTTTTTTTTTTTTTGTTTTGTTTTCTATTATTTATTGAATCTTCCCTTTGCTTGAAGATACTAACAATAATCTTAATCTAGCTTAGTTAACTTTCACTTAGTGATAGTGTTTGAGATTAATGCCCTAATAAGTTCATTGCTGGGCTGGGAGGTCGTTTCTTGCGAGGGGATTTGGATGGGTGGTCAGCTTTTCTTGGTATTTCATTTTCTTTCTAGTTATTACTTCGATTACTAATTTGATTTTTAGGTCCTTCCTTTAAGTTTAAGATGTATCGTCTTGGCTTCTATATGTTTGCGCCAAGTGAGATGAACACCCAGATATGTTACCTCGTCGGCTTGTGGAATGCATATGTTATTCAGGACCAGTGGTGGGCATGTTTGTTTGTTTAAGGCAAAGGTAACCGCTTGCATTTTTGTGCATTTATTGAAATTCTCCAGTCGGCAAGCCATCGTTCTACAGATGTTAAGTGTCGGGGTAGGAGTGTCGTGGCTTTTGTTGGGCATTTGGAACGACTGAATATCGCTGTATCATCAGCGAACGTAGAGGTTGTTAGATTGTAATCTGTGGGGAAATCTGCCGTATACAGAGTGTATAGGATTGGAACCAGAACACTGCCTTGTGGCACTCCAGTCTCGATAGCGGAATCTCGTGAGGTGCTTGTATTGGATCTTATTGCAAACACTCTATTGTATAGGTACTACTGCAGTAGGTTATGTATGTTTTGGGGCAACAGCTTGATTATTTTAAATAAGAGTCCATCCAGCCACACTCTGTCAAATGCCTGGACGACGTCAAGAAAAATGGCTGTGCAATATTGTCGATGTTCAAAAGCAGTATGAATTTCTGACGTGATTCGATTGACCTGTTCGATGGTTCCATGTTTTCCTCTGAAGCCAAATTGATTTTGTGGAACGCAAATTAGTTCACTCACGTTGCAGTACTTCTTCTTTATTTGACACGCTAACACAGAATGCTTCTCTTCATCTTAAAGTTAGTTTTACATTGGTTTAACATAAGCTTAACATATTCATCGTGCTGTATAAGTATCGATGTACATAGGCTTAACATAGTCATTGTGTTATGTAAGTATCGATATACATAGGCTTAACATAGTTATCGTGTTGTATAAGTATCGATGTACAGTGTGACCCTCTATCAGCCTACTACAATTCGCCCATCCTGACGATAAGGATCCACTGATCCTGGTTTCTTATGAGCTAAATATTTATGTTGTAACAATTTGTTCGTTTTTTATGGTAAACTTAACAAAAAACAGTAATTAAGTATTCTTTAAGAATTTGTTCGTTTTCCTATCCAAGGTCTTATGTTTTGAGCACTCCATACACCCTTGAAAGGATTTAGAGAAACTTGAAACCCTTCAACATCCTTTAGCAAGAATCTGTCATTACGAAGTATTTTAGCAATTACGTACGGGCCTTTGTTTTTTGGGATCAACTTCCTAGCAACTCCCGCAGTACTGTCAAAATTTTTTACCATTACCTTTACTATAATCCCTTGGCTTTTTCTTTGTTTTATCGTAATATGTTTCGTTATACGCCTGTGCTCGATTTTGATTCTCCATTGCCTTTTTTTCTAATTTCCTGTACGTTTTCTACCTGAACTGTGTCGTTAATTTCTTCTAATTTCTCCCTAAGTTCATCAATAATTTGACCTTTCTGCTCTACACCAAAAAGCATTTTACTAGGAACTTGTTTAATACTTCTGTGTACGGTGTTATTGAGTGCATATTCTACTTGTTCGATTACATTATCCCAGTGTACACCATTTTCAGGCTCAGTTAACTTTGCTATCATTGGCCCTATAGTCCTGTTTATGCGTTCCACTTGCCCATTTGCTTGCGAAGAACCTGTTGCAATTTTCAGATGTTTGATATTTGTTTCTGTTAGAAATTGTGCGAATTCGTTAGATGTGAAACAACTACCTCTATCTGAAACTATACATTTTGGTTTGCTATACGCCCTAAAATAATTGGATAAAGCTTTTAGAACTTTTTTTGTGTTTGTTGTTTTTGTTGTATACAATCTAACAAATTTCGTAAAACCATCTACTATTAGAAATATGTGCTTATTCGCTCTTCCTGTCGCTACTGGTCCGTAATGGTCGATGTGCAATAATTCAAACGGCTTATCACCTTTAGGAATGCTGTGTAAGAAACCTTCCGATTTTCCAGAGTTTGGAGAAAATGCCACACATTTTAGGCAATTCTCAATGTGATTTTTGCATTTTTCCTTGATGTTTTTGAACCAATATTTTCTCGAAATAGCATCTATCATCTTATCCCTGCCAATGTGACCAAGTTCATTATCGTATTTGTGCAAAACGTGATTTTCCATATCCTCAGGGACAAAAAATAATAAACGATCGTCATTTGTTTTTCTGTACACGACGCCATTTCTCATCTCAAAAAGTTTGTGCTGATTTTTTTCTAATTATCCCTTAATTTCCTGTATTTTTAAATCTTTCGATTGGCAGATTAAAAGATTGTCTTCAAAACTAGTGGTTTCTACAACCAAAATATTGCATCTACTCAGAGCATCTATGTGTTGCATTTTTGTTCCGGATCTATAAACCAGTTTGTAATCATAATTTTGAAGTTCAAGTGCCCATCGGGCGATTCTAGGATTTAACTCGACTCTGTTTAATGTAAGCGTTAAAGAATTGCAATCGGTTAGTATTTTGAAATGTCTCCCTTGTAAATAGATTCGAAACCTGCGCAGGGCGTAAATAATGCCAGAGTTTCTAGCTCAAAGCTGTGATACTTTGCCTCAGGCTCTGTACTTCGCTTTGAAAAATAGAATACGGAATGGAGTTTTCTATCTTTTTTCCTTTGCATTAAAACCGCACCAAAACCCAAAGCACTTGCTTCACAATGCTATTCAACCTAATCTTTATGATTATAAATAGCTAAAACGGGTGCTTCTATTAGTTTTTTCTTCAGATTCAAGAAACAGTCCAGCTCTCTTTGCTCAAATGAAAATTCTTTGTCTTTCCTTATAATGTTGTAAAGTGGTTTTGCTAACGTAGAGAAATATTTTATGAACATTCTAAAATATGAACATAATCCTAAAAAACTTTGGACATTGTGTATTTTTTCAGGAATTGGGAAGTTTGTAATTGCATCAATACCCTTGTCATCTGCTCTAATTCCTTTTTTTAGTGATAAAAAAATCCTAGGTATTTTATGCTAGATTGCATAAACTCGCATTTGTCCATACGAAGTTCTAACTTGTTGTTGACTAGTCTTATGAACATATCTTTTAATGTTCTTAAATGTTCTTCCATATTTGTACTGGCTATCATAATGTCATCCATATATACGATGACTTTATTTTCCCGTATTAAATTTGCAAAAATTCTGTTTACAAAGCGTTAGAACACTGCTGATGCATTCTTGATGCCCAGAGGCATCCTTAAAAAGTCAAATTGCCCTAATGGAGTCACGAATGATGTGTATTTTACTGAATCGTCGCCAACGAATACGTGAAAATATCCATTTTTTAAATCGAGCTTTGAAAACACGCTCTTATTCACTAACTTGTCCAGAAGGTCATCTATTAAAGGTAACGGATAATTGTCCTTTATTAGAACTTTGTTCAGTTTTCTATAGTCTATATATACACGCAAATCTCCTGTTTTTTTCTTTACCAGCACAATGGGAGAAGCATATTCTGAATCACTGTTTCTTATTATGCCTTTGTGTAAATATTCGTCTAATAGTTTTTGAAGCTGCTGTTTTTCACTAAATGAAAGTCGCCTAGGCGAGCAACTGAATGGTTTGGATTTCTCTAAACTAATTTTCATTTCGCATCTGGTAAATGGGGTATCTGGTCTCTTCGCGTTAACATATGATTCTTCAAACATTTTAACAAATTCACATTTTGTTTCATAGCTTACATCACATCCGCAATTGTAGTCTAAAAACTTATTATCAACCACGTTAATGTTCAACATTTCAGTTTCAAAATTGTCTGCTAAAAGTTCTATTTTTTCATTACGTTGCATTTCACCAAAACATTGATTGCTTCCTAAATGCGATTGGAATTTTTTCATCTGCCTGTCTATTGACTTCTCACTAATGATTGGTTCATTACCCTGAGCCTTATTAATATTTCCATTTCCAACTTCATTTTCAATAGTAATTTCAGTGATGTGCAGCGTAGACTACACGGTGTAGACTACACGATTGTCTACGAGTCGACAATCGAATGTCGACAATGTTTGAAGACGACACGTCGACAATGTCGACAATGGCTTAGTAAAGAAAATATAATACATTTTATTAAATAAAGAACAATTTATTCATTTTTATTTTATTCGTTATCGTCATCTTCTGAAACATCTTTAACTCTTAATGAATAATATATGTATGTATATGTACAGGTTTTTTTGATCTTTCAAATAAAAGCTTATTTCTTGCACATGAATGAACATGAGCCCAGTCTCGAAAAAATGCGTTCAATTTGAGCGGAAGAAGCAGGTACTTTCAAAAGACTTGTAGCTAATCTGGGATATTTTATCTTGGCCAAGTTCCAAAAAACTAGTGGACGCTTAATTTCCTTATCATAAAGTACTTTAAAATATCTCCGCCGGAGACCAACACTTCATATTGTCTACATAGTCGACATTGTCGACGCATTAATGACATTATCGACGCATTCTTGACATTGTCGACGCATTCTTGACATTGTCGACGCATTCTTGACGTAACGCTGTCGACAATCAAAGATGACGCGTCGTGGCCCATCTCTGAGTAATTTCATTTAACAACATTTTTTCATCAATTGCCACGCATTCTACTAGTTTTTCCTTAATAGTTTCATTTTCTAAAAATTTTTTCTTAAAAGTTTCATTTTCTGTAACAGTAGCATTCTCTAACAGTTTTTCCCTAACAGTCTCATTTTCCATAACAGTTGCGTTTCCTAACAGTTTTTTCATTGCAATCGCAATTGGCTACTACGGGAGTTGTTAGTTGTCGATTCTTTTCCCCAGATATTTAAATCATATTATTCATGTTTTCATTAATACCAAGGCTGTCTAGATTCATGCTTAAACCATATTGATTCATAAAATTACTTCCTAGGACTACATCGTGTTTCATTGATTCATTATCGACCACAACCATTTCAAATTGAATTTTTATTTTTTCTTTAAAAATGAAACAAAGTTTTTCCAAATGCTTTAAGTTGGCTCTTGTTTAGCCCATGATACACTTGGTTAACAGTTTTTAATGATACTTCAAATGGAATTTTTGACTGTTTAATAAATGAGATTGCGCTCCCTGAATCTATGAGACACTCTGCGAAAATGGGTGAATAAGTGAAAGAGACAAAGAAAATTTTTAACATTCTTACATAGTTGTTGACGTTGCTGCTATTGTTGCTTTTTCTTAGACGGCATTCTCCAACAAAATGGCCCATTTCTCCACAAGCAAAACAAGATCCAGGTGCCCTTACTGGCTTGCGGCAGTCTTTGGCGAAATGCCCCTTGGAGTTGCAGTTCCCGCAGCGCATGTTGTTGACTTTCGATGCCTCCGATATCGACTTCTTTGGTGTATGGCCTTCGCCTTGTTGTGGAAGACGTACGTTGACAAATGCTAGCTGCATTTGCTCCGGATTGGCGAATCTTTGGATGCGGGCTTGATCGCGTAAGCTTGCCGATGGGATGCCCTCGATAAGTTGTTCGAGCAGTTCCTCCATGTCCATGTTGACGGATTGGGACATCATTCTTTTCTCTTCGAAATATATGGTAAAACGCTCGTTTGCTTGCCATGTGCGTTGCTCAAACTTTCGACGCGGCTCTGATTTGGATGTTGTTTCTCCAAATGCTAAAATCAGTTGCTCACACAGCCTTTCGAAAGAAGCTAGCATCCGAGCTGGGTTGGTGTGTACCCAAAGCTGTGCATCACCTTTTAGCTTGGAGACGAACAACATCCGTAGGCTGTCATCATTTAGATTATAAATTTAGACTGCTGATCCAGCCCTGATAAATGGCGTCTCTGTCTGGTTTCCGTCTGCGTTGCCACCTAGTTCGTTTCCGACAGCGATCGTTGAGATGTTTGCATTGTCAACGTTGCCACTCGGTAAATTTTCAATTGGACTTGCAGGGCTGCCTAAAATGTAACGGTTGCCAACTGTCTGCTCTTGTTGTATGTGTGTGGCGACGCGCGTCTCTTCTTGTTGATGTATATGTGTGTCGGCCCATGTCTCTTCTTGTTGTTGTATATGTGTGTCGCCGCATGTCTCTTCTTGTTGCTTGTTGGCGCGCATATCTTCTAACTGTTGTTGTTGTATTGCGCCACGCGCTTCTGCCCGTTGCAAAGCGTTTTGCTGCGTAATAAGCGCTGCCCTCACTTGCGTGATGATTCTGAGAAGTTCATTTTGGTCTGGAATATTCACGGACCCTTCCTGTGACGCTTGTTTTATAATTTCAGGATTGGTGCCGGGCTGATCTTCTTCCTCTGGTACTTGGCCTCGTTGTTCAGGCGTTATTTGCCCTAGACGAGCCATTAATTCGGCTTTATTACCTTAGGTTGGTAAATCCAACGCCGAAACCACCTTTTTAATTGGGTGACTGTAAATTTGTTGAGATCGGCTTGGTCCATTTTGTAGGTTTGTAGGTTTGACCACTTCTGAATTTGTGGAAGGCAAATTAGTTCACTCACGTTGCAGTACTTCTTCTTTATATGACACGCTAACACAGAATGCTTCTCTTCGTCTTAAAGTTAGTTTTACATTGGTTTAACATAAGCTTAACATATTCATCGTGTTGTATAAGTATGGATGTACATAGGCTTAACATAGTCATTGTGTTATGTAAGTATCGATATACATAGGCTTAACATAGTTATCGTGTTGTATAAGTATCGATGTACAGTGTCACCCTCTACCAGCCTACTACAATTTGTTAGAAGCGTGTTGTTTATTTTAAAATAAGTGCTAATTCGCAGGAGTAGCATTTTTTCAATCAACTTTGAGAGACAAGTTAGTAAGCTTATCGGTCTATATGATGACGGCTGTGTTTTATCTTTTCCAGGGTTTTTTTCGAATCATTACTATGGTCGACTTTTTCCATTTCTGAGGGAAGTATCCAAGCTTGGCGATTGGGTTGAATAACAAATAGATGTGCAGAATAGCACACTTTGGGAGTTCAATGAGCATTTTTGGAGTTAAGTCGAAGCCAGGCGATTTTCTTGGCTTCAGTTGTTCTTTGATAACCTTTGCTAACTCACATGGTCGGAATTCAATGGGTTCTTGAGCTTCTAAATTTGGTGCTGTTATAGGAAGGAGAGTAAATGAGTTGGTAGCGGGATTTGGTCGGAATACATTTTGTAAATGGTCAGCGAAAGCACTGGCTCTCTCCTCGTCACTGCGAAACCGGGTGCCAGAGGGACTTCGTAGTGGCATAATTGACTCTATTGGAGTCCTTAGGTTTCTGTGAGCTCTCCACAAAGGGTGCTTAGTGCTGGTGGGAGAAAGTTGCTCGATATATGAACGTAGGCGTCGTTTATCTAATACCAGCCGCTCGATTTCTCGGTTAGTTCTGATGTAGTTAGGTTTTGCATACGTCACTGGCGGGGTTGAAGCCTTTGCAGCCGAAACTAGAATATTTTCAAGAGTGTCCGTTGACTTGTCTATAACCTCCTTAGTAGTTAGTTAGTTAGTTAGTTCTATGTTTCAACGCCAGTTTGTTCTAAAATTTGTGAGTCTGTAGGGTGGGTCGATTATGTGGGGGCGATTTAGCATATTTAGAAGAACATGTGAGTGATCTGATGATAAATCCGCTAGTGCGGTGACCATGTTGCGGGGGACTTGTTTAGTAATTGCAAAATCGATCAGGTCTGGGATTTTTCTCGGGTCTGCTGGCCAGTATGTAGGCCTGCCCGGGGATATATAGTCTAGCTTGTTTTTCGGCTTCGTTTAGCGCATTGTACAACGGCTTACCCTTTGGCGTCACAAGTTGAGATCCCCAATGGGTGTGCTTGGCGTTATAGTCACCCGAAGCGATGAATTTGTCACCTAGTGTGTTAACGAATTCCATGAATTGATAATCAGAGATTGAAAAGCGTGGTGGGCAGTAGACTGCGGCTAGAGTCATTGAACAATTGTTGAGTTGTAAGGCTATGGACGTAGATTGTAAGTAGTTTATGTCAAAATTGTTTAAATTGTGGTGTTTTATGCGATTTCTGATGAGTATTCCCGTGCCTCCATGAGCTTTACCATCTGGATGATTTGTACCATAGAACAAGTGTCCTGGTATATTAAAATTGTATTTATTTGTGAGTTCTTGTGTATGCCGTGAAACGCCATTTGCGTTCCACAGAGATATCAGTAGGGAAGCCATTATGGGGATTTTGAAGATACAAGTTGTATCAGGATATTTTGGTTTTTCATGAGCTCTTACAGAGTATTTTGCACGAATGTCATGAAGTCTTTTATGAATTTGCTGTTGGGATAGCATCATAGCGTCGATGCCAAAGAAATTCTAGGAGTAGTGCTTGGGACTGTTAAGGGTGGTTGGAACATCGGTTGCGGGGAGTAGCAATTGGCTTTGTTGTATGTTTGTGCTGTGGCAATACGTTTGTTTAGGCGGCTCTTCAATTTTTTGTAAACCACACAGCCTCTGTAGTTTGCAGTATGTTTTCCCCCGCAGTTAATGCATTTCTTCACAGACTTATCTTTCTTATTTTTGGGGCAGTTAGTGGTAGTATGAGGTTGGCTACAGACAACACATATGGACTTAAGGGTGCAGTAAGCCTTGGTGTGGCCGTATTTTTGGCAATTAGTACATTGCACTGGATTGATACGTTTGTGCGGGTCCTCCGCGGTGATCCGCCGATGTAGCAAGTACAGTAGATTGTATATTGGATGCACTTCATTTTTCTTTAGTGCCTCTGGTTCGCGTTCTATTTTTCATAAATATTTCCTTTATGTACAAGTTCGTTTGTACTCTGTTCTCGTATGAATATAGGTGGGGTCTGATCTTTTTAGGTTCCCCTACCGTTGTTTCGTTGGGTTGTTCGGTCGCAGAATCAGCCAAGATAGCATATCGGTTTGAATTATTTACTGTAGAGATTTCATTGCCGTTGTTGGCTTGATTGATTTTGGGTTGGTTAGTTGAAGGTGCTCGATCAACGATTTGCGGCGAGCCGAAAAGTATGCATTATTGCGTTGTAAAGAGAGCCGGCGCTCGTCTTGTTCACATTGTCGCTGTGTGCTTATGTCGTTTTGATTCATTGTTCTAAGTATTTATTTCAGTAAATAATTACTATAGTCAATAATTGTTAGTCGTGCGAACTGCACTTTGCACTTTGTGTTTAACTTTCACTATACTGTTGTAGTTTTAGAACTTGCTATTCGTAGCTGAAAAAGAAACACGTCAAAAGTCGGTGATCCGTGCATTCGCTGTTGCCAGGGTAATGAAAACCTGGAATTTAGATACAGGGTGAAACAGGGTGAAACTACAGCGTTTGACTAACTGCAAGGGGAAATGCCTACTTAAGGTTGTCCTTGTGGAGTACCCTCCCCTTAATAAGAACAGACGTTCCCATGACTGCTTGCACTTTTTGTTCCGTGCATAGTGGGGTTAGTTTATTTCCTAACCTCTTGTTGTTCTTTACAAACACGTGTTCTCCCACCTCAAACACACGGTATTGTCGGGATGGGTTGCATCTTCCGATACTGTCTTGCTGTGCCTTTACTAATCGTGCCTTGATTTCTAGGCAGCCCCTGAGTGAACAACCTCAATTGGTCTCTCACGAGTAACTGAGTCCACGGTTTTGTTAATTTCCACCGTTACACTCAAGATTAGATTTACTGTATCCTTTGTCTTTTTGTCCAACTTTAGGCATCTGGCTATGTCTGCCAAGGTGCTGTGGAACCGTTCAACTTGGCCATTGGACAAACTGTGAAACGGAGGCGCATTTACGATGTCGATGCCGTTCTTTTTCTTGAGCATTGATGTGATTGTCTCTGAGGTGAATGCAGGTTCATTGTCGCAATAGATCGTTTTGATGTTGGGGAAAAGGTTAATAATCTGCGATAGGGGGCCTGTGATGTCCACTATTGTTCTGGATGTAACAAGTTGCACTACTGCAAACTTGTCAACGCACGTGAGGAACAGCTTCCTGTCGGTTGAAAATATTTCAATGTGCACCATTTCGCCAGTATGACTGAGTATGGGCGTTACCCGAGCTCTTGCTTCTTCGGGTGTCTGTCGTACTTTGCTTGGGTACATACCCTACAATTAGCTACCACTTCCATTGTTAGGCTGCCCACTTTTGGAAAATAGTTGTCTCGAAGGACTTGTTTAATATTTTCCTGCGCGGCTCTGTGCGCACGGCTGTACACAGCAGTGACGATTTCGAGCTGTTCGTTTTTGTCGTTAATATATATCCTTATTTATATCCTTAATATGGCAACAGCTTGGTAATGAGCACTGCTGCCGTTGTAGGGCTTTAAAAGCTCGTAGGCGTATATGGCCGATTGTCTCCAGGCCACATACTCGTTTTGAGTGCCGGAGAACTCTGGTACAGACTTTATTATGTCTAGAGGTATGTCACACCTAATATTGGGATTAACAGAAACTTTTTCATACGTTATAATTTGCGGTGATTCCACCTGCAAACTTTGTACCCAAGCAACTAGGAAATTTAATTGGGTCTGATGGCTGTTGCCTACCTGATCCATGGTATTATCTACCGGGTCACTATCTAACGGCTGACCTACTGTATGGCCTTATTCCTCCTCCCAGTTATCCTCGCTTTCGTATTCGACCTTAACACTTCTGTAGGCCTGTGCCCAACTCATTGGTTGTTAGTTGACACAACACAAATACACTGTTGCCGAGCATAATTTATCGGTTAAATATATATGGCAAGAAAAGGAATGCAATAAAATTATACCAAAGTATACAATAATAATTTCTAGGGTATGAAACAAATATTTATCTTGTTTTTTTATTATTTATTATTGTTATAATCAGTAGGAATCGTTCAGTGTCATCTGAGCTTAACCTAATGTTTGGCTTAAAAAAAAGAATATGGGTAAAGTGCCTTAACTAATATATATAATAAAGGATTATGCTATCTTACGACTAAGGAGTTCATGTGGATGAGTTCTTTTCAGCCGTCGGAGGGAAATTGGGTCGACGAGGTTATTCGCCAACGTATTTGTGTGGGCAACAAGCCTGTCGGCGTATCGGCTGCTGTGAAAGTTTATTTGGTCTCCCAATGGGACAACTTTTAGGTCCCTTTCAATTATTCGGTTGGTCACATACCAAGGTAACCCAGATGCATGTCGTGCCGCTCGTGATTGTACTACTCTAAGCCTGTTCAGCTGAATCTTGGAGGCTGTTCCCCACACCTGGATGGCGTAGGTCAATGTTGTACGTAAAATTGTGTTTATTAAGAGAGCCTTGGTTGCCATATGCAGTTTTCTGGAGTGAAGGAGCCAGTCAAGCTTTTTAAGTTTCCGGGACGAATTAGCTCTAACTGCGTTGATATGGGCTTTCCAGGTGAGACGCACCTGATTATATTTCCGTCAAAATATAGACCTAGGCAGTTTGGGTTCGCAAGGTAAAAGTGACACAGGCCGATTTCGAGCAGTCAATCGCTATGTTCCATTTGACAGTCCATCGCTCAAATTCATACTGCCATTTCTGATCCGCATTGGAGGCAATTTGCAATAATTATTTCTAGGGTATGCAACAATTATTTATCTTGTTAAAAGTATAATATTTTGATAATAGGTATGCAATAGATTTTATTAAAAGGGTTATGCAACAAAAATTTTCGGTTTTTCAAAAGTATGCATCACTTTTTTTCTTATAACGCACAACTATTACGTGACCAGATAAACAAATTCTTTCTTTTGCAAGATTTCTTGAGGTGTGTCGAAGAAGTCAATTGCAAAACCTACATGATTTCTAATTTAACTACCCTGTTAAATCAGATTGTTGAGTTCAAGTTACAGTTGGGCGCCAATTATGAGATAATGTAGTTCCGCGACGAGCCAGAGTCTTCTGTCCTCGGACGGCGGTGGTGAGATGATCACGTCTGTTTGGGTCATCTTATGAAGATTATTGACAAGCCTTGTGGCGTAGCAATTATAATAATGTCAAATGGGTTTTGGTTCAATGTATTTAATTATTTCTTTTTTTTTTTTTTTTTTTTTGGAATAATAATTTATTAAGGAATACGGGGTAGCTGAGAACCCCTTTCTGACCTTGGTCGCTATTAATTCAGCCTTTGCAGGCGCGCCGGCTAACCAAAGGTTAGCTGTAACAATACAATAACAATGTAACAATAACAATATAACAATAAAATAAAAATAACAAAATATAAAAAATAATATAACAATGATAAAAAAGTAACAATTAAGAGATCATCATCTCCTGGCTCTCGTCAAGGGGGACCGCAGGATGAGGTCCTTCGGCTTCGGAGCCTCCTAGGTGGGCGAGCCGTGGTCATTGCCTTAGCTAGGCGATTTCTATGGCGCTGTAACCTGTCGTGGTACCGGATAGAGTGCATGTTTATTGCCTCGAACACAGTGGCTAACTAAAGGTATTTGTGCAGGGTAGTGTTTCTTATAAACCATTCGCAGCCTGTAATCATCCTGGCGATTCTATTTTGAGCAGCCTGAATACGACGGATTTGGCTGTCGCAAGCCAAGCCCCAGATATGACAGCCGTACGTCCATATTGGTGCTATGATTTGCTTGTAAATTGTCACCTTCTTGGAGAGCGACAATTTACTTCGCGAATTTAGAAGCCAAAAGTGCTTTGACGCCGCTGCACGTATACGCATTCTCATCGCACACACTTGCTTCGAGAAGGTTAGTCTCCGATCCAGGATTACTCCAAGATATTTGGCAGAGTTTGACTGGCTGACAGGAGTACCATCAATGAGCACAGCCGGTGTTGTTCTCCGTTTAAGCGTGAAGCACACATTCGTTGATTTGTCACCATTAATGCCTATGTTCCAGCGCCTTGCCCACTCCGCAAATGTTGATGCGAAGTCCTGTATGCCGTCAGCAGCATCGTGTTCGCAGCAGGACCTGTAGGTGACACACACATCATCAGCAAATGTGGCCAACATTGACGTCCCGGGAAGGCTAACGTCTGGCTGCGGCATGTCGTAAGTGTACAAGCAGTAGAGCAGAGGACTAAGTACACTTCCCTGTGGTACTCCGGCTGCCGCATGATGCTCATTTGAGAGAGCCAAGTGGAATCGGATCGTAAACCTTCTATTTTCGAGGTACGACCTCAGGAGGCCGAAGTAAGGTGCAGGCAGCGTGTTCTTAATTTTTAGCAGTATACCGGAATGCCATACCCGATCAAACGCCTCACGAACATCCAGGAAGAGTGCGTTGCAGTACTCCTTGTTTTCAAAGGCCGATAGGATTTGCTCGACCAATCGATGTAGTTGTTCTACCGTACTGTGTCCAGCACGAAAACCAAACTGGTGCTCTGGCAGGATACCCTTGGCTTCCATAATCCTGACCATCCGGGCGGCAATCAGTCGAAGGGAGGAGACTGATTGGCCGGTAGGACCCAGGGTTCTTTTCGGGCTTTTCAGGTTTGTGGATCATGGATATAATACCGAACTTCCATTGTGGAGGGAAGTATTGTAGCCTTACTATAGCGTTAAATATCGACGTGATGTAGAGGATCGCACATCTTGGTAGAGCCTTTAGAGTAGAGCTGCAGATAATATCATGCCCTGGAGCTTTTTTGGGGTTTTGTAATGCGATGACATCTGCAATCTCGCTGGGGGTGAAAGGTAGTATCGGCAGGTCCATTTTCTTGAGCAGTGCCTTTTAATAGCGCGCGTAACATTCCATAGTGAGTGCGTCGCATCACATTCGGTACCAGTGTTGGCAATCCCGTCGTCAAACCAAGCTGATTTATGCTCAACCAGCGCGCGATGTAGCACACACTTAGCTCTGATCCAATCCCCTTTGTCCAGCGGGTGACGGGACGTCATCCATCTTGTGCGTAAGCGCCTTTTCTCAGTTATAAGGAGCAGAATCTCTCTGGTGATCGGGATTTTCGCTGCTGTGGTCCTCTGTACCGGGATAGGAGTTGCCAATCTGGGTGCAGCCTTGATATTATGGGTGACAGTGTCAACAGCTTCTTCTAGGCCCCTTTCTGAGTTTATTTCCGTATTCAGGTTCAAAGAGGACTCAAGATGCTCATGGAATCGTTCAATGTCTGTGTGCCTACCGATTAGCCGCTTCATTTTAGGATAAGCTGTAGCTGTTGCATCTAGAGTGATTATAAGCGGTAGATGGTCGGCACTGAGCTCCGCAACCGACCGTATCTCATCATGTATATCCAGTAAGCCCTTAGTGATAGCAAAATCGATATAGCCTGGAGAGCCTCTACTGGCGGACGGGAATCTTGTAGGACCACCGGTTGCTAGGGAGCTCATATCTGAGCTTAGGACCAGATTCGCTAGCGCATGCCCTCTCCGGTTGCATCTCCCCGCTCCCCATAGCCAGTGGGATGCATTCCAGTCGCCCGCGATGAGGAGTTTGGGGCATTGTTGCTCCAGAATGCATTTGAATTCGTCCGTATCCCATATGAACCTCGGAGGGCAGTATATAGCACCGAAATGAACAGGGCCATGACCCATCTCGATGGCTGCAGACGTAAGTTGCACCTTGCCAGTGGCTATTGGAATAAAAGGGAAGTGGACTAGGCTGGATTTGACCAAGATCGCTGCACCACCTTTGGCGTTACCGTCACTCGGGTCGTTGGCAGTGTAGGCCTCAAATCCATATATTTTGGGTACCTGTGCCTCCTTGCAATGAGTCTCGCTGAGCAGCAGCAATGAGTCTCGATCTCGTATCGCCGCACAAATCATTCTACTTCGGGCAGCTTCGTGGACACGCCATCGGCGTTTCACACTAGCGGCGTTTCACGCAGCGGCATCATTATAGCGCTTGGAGAGCAGTGAGCAGATTGATGATCTGCCCCTGCTTCTGTGACTGTTGTTGCTGTTGTTTGATTATCATCATCATTAAATCTATCTGCTTCTCTTGAAACGAGCGCAAAGAATTAAAATTTTCATTTAACGTCTGCAGGATGGTTTCCATGCTGCTGCTAGCGCAAGCATCCGTCGAGCGCTGGAGTGTATCCCTAGACGACCTTAGCCGGGTGCGGCTCCTTTGACGACTGAGGCTTCTGTCCTTGAACTGTTGCTGTTCGTTATGTTTTTGGTGCGCCAGGCATAGTGGTTGTTTGTGGTGAACGGTCCCTTTAGCAACATCTGCATACGAAATTCCGCCTCGAGAAGAGGGGAATTGCCTACCTCCAGATAAGCCCTGTGTAGATGGTCGCTCGTATACCTCGGTTCTTCCAACCACTCCACTTCTGGGTTTAGATCGCTGCATGAACGCTTGAACTTTGGTACAACCTTTATAATTTGCAGGATGCTGTCCTCCACAGTTGTAGCAAGTGCACAGTTCGGTGCGTGGCCTAGTGGCCTAGCGTTACGCTTGCGAACTACTCTCATATGGCAAAGAGATTTAACTGCCAGGATCTCCTTATTGTTTGCCGCAGTAGCAATGTTCAGGAAGAACATGTTAACAGGCAACGCTTCTGAGGTGCCTGGTTCATTTCGCCTAAGCGGTGTATGTACATCGAGTACCTTGTGACCTATTTTTTCCAGCTCTTTCTTGATCTGGTGGTGTAGCGTACTGTGATGCAGGTCTTTCACGCATACTCTGTAAGGCCTGTCTTCTTTTAGCTGATAGCAGTGGAACTCATACTCTTCGTTCTCGAGCCAGTTCTCTATGCTGCGAAATGTGATAGCGTCAGCCGCGTAGAGCCTTAGGACACCACCCATTGACGCCCTAGCCTCAACCTTGTTAATATCCACGATTTTTTCGATGCTCTGCATCATCAGGCATACGTTGTCTACTCCTTCCAGTACTATAGGAGGTGGCTTGGACTGCGCCTTGATGGGTGAGCTGGTGATACCAGCGGAGGCTGCATCCCGCTTAGCGGCAGCAATAGCAGCTTAATGACTGGTACTGGGCTGGTCATACAGATCGCCAATATCATTGCCTACTACTTTGTCAACAGAGAGTTGCGCAAGTAAACTAAAACGGTTTGAGTTGTCGCCATAGCTAGGTTGTGTTGATGTAAAGTTTTACCTTGTTTGCCAATATTAGATTTCGATTTTTTACTGTGAGTCTCTGGAGAAGCACGTGACTTTCGCTTGATTATTTGAAAGCGCTGCGGGGCATCACATTGGGAGCTCGAGAGCGCCGCAGAAGCTAATGATTCATCAGCCACGGCAGTTTCAGATGTAAAGTTCATATTATATGAGTTCTGCAATTGCAATTTGCAGCAATTTGCTTCATTGACGTAAAGTCCAAAGGTTTCTGCTGTGGACCATTATTTTCCATTTTCGGTAGAAAGATGTTTAGTTTAACAACACACAAAACTGACTGTCATATGCCTATTACCGGCACTTTCGAGCACTAGCCGTTGGGCAGCGGAGCCCCACTTTCGGAAAAACACAATTTTTTTTATTTAAGAATTTACACTAAGAGTGCCTTCCGGTGTCACTTTTTTTAGTTTGTGCCACTACTGTGGGCTTGTCCATGCACAAAATGTAGATTAATAAAATTTAATTTTAAATTTTAAAAATTTTGACTGCAAAATCAGACGCGTGCTGCTCGTGTGACAGCTGACACGCAACTTATAATTATTTCTGTTCATTGAATAGGTATGTAATTACAAATTGGTTTATTTATTTGAATTATATTTCTAATGCATTCATATTAAATTTTTATGTTTTCTGAATTAATTACTTATACCAACCCGTCATGGTCTGACGACCATAAAAAGGTGTCCAATTTTAAGTTTGGAGGCTAGGGATCTGCTCAGCCACAAAAGACGCCTAAGAAGACAATACATCGCAACAGCAGATCCCAGCATTAATCAGCAAAATTCAAGTATTACTAATAGACTGCGCCGTTTGCTAGCCAAAAACCGTAAAGCAAATCTAGATACCTTGTTGGAAAGTGCTGGTCCAGATAATAATAGTGGCTTCTCAATATGGAGACACACGAGAGGCATCAAGAGACAGCCTTTGTTTCAATCACCAGTTCATGCCCTTCTATTTAACGGACGACTCCATTCGTGAAGCCATCACAAATTTCTTGGATACTTCGACTGCTCCGATCCGCCCCATAAGTCATACCTCACCCCAGGAAGTTTTGATGCAACTAAAGGCGCTTCAACCATAAAAAACCCCTGGTAAAAATTGTCAATGCTATGCTAAGACTAGGTCATTTCCCCAGGCAATGGAAGCGTGCGCGTATTGTAATGATCCCCAAAGCTGGAAAGTCACCAACACAAATTGACACATACCGCCCGATTAGCCTGCTACCAACTTTCTCCAAGGTTTTTGAGAGAATTTTGCTAACCCGGTTGATGGAACTGCCGGAGGTAATAGAACACCTTCCTCAACATCAATTTGGCTTTAGGAAGTCCCATGGTTGCTCCGAACAAATCTATCGCCTCGTAAAGCAGGCAACGCATGGCTTTGAGCACAAGCTTTACACAGTCGGCGTGTTTTTGGACGTTAAGCAAGTATTTGATAGGGTGTGGCACGAAGAACTGTTATATAAGAAGAAGGCTCTCCTCCCTGCACCCCACTTTGCCATCCTCAACTCCTTTATTGCTAACAGGACCTTCGATGGTGCAGTAGGAAGTGTACACTGCAGTCAGTACAAAACAAGGCTGAAATTCCGTCGTGGAAGGAAATGTCAGATTTCCTTTCAGAGCGCTATCGCATATTAAATCAAGCCATCTCAGCCAATCCACATAAGTTGTGCCACTTCCAGATTGGCTCCCCGCTCATTCCCAGGTTACAGCTAAAAACTTAAGCCTTTGTTCTCCCACAATTGGCAGGTAACCTTCCATCCTACACAATTTCACAAGAACTTCTGAAGGCCCTGCCAAACCTCCAACTCGCTGATCCGCACTTCCACCAGAGCTCTCAGATAGACATGCTTCTAGGAGCCGATATTTTCCCATCTATTATGAAGAGTGGCTCTGTATCCAAAATTTGTGGAACCCTGCTCGGTCAATATTCGGCTGGGTCCTCACTGGTCCAGTAGCCAAGTCGAATCTTACGACCATTTCCTCCTTTTCAACGAGGATCAAGATCAGCACAGAACAAAGAGTTGATGATCTTCTCACCAAGTTTCCGGTTGTGGAAGATCTACCAGCCAAGCCAAGCAGGTAAAAGTTTCAGAATCAGAGTGTGAAAACAACTTTCTGTTGACCACTTCCAAAGAGGGCAGATATGTCGTTACTCCTCCATTCAAAAATCCTGAAACTTTCGAATTGGGACATTCAAGGTGCATCGCACTCGCTCAGTTTCTCAGCAACGAATATCGTTTAATGAGGAACTTTCCTTTAAAAGAGCAGTACGACTCCACTATTCAGGATTATTTAGATTTAGTAGTAACGACTGCAACAATTTTTATCTCCCTCATCATGCTGTTTTCAAACCTGAGATAATTATCTATAAACGGGACTCTGCTAAAATGAGAGCGATAAGGCAGTTGCTGAACGTGGACACTTGCGCTGCTTGGTTAGAGTGAGAAAGAGACATAATGAAAAGGGAATGTCAAAAATTGCGAAGACAAAAAGCAGTCTGTATGAAACGACACATTAAGCGTTGAGAAGCAAAAGTAGACGCAAGTGGACTCGTTAAATGCGCGCAGCTTTACAAATTGAGTAGTGAAAATGATTATGAATGACGCCGATATGGACGGACGGACGGACGGACGGACGACGAGGCTCCTGGCATCAATAACCCGACATCAGAAGTGGGATCTGTGCCACATCCTGCATTTTCTGAGGAGCATTGGCGTGCAGTGGTCGAAATGCAAAATCGGAATTTGGCTGAACTCGTAAAAATCATGCAAGTGACGCCGGCACGCGAGCAGCAACCTAGCTATGAAGTTAAGCTACCGAAATTTAACCCTGAAGCTGCATGCGTTGAGGCAGCAAAGTGGTATTCAACAACCGATATAATTCTGTCTGAGCACCCCCTTCAAGGAAGTAAATTGATCATGGAGGGAAGTGCATCTCAGTGGCTCACACAAATTTCGTACCATGGTATGACTTGGCGAGAGTTCCAGGAATTATTTCTGCAGCACTTTGAAACCGAAGAGACGCCGGTCGCTACGTTTTTGAATTTACTCAACAGCCGCCCGAGTGGCGCCGAATGTTACGCGGTATATGCGAGTCGGTTGGTGACGACGCTGACTACGAAGTGGCGAAATATAGGAATAGAAGAAATTGCCGTTACAACTGTTCTTGCGCATATGGCAAACATTGACAGTCGTTTGCAACGCGTTCTCTTCACATCCAATGTGCGCACCAGAAGTAAGCTACAGGCGGAGTTAAAAGCGTTTACGTTCGACAAGAAGCGACATGCTCGAGATGACAACCTTGGACCTAACCAGATGGACCATAAGGCATCGCCAGTTGTATGTCACTTCTGTTCAAAGCCGGGACATCGAATTGCTGAATGCCGAAATAAAATGCGACAAGATAGAGAGGCGAAACCGCAGCGTGAAAAATCAAATGTCACGTGCTATCGGTGCGGCCAATTGGGACATTTCTCCAACCAGTGCCCGAAAAACGGAAGTGCAGTCAAGCAAGATGTGACTCAACAGAAGACTGTTAACCAATGTTGTGTGACTGAGCCAAAGGGAAATTTGCATCAACGAGGTGAGATCTATCCAATTGGCTTCGATTCCGGTCCAGAGTGCTCCCTTATTAAAGACGACATTAGTAATAAGTTATCTGGTAAACGTATAAACAATATTGTAATGATAAAAGGTATTGGTGGTGGTAGTGTATGCAGTACATTGCAAATCTTGAGTGAGGTTACTATAAACGAAAACATAGCAATTGAGGAGTGATTTTCTGATAGGGCGAGAGATACTCAAACAAGGCTTTTATGTAATTCTGACATCCGATAATTTTAAAGTAGTAAAATCAAAAACTGTTAATAATTGTTCCGTTGCTGAGCGATCGTTTACCTTGTCCGATATCGACACCGAATTAGTCAACAATGAGAAAGCTAAATTAATCGGGCTACTTGAAAAGCACTCGACTTCATTTACCAATGGGATACCTCATACCCGAGTAAATACCGTTTAATTGATCCAACTAAAACTGTCCAGCGCCGACCTTACAGACTTAGCCCCGAAGAAAGAGAAGTAGTGCGTATGCAAGTGAGCGAATTGATAAGGTGTAATATTGTTCGCCCAAGTTGTTCTCCCTTTGCTAGCCCCATGTTGCTCGTCAAAAAGAAGAATGGCACCGACCGTCTCTGTGTCGATTTTAGAGAGGTGAATTCAAACACGATTTCGGATAAATACCCCTTACCCCTTATTAGCGATCAAATTGCTAGACTTCGCGGAGCAAATTATTTCACATGCTTAGATATGGCGAGTGGCTTCCACCAAATTCCGACTCACCCTGAATCCGTGGAATATACTGCATTTGTGACCCCAGACGGTCAATTTGAATTTCTTACAATGCCTTTTGGCCTCAAAAATGCCCCATCTGTTTACCAAGCGCAGTCATAAATGCACTTGGTGACCTTGCTAATTCTTTTGTAATAGTTTACATGGACGATATAATGGTAGTATCGCCAACCAAAGAATTGGCTTTAGAAAGGCTTACAACTGTTTTAGATGTTCTTACCTTTAATCTTGCTAAACGTAGTTTTCTCAAAACAACGGTCCAGTATTTGGGCTATGAAGTGCGAGCTGTGGAGATTCGCCCGAATGTACGAAAGATAGCTTCATTAAGCTCCTTGCCTCCTCCTCAAACTGTCTCCGGCGTTAGACAATTCATTGGCCTGGCCTCGTACTTTCGCAAATTCGTTCCTGGATTCTCCCAACTTATGAAACCTTTGTATTCACTTTCATCTGGTAACGGCAAAATTACATGGAGCGCTGAGCTAGAAGAGATCAGACTCAGAGATCAGATCCTCACAAATGAGCCTGTTCTGGTCATCAGAGTTGCACACTGATGCAAGTGCCTGTGGATATTGAGCGATACAAATTGAGTAGTAAAAATCATTATGAGTGACGCCGATATGGACGGACGAGATGGCACCACCCAAGGCACACACACCTGCTAAACCAAAAGCAGTGAACTCCTTTAGATGCCGCGTATACAGAGGAGTCCACGCCTTGAAGAAGTGCCAGCGATTTCTGCGTCTAGCTGCGGAGAAGCGTCTTCGGCAGTGTTGATCATCAAATACTGCCCAAACTGCCTTGCCCATGAACTCTCTAAGGGTTCATGTCACTTGCAGCGAGGGCCATCACAGGCTTCTCCACCTTCCAACCACCTCTCAACCCGAGAAGTAGACCACGTCGCCATCCGTGCCGCCTCTTCCACCTTCGGAGTCCCTGGCGACATCCCCCTCTGTGGCAATCAGCATGATGCCGACCGCCATAGTTAACCTGGACATGGACGGCAAAATCTTTGAGGTGCGCGTGCTGGCCTTTGGCCTTTCCGCCGAAAATGAGTTTTTCCGCGCCTTGTTCAGGTCAAGGGCGTCGCGAGAGTTCTCCATTATAGTGACTCTGAAGATGGAAGATGTGCAAATCAGGACTCCGGAACAAAAAGTAAACAAAGATCTGCAAACTAGCTACCCGGGCATCACGCTAGAGGACACTCGTTGCCATGTGCCAAGCAGAGTATTCATCGTTCTGGGGCCGATGTCTATGGAAACGTACTCCTTCCAGGGCTCGTTCAATCCCACGGTGGATTGCCGTTGGCCCAGAACACTCTGTTTGGCTGGGTATTATCCGGTGTCTTTAACACGTAGTCCGCCAGCGCCCCTCAAGCCCCTCCAGCGGCCTCCAAAAAGATCCCGGCCCATCTATTTGCAATAGTATTGCAAGGGAGGCGGAATGTTTACGCCGAAACTTACCGCCGAAAAGTAGGCAGCATATTGGCGTAAACAGTGCGAGAGTCACCAAAGGTTCTCGCGCTCTTTTATCAGATAGTATGTTAAGTTAGGCTTAAGTAAACTATATTATGTACAGAAGAATAGTTGATTTTCGAATTAATTTCGCGTCGGCTCCGATTTTCAGCATCACACCATTTCACCCCAATCTACGATACCCCCAGAAGGAAGGAAGATCTCACTGCAATCACCGCAAACAGTAAGCGGTTGGAAGAATAACAAAATAAAACTCATCCGACGTTGCTTTCCATCGAATGCCCAGAGTTTTTGGATCGTATAATATCGGATGCTAAAGGACTTTCATATTGGATATCGTTCGCCAGTTGTTGAAGAACATGGATTGCTAAAAATGGTGCGCATTGACTCCGAAGTATTTATTACATAATCACAAATTCTGATTACGAACAGGATTCTTTGGTAGGGAGTGTGTAGTAGTGCTGTTTGGCTTGAAGACAGCGTGATGACGCAAATAGAAATTAGGAGAATGGTTGTCAGGAGTGACCTGCCGCATATGGTCTAAATCAATGTATTGTTGAATGATGGAATCGTACTTTCTTTTAAGTTCAGGATTTTTATTAAGACGTGATTCATTTTTTAAAAATTGTGACAATGCAATAGATAATAAGCTATGTTATTATTCAGTGGATCCCGAAATGGCAGTGATACTACATATCTTCTAGATTAATCTCGATATGTTGTTTGTTGAAAGTGTTGAAATCCCAAAATGTTGTGAGAAGTCTATTGAGAGGCTCTTCAGGCAAGTAGTGTACTCGCGTTGAGTAGGAAGTAATGGATGTAGACGGTGTGCTTGACACTGGAGCAGATATTATCCATCCAAAAAAAAGGTTCTTGCCCCAAAAGAGTTCCACATATTTTTGATTTTAGAGTACATCAGCACCGAAAAGTACGTCAATTTGTTAACTTTGATATGTTGGATCAGATAAGTGTATGTTTGGCATATTTCTTAATTTAGACCTTGGAATGGTGTTGGATGGCAACCTTCCTGCCAATTTCGATAATACATATGCTTATGCATCGATTTGCATTCGTGGTCGTGTAGGAGAGGATATATGAACGTGACACAGTTTCTGCGTAGGACCCGATACTTTATTAATGCCCGATATTTTTGCTTGGACTGATTGAAAAGGCAATTTGATCAAATTAAAATGTCTATCTGAGATGAAGGACCCCTCTGATCCTGAATCAATTAAAGCTCTGGCAGGATACATAATAACCTTGTGTTGGATGCTTACAATGGCAGTTCCTAACAGAACTTCACGTTGCTGCGAAACGTGATAACTCTGAAATTCTTCGTTGGTGGTAGGAGTTGACTGTTTTTTTTAGTCAACATGTGCATTGGTTGCTGTATTTGACCTTGGATATTTGTATTAAATTCGCTTCGATGTAGGAGACTGTTATGACGTCCTTTACACGTAAATCAATTGTGAGAGCTTTAATACAAAATTAATACAAAATTTTTTCTGTTTAATGTATGAATATCTTTGAGACACATTCATTTGTAGAATGACCTTTTGTGTGCTTTGGATGGGAGGATGTAGAGGCGGATGTTCTCACATCCTCGATTGCTTGGATACCATGAGTCACGTTTGCTAAGGAAGGTATTCATATCCTCCTAGGATAGTATTTCAACCTTGCTAAGGACTGTTCTCATAATGATAAAGTCAATTTGGACAGTTTTGACGAAAAGAGGTAAACTAATAAACAATCCCAATTTTTTGTGAATATTTTGGAATGCTTTAATGCAATAAAGTAATTTTGGATGGTGCTCTGGAGCTCCTTTAAAGCGAACGTGACTCATGGTTAACAATGGATAAACTGAACAACATTTTTAGCTGACTGTTCACCAGAAGACGTTTATTTTCGAAGCGTAGTGCGTTCCAAGCGGACGCAAAAACATCATTTGTGAGGGGGAACTTAGCTACAATGGAATTAGCTTCTCCACTTGTCTTAGAGTTAAAGTGAAATAGTTTTTAAACTGGAGATAATCTTTGATTATTGACGTAAACAGCTGTGAACAAATAACGGAAAGTCGGCCACTTTCGATAATCCCCTTTAAAGAGCTCGGTATCACACGGTGGAAGGTTAAAGCCACAAGGGGTAGGTGAAAAAATTGTTGATTGCGTAGGCGTAGTATTTATGGATGATGCACGTTCGACAAGTTTACCCAGTAACAATAACCACTGAGTAACAATAACCATATTTGGATTGCATGGTAATTCTGTCGTCTGGATTTGAACTTTCATCTGCCATTGCTTTTGAACAGCGTTCATATGCAGTTTCAACCTTTTCCCATAAGGATCGAACTTGTTCTAATCTAACCAACGAGACATCAGAGGATGTAGTTATCTTGGATTCGAATTGACTTAGCTTATTAGTGACAGTATTGAATTCGTAGAACGCCACTTTCTGGAGCAATAAAGTTTCTTTCGCTGCAGATCTTGAAATTGGTGGAGGTTTTTCTCAAGGTTGGCGAAATACCGGTTGCTAATTATAGAATAGGAAGCGAATTAGAAAATTTATGTCGAATGATTGGTACGGAAAGTTGAGTTGCTGTAGCCTTGCTAGAATCAATAGGCATAGCAGGCTTTCACAGGAATTAAACATGATAATTTATTTTTTTTGTATTTGTTTAAAGCGATCTTATTTGTTTTAAGCGATTTTAAATTTAAGGGAAAAAAAAATAAATAAATATTATTTTTCAAGTCAGATATACCCTACAAAGGACCTTTAAATCTTAAAGGGTATATGTTTAATAATGGTAATTACAAATCGGATAGACCCTCAAAAAATAAAAAAATTATTTGTATTTTCTGATATACCCCATAAGACTTTTAAATCTTAAAAGCTATTTTTTCGGTAAAAGATATTACAAATCGAATAGACCTTCAAAAATGAAAAAAATATTTATAATATTTCTTCAGTAGGATCTTCCCCAAGAGTAATTTTTAATTTGTAAAAGGTGGTATTTGTTCCTTTGTTGAATAGTGCAGCACCAGCGCACGTAAGTAGCTTAATATTCGCAAAGCGGTGGTGATCTAGCAGCGCTTATGTATTAATTTCACTGTTGACTGGAAATCCGATATTTTAATGGGTATTATTGCTCTATCATATATATAAAAATACAAATTGGATGTGGTTTTCAAAATTAAAGAAAAAAATTTTTGTGGTTTTACAAGTTGGATATACCCCATAAAACCATATTAATTTTTAAAGGGAATACATTCCCTTGGCAAATGCAGCTTCAGCGCGCATAAGCACCGCAATTTTCGGAAAGCGCTGCTGATCTAGCTCACTTAAGGTTCACGCTTGATCATATGTTAAGGAAACACTTATGTTGTAATATTTAACATTTGCAGCTTTGGTGTCTCAGCAATGTACATAGTAAATAGATAATGCGGGTTCTGGGACAAAAAGTGGAGTGTGGTAATGGAAATTAATGGGGTATGACGAGGGGGGTTAGGTGAAAAGTGAAGTGGGTAATGGAAATTAATGAAGGAATTAGCACAATTAATGGGGTTTTTAGGGTAGAGCGATTACTTTAAGGTGATAATAACTAATAAGTTTCATGTATATTTATAGGTGATAAATTAGGGTGAGTAAGTGAAAATGAGCCTGAATGATCGTGATTGTATGCGGACGTGTTAGAGGGTGGGTGTGCGTGCACGGTATTAAAGGTTGACAAGTGAGCAAGTAAAAATGAGCTTGCATGATCGTGTTTGCATTCGCACGTGTTAGAGGGTGAATGCAGGCGTCAGTGCACAGATGCGTGAGCTTAACCGTGTCAGTAAGCATGAAATCGATCGGTAAACAGCTATCACCACAACATGATGATTATGTATGTCAATAATAGTTTTGTGAGTGTGTGAGCAGTGACCCTATTTTGAAATGTTAATTTTCTAGTTGATAATTCAGTCTGACAAATTTGAGATGGGTTGTAATGTAGATGGTATGTAAAAGTAGTATCCCTATCATGATATGTTAGTGTGTATACAAAATATTGCAACACGTTCTATTCGGTAAGTAGTCTGTTAGCATAATCTTATGCAATTCTTGTATCCTACAAATTTTCAATAAAGCTGGGGGTGATTAGACATAGTATGCAGCTAAACACCTGCTCTCCTTTTATTCGGTAAGTGGTCTGTTAGCATAATGTTATGCAATTCTTATATCCTAAAAATGTTCAATTAAGCTGGGGTGATTAGGCACAGTATGCAGCTAAACAACAACAACAACAGTAACAGCAACAATAGCTAAACAGTAACAACCGCTAAACAATAATAACAACAGCTAAAAAGCAAAAACAACAGCTTAACAGCAACAACAATTACACAGCAACATCAGTTAAAGAGTTTAAATAAAATTTTTATTTTATGAATCTTAAAGTTAGTTTATTATAATGATTATTTTTTCAGCATCGTTTTTTCTATATTTTTCTTTTCTGCATGCACAGGTATCTGGTCCTTCTGTTGCCTCGTTGGAAGAACATGGGTATGAAGTTCTATGACTTCCATGTATTGATAACTTGTATGGAGACTTTTACGCCAGCTTCAAGTATGATTGGATTTCTTTGATCTGTTTCAGATCATGATGGTGAATGATAATTTTATACTGACTCAGAAACTCCTTTAATTGTTATTACGTTCATGTTGCTGCTGTTCTTAGATTTGTTCTATGCTTTGTATGCTTCATGGTCTTCTGCTCCCTTCTCCGAAGTCTTGTTTTAAAAGTGAGATTCAGTTTGAACGCATAGATGAATTAAAACGGAAAGCATACTCTAGGTGACTTCACCTTCATAACATTGGAAGCTTGTCTTCTCCTTTTTCTCTTCCCCCTCATTCCCCTGTCTGTAGGTAATTTCACCCTCATAACAAAGAAACTAGTTTTTCTTTCTTGTATTTCTTATTCTTTATTTAATTGTTTACATTTAAAAAAGGTAGCTTAAATAAGAATTTTAGACATGTAGTTTATCTGATGAAATAAGTTTTTAAACATCATGTTGTTGAATAACAAAGTAAAAGCAGGCACATGTTTCTGTATTATCATTACAAGATTTACAGAATTCAAAATGTTCTCGAAATTGTGTGTTTATAATATTGAAATTTACAATTTTCATGAACATGTTTTTTGAGTTGATAAGAAATTGTAGATCGGCTCCAGTTAATATATTTCCAAAGTCAGATATTAAAATATTAATTTTATTTATTAAATTTGTAAAATGATTGTTATTTTTTTCCTCCATTGTTTTAAAGATGTTCTCTATCGCAACTCTCAAAGTAGTTTAAAATTTTATGAGCATTATTGAATGCACATACCCCTTCCATACAATGTAGTGAACAAAATGGAATCTGGATTGTAGTAGGCAATATATAAGTCTTTTATTTACTTTTAATTTATTACAGTAGGCAATATATATAAATCTTAGGTTTTCTTTCTTTTTTTTGTCGTGCCGACGCTTCGTAATCAAACTTATTACTCTTTTTTTTACTCTTTTTATTTATTGTACATCGCATTGGATATATCGATATTATACATCGTTACTTAATTTAATTTACAATAGATCGATATCAAACCGCTGCTATTCTATACGATACGAGTTATGTTAAATATAGTATCTGTTTACCTTACATGCTATGTTATCTACATCTATTACAATTCGACCATCCTGATTAAAAGATAGCCCCCTATCTGCCTCTTATTCTTGTAACGTACATTAAATATTTTAGATTTTAATCCGAAGCTTCATATAACGCCTTGATACGGGTTTCGAGCTAATTGAAAACCATCGACGTCCTTCAATATATATCTAGCATTCTTTAACACTTTAAATATTTCATACGGACGTTTCGTTTTAGGTATTAATTTTCTTGCTACCCCTGCTGTGCTATCGAATTTTTTTACCATCACATAATCCCCAACACTATACTTGATCGCTACCTTTTTTTTCATTAAATGCCTTTTCATTATTTGCCTGTGCTAATACTTGATTTTTTATACCCTTCGACCATTGAAAATGGTCAAAAAAGGGTATACTAACTTTGTGCAAATGTATGTAACAGACAGAAGGAGGCATGGGAGACCCCATAAAGTATATATATTCTTGTTCAGGATCACAAGCCGAGTCGATTGAGCAATGTCTGTCTGTCTGTCCGTCTGTCTGTGTGAACGCACAGATCTCAGCTATTATAAAAGCTAGAGTTACCAAACTTGGCAGAAAGACTCCTGTGTACTATAAGCAGATGAAGTTTATTTCAACTGTTAGGTGCCACGCCCACCGCCCCCACAAATCAATAATTTAATTTTTGAACTTAATTTGTAAGCGCTGTATATAAGATACAACTTTCTGATTTAAACATATACTAAGCTAAATGAAATATCTACGTAGTCCCCAAATTACAATCCAATCGAACAATAAACACAGAAGTTATTTAAGAAAGTATGAGCATAAAACCAAGTGCTTCTGTCAGCTAACAAGGGAGACGGGCGAGCGCGAAGCGCGAGCGTCATCTGTCGGGATTAATTTCAAAGCATATGCATATGCATATGTGTATGAATTTAACAAATTAAACTACACGGGAACATAGGTCGAAGGGTATCCCACTGTCGCGTTTTGCGCGACTGTTGGTCTCGTTTCACCTATTTCTCTAATATGCTCTAAATTCCGTTCACTACTATTTTCTAACTGTTTCATCGTTTCTAACTTTGCTTCTAACTCATCACTAACCTTCCCTTTCTGAGCTAATCCAAACAGCATTTCACTTGGTAATTTCTTCGTACTACAATGTTGCGCAGTGTTCAACGTATACTCTACTTCCTCAATCACAGAGTCCCAATATTTTCCATTCTCAGGTTCCCTTAATTTAGAAATCATAGGTCCTAAACTTCTATTAATTCTCTCCACCCCCCGCCCATTTGCCTGCGGAGAACCCGTAGCAATTTTAATGTGTTTTACATTCAAATCATTTAAGAAATCTTCGAAATCCTCTGACGTAAAATAACTACCACGATCAGATATAATACACGATGGTTTACTATATGCCCTAAAATAATCTCATCCTTAGTGTTTGTAATCTTAGTTGTATATAATCTTACAAATTTTGTAAACCCATCTACTACTACCAAAATATATTTTTTCAATCTGCTGTTATCAACTGGACCATGATGATCTATGAATTATCTCAAACGGTTTATTTCCTTTAGGTATACTGTGCAACAATCCTTCCCCTTTACCATACTTTGTTGAAAAAGCAATACACTTTAAACAATTCTCAATGTGCTCCATAACTTTACTCTTCATATTGGAAAACCAATAACTTTTTACTATCGCACTTAACATCTTGTCTCTTCCAATATGTCCTAACTGATCATGATACTTGTATAACACATGATCTTCCATCTTCTGTGGCACACAAAACAATAGTCTACCATCATTGGTTTTCCTAAACACAATGCCATTCCTCATTTCGTAAAGCTTATGCTCATTTTCCTCCAACAATTTTTTAATATTCTGCAACTTTTCATCTTTGGCCTGAGCAATTATCAAATTGGTTTCAAAACTATTTGTCTCAGTGATCATAATCGCATCATTACATCTGCTAAGTGCATCTACATGTTGCATTTGTTTACCCGCTCTATGTTTCAGTTCATAATCGAATTTTAACATCACCTGTAATTTCTCTCTCTCTACTTATGATAGTCTCCTTGGTGAACAACTAAAAGGTATTCCATTCTCTACCTTAATATTCATTTCGCATTTAACCTTTGGCATAATAGGCTTTTCCGTATTAACATACATCGTTCTTAAAATTGTCTCTAATTCACATCGCACTTGCCAGTCTACCTTTTCCCCAATATTGTATGAATGTTCCTTAACTTCATTGTCTAAAATGCATATCTGTAATAAAGTTTCTTCAAAATTATCGTTTACCTGTGCATGCCTTTTTGTATTATCTTCTAATTCTCGTAATCTCTCACTAACTAATTCATTGTCTAATAACTTACTCTTACTTTTCATTTCTAACAATTCCTCATCTAACAATTTCTCATCTAACAATTTCTCATCTAACTTTCTGCTATCTAAAAATGTAACTAATTTTATTTCCTGCATTGGCAGCTCATTTACTAAATCTTCTTCTTCCAATGCACTAATTTCTTCCTTCGTGTTTTGGTCTTGATTTTCAATACGCTCTACCGTAATAATTTTTAATGCCGCTAAATCAATTTTCAGATCAAATTTTCTCATAAAGTCTCTACCCAGAACTACTCCACACCTCATAGATTCGTCAGAAACAATTATTAACTCAAAATATATTCTAACTTCTTGTTTCATTACATAACATTGTGTTTTTCTAAACGTAATTAACTGGCTTTCATTTAGCCCAAAATATGTGTTATAACTCTCCTGCAGATCCACTCCATCAGGGACTAAACTTATCTTAATAAATGATACTGAACTTCCCGAATCTATGAGGGCTTCTGTAATAATTGACTTATTAATACCTTTGCTAAAATAAATTTTAACTGGTCTTACGTAATTATTTTCACCTTCCGATTTCCTCTTGGGGCATTGAGCCACCAGATGCTCTGCAGATCCACATCCATAACATGTTCCCTTCTCTCGAATTGGTAGCTTGCAGTCTTTTTTCCAGTGTCCTTTTATATTGCAATTATAGCAACGCAACTCCTTCACTGCACTGCTTCGCGCTGCCTCCGATTTATCAACACGTTTAGCATCATTCCGTTGTTGTATAGGTAGCACCATCCCAGCAAACACCCGCAAAACTTTTTCAGCACTCTCAAAACTCTACATTTTTGCTTGCATGCGAAGATTGTCGACTGGAATCCCTTCGATAATTCCATCCACCAACTCCTCTTCATCCATGTTAATGTCTCGCGCCAATCCAACCTTACTGTCGTAGTAAGTTACAAAACTCTCTCCAAACTTCCAGTTACGTCGTTAAAAATTTCGTCGTAATTCTGCTTTAGTTACTTTCCCATCGAATGCCAGTTTTAATTGCTGCAACATTTCCTCAAAAGGTTGAATAATGCGTGATGGGTCAGCATGAAGCCATTGAAGTGCAACACCTTTAAGTTTTGCCATGCACAGCAAGCGGCATTGCATTTTGGTCAAATTATATGCACTAGCCACATTTTGCAACTGCATTATCCAATTACGCACTGATGTTTGACCAGTAAATTCCAACAGTACTTCCTTTGCCAGTAGAAACATACTTGAAGACCCCGCGGCGTTGTTGTCAGATTCCGCACCAATTTGAATTTCATCACAATTTGAAATACCGGCGTCATCTTGTCGGGCGTCTAAATTATTTTCCCGCGCTGCTTCTTCTTGCTGCTCACTGCAATTCGCGTTAACGCTATTGCGCATTTGTATTTGCGTAAGCATGTCGGTTGCTGCTCCTATGTCCGCCTGCAAATTCCTGAGAATTTCTTGATTCTTCGAAATCTCTTTTCTTTGCGCCACCAACATTGCATCATGCACTTCAGTTTCGTCCTCCATTTCTTCTTGATCCATCACCTGAACACTGCCACGCACCTCAGTCGGTACTGCTTTCAACCGCGCCATTAATTCTGCTTTGCCGCCTTTTGTTGGCAATCCCAAAATTGCCAACCATCTTTTTAATTGTGTCACTGACACTGCCGAAATATCAATATCCATCACGTGAATATTCGGACCACTTCTGATATTGTAGTAGGCAATATATAATACTTTTATTTACTTTTAATTTATTACAGTAGGCAATATATATAAATCTTAGGTTTTCTTTCTTTTTTTTGTCGTGCCGACGCTTCGAGATCAAAATTATTACTCGATAGCTTTTTATTTATCGTACATCGCATTAGATATATCGATATTATACATCATTACTTAATTTAATTTACAATAGATCGATATCAAACCGCTACTATTCTATACGATAGTTATGTTAAATACAATATGTGTTTACCTTACATGCTATGTTATCTACATCTATTACAGGATGCCATTCATTTCTTTTAATGAAAGAGAACTAAATTCATAAATATCCGTTATATTAAAGTTTGTTAGAAAAAGTTTTTTTTCATATCCTTTAAAAATTATTTGTTTGTTGTAGTAATACAAGCCGTTGTGGCAACTCGCAGCAGCTTACAATAGTGTGATCGAACTCAATATCTTACACGAGTATCGAGATCGCGAGAGACTTTCTCTAGGCGAATCTATCATCACTATTCTCGATAACCGCGGCATCCATCGCTGCTTCTTAGCTTTTGCCTCTGACACGCGATAATTGTTATAAGTAATAAATTCAGTGTATGTAAATTCGTGAATAAATATAAAAACTTATTTCTGTGTACGATACACATTAAAGTGGTGACCCCGAGGTGATTCACTATATACATACACTCGAAAATCTGCATCAATTTTGGCAACCATCGACGCCATGGAAAACGACGCCGACGTTTTTCACGATCCCGTTGCTCGTGTTCCCGACGCTGCAATCAACCGCGTGGCTGTAAAAATACCACCGTTTTGACCCGAGCACCCCGAATTATGGTTGTCTCAAATCGAAGCCCAATTTATTTTGGCGGGAATAACATCTGACGACACAAAGTTCAACACAGTTCTGGCATCAATCGAAGCACCAGTTTTGGAGCGAATTTCCGACGCAGTCGTCAACCAGCCAAGCGTAGGCAAATACGAAAATTTAAAATCTTGCATTTTGGAACGCTTCTGTGAAAGCGAACAGAAGAAAATCCAGAAGTTAATATCGGAGATCGACCTTGGTGATAAGCGTCCTTCACAATTGCTTAATGAGTTAAGCTCGCTCGCCGCAAATAAATGTAATAAAAGCTTCTTAAAAGCACTTTGGATGCAGCGCTTACCAACACAAGTGCAAACTATCTTGCAGGTATCGGACGCCAGCCTATCAGACTTGGCTATGTTGGCAGATAAAGTAGTAGATGTTGGCGATTTTCACAATGTACGCACGGTTGACTACAGTTCTAAGTCTTTACCACCCCGCAACACTGATGTGGACGACCGTTTAGAACGCATCGAGCAACAGAAAAACGCCCTACTCAAAAACAGTTCTCGCAAGAACAATCGGTCTACATCAACAAGACGCAGCAGCAGCGCCACAACCCAAGGCGCAGGTCAAACCTCAAGCATGTGTTGGTACCACAGCAAATTCGGTAGCGACGCCCAGAAATGCCGGCAACCATGCTCTTTTTCGTGACAAACAAAAAACTAACGCACTCTTCGGATTCGGGAGGCAAATTCGATGAGGGCCACTGCACAATTGCCCGCCTCAGCATCAGCTTTTCCAAAATAAAATTCCTTATCGACACCGGCGCCGACATTTCAGTGTTGCCACCCTGTAAAAATGCAAAACCAATACCCACGCCAAAGCTTCTTTTCGCAGCCAATGGCTCAAAAATACAAACCTATGGAGAAAAACGCATAACATTATCACTCGGACTAAGGCGAAATTTCGTTTGGACTTTCGTGATAGCTAACGTCAATTGCGCTATCTTTGGATTCGATTTTCTTCAATACTTCGACTTGCTCGTTGACATTAAGCGACGTAAACTTATCGATCGTGCAACGCTATCCGAATCGACCTGTGGCACGCTTCCGCATGAAATAGTTCAGATTTTATCCTACGATGCGTGCAACCAATACGCCAAGCTACTTCACGAATATCGAGATCTCGCAACGATCAATTCAAACAGGCTGTTAATAATATCAAAAGTAACCCATTTTATCACGACAAACGGCCCGCCCACTCACGCTCGTGCACGACGACTGGCAGCAGACAAACTCAAAGCAGCGCAGAGCGAGTTTTCCTATCTTTTGGATAAAGGAATATGTCGTCCCTCAAAGAGCAACTGGTCAAGCCCTTTACACATGGTAAAGAAAGCGAACGGAGAATGGCGTCCATGCGGAGACTACCGAGCTCTAAACAACGTAACAGTGCCTGATAGATATCCGATTCCGTACATACTGGATGTAACGACCTGCACAAAGCATATCACCAGATTCCTGTTGAGCCGCAAGATATTCCCAAAACAGCCATTATAACGCCTTTTGGGTTATTCGAATTCTTGTTCATGACGTTCGGCTTGCGAAATGCATCGCAGACTTTTCAGGGGTACATAAACGACGTCATACAGGATCTCGATTTTGCTTTCGCATACATCGATGACATTTTGATCGCTTCAGAGTCCGCAGCGCAGCACGAGACTCACCTCCGCCTAGTCCTCGACCGCCTCTGAAAGGCACAACTCACCGTAAACTTCGAGAAGTGTCAGTTTGGAAAGTCGCAACTCACGTTCCTGGGTCATGACATCAGCCAGCACGGTTTAAATCCATCTGAATCTAAAGTGGAAGCCATTCGTCACTTTAAAAAACCGCTTATCGCTAAGGATCTGAAAAAGTTGCTGGGTATGATCAACTTTTATCGGCCGTTTATCCCACGTGCGGCTGATAATCCACACATACTCCAGACACTGATTCAAGTTAATAAAAAAAACGGCAAAACTGCGATACTCTGGTCTACAGAAGCCGTTCACGCGTTTCGACGCCTGTAAAAACAAGCTCGCAAACGCTACGTTGCTGAACTATATGGCACCAAATTCTCAAGTAACGTTGACCACCGATGCATCGGACGACGCTATGGGTGCCGTGTTACATCAGATCGTCAACGGACAAACACACCCACTGGGTTTCTTCTCCAAGAAATTTTCATCGGCGCAAAAGAAGTACAGCACCTACGATAGAGAGCTCACCGCCTTTTATCAGGCCATGCTGCATTTCAAGTACGCACTGGAGGGCAGAAATTTTGTAATCTTCGCCGACCATAAACCGTTGATGTTCGCTTTCATTCAAAATAGTGAGAAAGCATCACCACGACGCGCCCTGCAACTGGATTTTATTAGCCAATTCAGCACCAACATTCAGCACATCTCGGGAGAGGAAAACAACGTTGCTGACCTTCTCTCACGCATCGACGCCATCAAACATAGATTTTGAGGAGATGGCATTAGAACAGGAAAGCGATGACGAACTACAATCTCTGCTTAAGTCTGACCCTGAAAATACTATATCACTAACGAAATTGTTTATTCCAGGCTCAAACAAACAATTGTACTGCCATGTTAACAATAAACAGGTACGCTCATTTGTGCCCAGGTGCCTACGCCCAACGATAGTCCAAGGGTACTTTCGCTATGCCATCCAGGAGTTAAGGCAACGAACAAATTGGTTAGCAAGCACTACGTTTGGCCAAAGTCCAGCGCCACACCAAATCGCTACTTGGAGAGTATGCCGCCTGCGACGCTCGCTTCGAGCACATCAACATAGATATCGTTGGCCCACTGCCCTCTTCGAACGGATATCGATACTGTCTTACGTGCATCGATCGCTTCACACGATGGCCTGCTGCGATTCCCTTAATTGACATCACAGCACAGTCAGTTGACAGTGCACTGATTTCTGGCTGGTTCGCGTTCTATGGAATCCCGCTCCACATCACAACGGATTTAGGACGGCAGTTCGAGTCCACACTGTTCCAAGAGCTTTCTAAAATCTGTGGTTTTAAACATCTACGCACGACGGCATACCACCCACGAGCTAACGGCATGGTCGAACGATGGCACAGAACATTAAAAGCTGCCGTAAAATGTTCTGATCCAATCAACTGGAGCACTGCATTGCACCTCATCCTACTAGGACTACGCACCACGATCAAAGACGACATCGGGTTAAGTCCAGCCGAAATGGAATAGGGCACTACACTGCGAGTTCTTGGCGGATTTTTGTCATCAAGCACTGAAAATCGCAGCGAGTCTGAGTTCACCGAGGCTCTTCGGAAAACTATATCGCAGCTGCCAACTACTAAGCCAGTGCACCATCACACGTCTCAAGATTTTATCCACCCCGATCTAAATCAATGCAAACACGTCTTCGTCAGAGTGGATCGAGTTAAAACTCCGTTAGAACCTAACTACGAGGGTCCGTTTGAAGTAATAGCAAAACACGACAAATACTTTACTCTCAAAGGTCGCACAAAGGACAATAATGTTTCTATCGACCGTCTTAAACCAGCATACATCTTCAAAGCGGAATCTCCTCTAATACAGGAACAAAGGAAAACACCAATCGCTCAACCTGCCACGCAGGTATCGAGATCTGGACGACGAGTCATACTCCCAGCGAGATACCTTTCCTAACTGGTACTCTGTGGCAACTCTCAGCAGCTTACAATAGTGTGATCGAACTCGATAGCTTACACGAGTATCGAGATCGCGAGAGACCTTCTCTAGGCGAATCTATCATCACTATTCTCGATAACTACGGCATCCATCGCTGCTTCTTAGCTTTTGCCTCTTACACCCGTAATTGTTATATTGAAATTAATAAATTCAGTGTATGTAAATTCGAGAATAAATATTAAAACTTATTTCTGTGTACGATACACATTAAATCATATTCCGTAAATTACTTAAGCAGATATCAAAGTTGTTATAATTCAATACAATATAAATACGCGATAAGAGTATTGAAATTTTTATATAAAACAAGAGATCTGAATTAAACATTTGAAGAAAATGAAGATAATGAAATAATAGATTGTATGGTAGACTCAGATTATTCAGGAGATAATATTGATAGAAAATCCACAACGGGATTTATAATTAGAATGTATGGAAGTATAATTTATTGGAAAACACACAAACAACACGCTGTAACAAAATGTTCAACGTTTTCAGAGTATATTGCCATGTCAGAAGCAGTAATCGAAATATTATTTGTAAAAAACATGTTATGTGAAATATTTAATATTAATAACGAAAAAGCGATAAAGATATATGTGGGAATACAAATTAATGTTTATTTGTTGATTTTATTTGCTTAACACTATGAGTATTTTAACATATAATACAAGTTTTAAATAAAATTACTGGGGCAAAACAAACGACTTCGAGTTTTATGCAATTCAACACTCCGAATAAAATAATGCGCACGTCTTTTCAATTCAACAACTTCTCTCTCTGTGTCGCGTGATCTTCTTCTCTTTTGTTACTTAAACTTAAAAAAAACCATTCAAAGCGAACAATCGTTTAAAAACATAGCCCAACGTGCTACTCTGGGAGGAACATCGTCTCTTCTTAGGGTCATTGCGAGCGCATGACAATCTGTTACTATTGTAAATTGAAGTCCCAGCAGATAAGTACGCCACTTCTTTATTGCGTTTACCACCGCCAATGCTTCCAGCTCGTACCCGCTATACTTCTCCTCAGCCGGAGTGGTCTTTCTGCTCATGAACTCGACAGGATGAAACAACTGATCCTCAGAGTCTTTCTGGATAAGCATTCCCCCAAATCCGTATTTGCTTGCATCTGTAACAGCGCGTGGATCATACATCTGTAACAGCGCGTGGATCATACATTCTCAACACCGGTGCTGTGACTAACAAATTTTTCAGCTGGTTAAAGAATAGCAAACACTGTTCTTCTAATACTATATTCCCACCATTAAACGTCTTACTTTCTTTCCTTAATAAGTCACTTAATGGTTTTGAAATTAAAGCGTATCCTTTCATAAAACGGCGTAAATAAGAAGTCCAGCCTAAAAATCTCTCGATCGCTTTTCTATTTTGAGGAATAGAAAAATTTATGACTGCCTTTATTTTATCTTCGGTGGGTGCAATAGTTTCATTCTCTATTACATAGCTAAGAAACTGAATTTTCCTTTTTAAAATAGACCTTTCTCCCATTCAATCTCTTCAGATTATCCAGGACTTCCCTGCAATAGAAGCTTTTTTTAAAACTTCTTTTAATATTTGCAATCCACTTTTCTCGTCTTTTGTTGGAATAACTATATCGTCCATGTATACATACGACTATTTTTTTTTCATTTATTAACTCTCTAAGTACTGCACTGACGTAACGACAGAACACTGCAGGGGAGTTGCTTATACCAAAGGGCAAATCTAATGTAGAAAATACTTTAGCGCCCTGAAGCCGATCAAGCACGTCGTCTATCAAAGACATCGAGAAATTGTCACGCTTTATTTTTTAATTGAATTTTCTGTAATCGCAACAGAAACGCTTTGACCCCTCTTTTTTCGTTACTAAAACCACTGGAGAAGCATACTCGGAACAACTCGGAACAATTATACCCTCTTCAAGCCAATTTTGAACTTGTCTTTCAATAAAACACTTGTTTTCATAAAACACCCGACGCGGACGTTGAAAAACAGGTACATCGTGTTCTAAAATAAGCTTCATCTCAACTGGTGACTTAATAAGTTTTAAAGGCTTGTATTTTTCAACTATTTCCACCACTTCGCTTTTCTGACTTTGCTGTAAATGATTTAGATCAACTAAATCAATTACAGAGCTCTCTTGCAACATCTCTTTCACGCACATACTCTCAAATACCTTTATAGAATCAACGTTGGTTTCTCTTTCTATAAAAACTACCCCATTGGTGCTAAATAAGATATCCACTTGACTTAAAACGTCGTTTCCTATAATGGCAGCATACTGTAACTCTCTTTGTTTCACTACATGAAAATTTACAGTAATTGTTTTTTTATCAGCAAAAAGTTCTAAATTAAAACTACCAATAGTCAATACTGCACCTTGGCCAATTCCTTTCATGTGTTTGATTTCCTTCCTCAGTTCAGCTCTTTTGAATTTTTGAAACAAATCCTCTCTCATTAAACATACATCGCACCCAGAATCAATCATTGCAGCGAACGAGATATCTGAGGCAACAAAAGTTTTATAAATCAAACAATCTCTAAGTGACTTTACTTCTAAAACATTAGCCGCCTCTGTTTTAATAGGGACTGCAGTTTTATTTTCGGGACATTTTGTAGAAATATGACCGCTCTTTCTGCATTTAAAACAAACTTCGTCTTTCTTCCAATCTCTTGCAATGTGCCCCTCTTCTGCACACTTAAAACATTTCTTTTCGGTCACCTGTTTCTTTTCCTTGCCCTCCTTGTCTCTAGATTTATTTGCATCATGTTCTTGTTAACACCTTTAGCTCTAATTTTTTCGTAAGTTCCGATTTCTTTCTTCAATTCTTTTAACGTTTGTGCTCTGTACAGACCAGCTTTGTTCAATTTGCTGTCAGGAATGCCTTCAACAAAGTACAAAATTAAGCTTTCTTCTTCTAACTTTATAGGCTTACTAATTTCCATCAGGCTATACAGGAATTCCATGCAGGTTTCATTTTGTGTCTTCTGTCGTTCTCGCAACATTCTATAGATTTCTGACTTTAGTTTAGACCAGCCTTGTACACCTGATAAACTTCTAATATAAAGCTTGGCTGCTCCATTTAATAGTTGTTTACAGTAAATGTATTTTTGTAAGTCATTCCACCCCACAGTTACCGCCACGTCTTCGAACTCGTTTAGCCATTGGTTTACATCTTCCTGTGCTAACCCAGCGAAAGAAGAAATGTCATCCTTTATATCGCCTAGCGTAAACCTTGAACAAGTGTTATTGTTCACTTCATGGTATTCACTATTTGAACTAGTCGAACCAACGTCGTTTGCAACATCATCGTCCAATTCGGTCACATCAGAATCACCTTCTACCTTCCGTGCTTAGACATAACTCATGACAAAATCGATCTCATGTCCATTGTTTTGCTCCTAGATGAAATCTACAGTGTGACAAAAACTGAATTAAAAATATATTCCTTGGAAATAATTGGAGTCAAAAATAGAAGAAAAAATTATATTATGCCTTTTCGACGCCACGTGTTTGTCGAATTTCCGTCCTTTTCTCGCAGTTCTCCGTTAGTCAACACTTATCCCAGCTTTAGATGTATTGCGCTTGTCGGTTATTACCAACACTGGATCTCGAACAACTTCTCGATCGCTCGATGCCTCAGCACGTGATCGCGCCGAAGATCTGCTTTGTAGTTTCCAACTGTAGTTTTTTGAGTTCCACGTCTACGCCCTCTTAGCGTCGTAATTCCCACCCCTGTGCAAGCAAAAGTTACGTTTCGCTCAACTCTTCCTGTATGCGTCTTCAATATCAAGCTTGCCCTTATGCACTCGCTGCACACTCTTCTATTTACCTCTATGCAACAGAAGACTTGACTCGCTTGTTCCCTCGTAGCTTTAGCACACAGCAATTTCGTCTAGCCGGCGCCAAAAATATTCTGCGTCGTTGTATTTCTTGCACCACTTTGCAGCCGTCTGCTGCTTTATCGCTCTAGTCGTACTCTTCATGTTATGTCTGTCCAAAACGTTGCTTCTTGCGTCCGTTAAATTATGAAATGCACGCTCATAATTTGTTCCATGTTAAAAAAATTACGCAGTTTTAAAAATTTCACAACTGACCACTGATTTTTGCTACTTCAGTTTTCACTCTATTTGATTGTTTAATTACTGTTTACTCATTTAGCACATTATCGTGTACTTTGTTAAAAAAAATTTTCGAAATCATTTCCCGGACAAGCCCCCAAAATTTGTGGGAATACAAATTAAAGTTTATTTGTTGATTTCATTTGCTTAACACTATGAATATTTTAACATGTAATACAAGTTTTAAATAAAGTTACTGGGGCAAAACAAACGACTTCGAGTTTTGTGCATTTCAACACTCCGAATAAAATAATGCGCACGTCTTTTCAATTCAACAACTTCTCTCTCTGTGTCGCGTGATCTTCTTCTCTTTTCTTACTTAAACTTAAAAAAAAACCATTCAAAGCGAACAATCGTTTAAAAACTATCGATGGGTTCAATGATGTTGCATCGAGGAGGGTACGCTGTTACAGCGATACTATCCCAATCCTACATAAATTATGAGATGATGTAGTCCCGCGACAATCCAGAGTCTTCTGTCCTCGGACGGCGGTGGTGAGACGATCACGTCTGTTTGGATTTTCTTATGAAGGGCTTGACTTCGCCCCCTTATTTTAATTGATAACACAACCCCACAAAAGTGCCATGATCTGGGTATGCGGCATTTGCAGTTTTATGTAAATCGTGATCTGGGCATGCGATATATGTTTTAACACGTATTTTGTCCTTCCGAGTCCGAATCCGAAGTCAAAATGTACATAGCACGTCTGAGTTTCAACTTAATCTCAAAAAACATGAATTAGGTAACCATTTTTGGCTTGAATTGGGTTGACTTTGATACTTTGTCCATGTACGTATTGGGTGAAACATAGTAAAAAATAGCAACTGACCATCAGAAATATGTGATTATGTCGGACTGCTTTGGTCAATTGGAGTTGCGCTGGAATTACTTTACTTAGTTTTATTAATTTTTTTTCTTTTTATATTTTGATTTTTAGTGAGTTATATTTCTGCCACTATTCTTTTCAAAATGTTTTTCATCCAGTTGTGTTATTTCTCCTGTTTATCTGAATGGATTCGTTGTTTTGAATTTAACCAGAGGGGCTTGCCCATATCTAGTATCTATTTCATACTCTTCACGAGTTTCGTTTAACTTATCTATCTTGTTATTTTTATTATTTTGGATATCATTAACCGGGGTTCCTGCATTTATGAAAATATCGTCTGGGGTTCGTTCAGTCGTATTATTTTTAGTTTTATGATTGTAGATGTGAAGTATGGTTTCAAAACTATTAATTATTCTTAGATTTTCGTTAAAAGTTTTATTAATATCAGAAATTCCATTTTTACTGGTTGTTATTTTTATTTTGACGCCTTCTGTTTGTAACCAAAGTTGTAAAGCTGAGCACCTAAATGCTGAATCTTTATATTCTTTGATTTCTATTGGCAGACCCATATTGGTTTAGCCAATCTCTAGATTGAATTTCAGTTAAAGAGGCAAACTTTGAATATATATCGATGGAAGATAGAAATTGTCTTTTATTAATCATATAAATGTCCATTACATATTTATCTCTTAGATTGAAAGTTTCAGGAGTTATTTCAAATATTAATTTTGTACTTATATCAATCAATTTTTGATAGTCGGGATAATAGAAATTTTCTTTGAAAATGGCAATGGTTTTTTCGGTGCCAGGATGTAAAAGTTCCTTGTGTTTTTGAACTATAATTTATTTGACTTGAGCATAAGTATGAATATTGTTAAGTAGATTTCATTACTTTTGTTGGAATAAATGTGTATGTCTTGATCTGTAATGTTAATTAGCATAAAAGTAAATCAGCTGTTCTGAAAAAGCATAATGTAGTATTGATTAACATAATGAAGTCAATTGTCGACTTGCCCATAAAATGTAAAAAAGAAAGGAAGTGCACGCAGCACAAGCTCATTAAGTTAAATAAAATCTAATATATTATAAATAAACAAATCCAGTTTATTATCAACATGGTAGCAGAGCAAGGTTTATGAAATTAATCCAAGTTTAATATAATAAATCCATAGTCAATACTAAATCCAAGTTTGACAAAAAATGTGAGGAAACGTGAAAAGTAAAGCGCAATAAAGAAAAAGTACGAAAGACATAGAAAAGAGAAAAACAATATTAAAAGTGCGAATATATTAAATCAATAAAGTAAAAACATTAAAAACATAAACTAAAAAGGGTCGATGGTAACAAATTAAAATTCATAAGAGTTCACATGCACGTTTTGATAAATTACATTGAAGTAGAAAAGTGTAACCCATCAATATGAAAATGAGCAAAAAATGCATGTAGAAAGAGATATAAAAGTAGAGTACAACAATATTAAAAAGATAACAATTTTTGTCCACTGTGTCTGTTCTAGGCTCTCGACGCCGAAACACAAAATTGACTTCGGCTGCCAGCGCTGGCCGAAGCATTTCTTATTGCCAAACTTCACTAGCAACGCATACATTCATACGCGGGCCGTGCATACATACACGCACACATGGAAACGATCGCACAGCGCAAAGAAGTACGCGCATGCTTATGGTTCCACTGTCGTTGTGCGACTGACTTCATGCCGCTGTTTGCTGTTTCTGGATTGCTCACCAAAGAGAACTGAAATGCTCACTCATATAACACTTCGTATAACACTTCGCCGGGGGGTCATAATCCACCAAAACCACTCGACCGCTACTTTTCGCTGTTTGAATACTCTATATGTTAGATGCTTAGTGGTAGAAAGAGATATAAAAGTAGAGTACAACAATATTAAAAGTGAAGCGGGAAAAATCGAAGACATTGCTATCGCCATATTCGATGGAGTAAATTTTGGAAGCTGGAAGTTTAGACTAATGACAATACTAGAATACAAAGAGTGCAAAGAACCAGCAGTGCGAATTAGAACAACGGAAGACAATGAAGCAACATGGAAGAAAACAGATTTAAAAGCAAAAACAATTTTAATAAGTACAATATCAGATAAACAGTTGGAATATGTAAGTGAGTGCGAAACGACGTTAGAAATTATGAACAAATTAAACGAAATGTATTCGACAAAGCCAACAGCCCTGCAAATATTGTGCAGAGGGAAAATGGACGAAATCAAATTAAAAGGCTACAAAACAGCGGAAGAATTTATAATAGAATTTGAGAAAGCAGCGAATCAATTTAAAAACGCTGGAGGTACCATAGACGAAAATAAAAAAATCAGGTATTTGTTAAAAGCGTTACCAACAAGCTACAGTTATATTGGAGACTTCTTAGATGTGATTCCGGAAGCACAATGAACAGTAGAGTATGTAAAATCAAAACTAAAAGAAAAAAGCTTGAACAGAGGTCCAGTGGAGAGACGTAATAACGTAAGCACATTTAATACCAAAACTAAAAAAGACTGCTATTTGTGTGGCAAAACAGGACATATTCAAAAGTACTGCTGGCATATTGAGCAAAATGTGAGAGGCGATAACAGACAACAACAACAAGACAACAGGCGATATCAGAACACGAATCAAAGAGGCGGTCGAGGCAGAGGTCAACATCATGGAAGTGGTCGCGGACGTGGAACTGGATGTGGACATCACTCAGGTGACGGGAACCAAGGAAGACAACAAGAAAACAGCGACGGCGTACAGTCATGGACAACAAGAATGATAAAAGGCGAAAAAATAATAAAATGTAATAACAGCCGAATAACAAGCCGAAATAAATTGGTTAATGGATAGTGGATGCAGTGATCACATTATAAACGATAGTAGATTATTTAAAAACTGTGAAAATTTGAAAAATCCGATTGTTGTTAAAGTAGCGGATGGAAAACAATTGCAAGCCACAAAGATTGGAATTGTAGAAACATATTTAAGAACATATAAAAATGAAAATTTGTTCGATATAAAAAATGTATACTTCGTAAAAGGCATAAAACAAAATTTGTTAAGCATATCAAGAAAAACTGAAAATAAATGTACAGTCGTAGCCAGAAATAATGATACAAAAATCTATAATGAAAAAAGAGAATTGTTGTCAGTTGCAAACAAAGTTGATAGTTTATATAATGTAAAAAGTGTTGTATGAAAGTCTTATACGATTTCAATAGTTTAAACTCTTTTATTTTTAATTATTTAATTACACTTTTCGTTCAAGCACAAGCGCTATTCTTCTTCTTTTTTGTCATACTTCTCTATCGTTCTAATTACACGATGAATCTTAAATATATGAACAACTATCGGAACTTCTTAGCTTATCTTTAAACATCGATTAATCGTTAACTCCGATAAAGCTTACTCGTATAAAATATAAATACAATAATATATATATAATGCTACAGCTCGGCCATTCTGACAACTAAGATCGTCCTCGATCTATATGATATTAAAATATTTACATAGTAATGCTAAATTAAATTGTTAGTTAATATGTCCATATGTATATACAATTCTTAATAGTATAGAATATTAAATATAGAATATTAAATAGTTTAAAATGTTAGTCTAAAGAGGAGTAATTTTTACACTGATCACGCCAGTCTGCCCAATTTCGTAACCGAGAAGCTTCTACAATGCCTTCATAAGGTAATTGCGTAATTTGTCCATTTTCAATATCTTCTAAAACGTATTGGTCATTAGGTAAAATTTTCTTTATGGAATATGGGCCTTTATATTTGGGGACAAATTTTTTATTTGTGCCTATCGTGGTATCAATGTTTCTCATAACTACGAAGTCTCCTACTGAAAACATCTCATGATTCTTATGATTCTTTTGATAGTACTCTGAACTTTTCTTCTGCTTATTTTCAATATTCTCAGAAGCTTTTTTGCGACAATTATCAAGATCACGGCTATTATTTAAATTGCTTATATTTTCTAAATATTCAGTCAGAGCATCAACGTCACTTCCTCTTTGTTGTATTCCGAAAAGCAGAACGGATGGAATTTCTCCAGTACTAGAGTGAACTGAGTTATTAATGGCGTATTCAGCTTTATTTAATAATTTACACCAGTCTGAATGTTGCACTGGCTCTGTGATTTTAGCTAACATGGTCTTAAGTGTTCTATTTACACGTTCTACTTGTCCATTCGCTTGAGGTGATGCTGTCGCTACTCTGACATGTTCAATATTATTTTCTAAAAGGAATTCACTAAATTCTGAAGATGTGAAGCAGGATCCTCTATCACTGATGATTCTACGAGGTCGGCTATAGTTTTCAAAATACTTTGTTAAACACATACACACTTCCTTTGTGCTTGTAGTGTTAGCTGAAAATAGCTTTACAAATTTAGTGAAACTATCAATAACAACTAAAATATGCTTCTTTTTAGAAATAATTGAAGGGAGGGGTCCAAAATGGTCTATATGTAGTGTGTCAAAGGGAACTGGTTTCTTAGGGATGTTATGAAGAGTTCTATTGTTTGCATGTGGAGGAATTGTAAACATAATACACTTAAGACAATTATCAATAAATGATTTCACCTTGGCTGTCATATTCGGAAACCAATAATGGTTTAGAATTTCATTTACGCATTTTTCACTTCCTAAATGACATAACTTTTCATGCACTGTCCTAATTAAATTAGTTTCCATTTCTTCAGGAACATATAAAAGTTCCGTATCTTTTAACTGTCTATAAACAATACCATTATCAAGTATAAAATCCTTCACGGGTCCATTTTCTAATTTTTCTTTTAATTTTACTATTCTTTCATCTCTATTTTGTGTAATCTGAAGTTGAAAATTAATATCACCACTGTCAATCACTGCAACTAATTGGTTTCTTTGTTCATATTCATCTATTGTGACTATTGGCTCATATTTAAATTCTTCACTCAATGATCTAGTATAGCGACTAAGGGCATCAACATGTGTCATATATTTGCCACTTCTATGTTCAATGGTATAATTGTAGTTTTCTAGTTGTAAGGCCCATCGAGCTATCCTGGCGTTTACACTTTTGCGATTTAAAGTCAGAGTCAATGAATTACAATCTGTTATGATTTTAAATGGAATTCCTTCTAAATATATTCTAAATTTGTTGAGTGAATAAATAATGGCTAACGTCTCTAACTCAAAACTGTGATATCTTTTTTCGGCTGCTGTTGTTGTTTGAGAAAAATAACAAATTGGATGGAATTTATTATCTTCTTGTTTTTGCACTAATATTCCTGCAAATCCTTCGGCACTTGCGTCACAATGCAATTCTGTTTTTTTCTTAGGGTTGTAAAGGGCTAATAATGTTGAAGAAATAAGTTTTTCTCGTAAATACTCAAAAATTTCAAAACATCTATCATCCATTTTGAACTTAGAGTCCTGTTTAACTAATTCGTTTAATGGTCTTACAATTTTTGAATAACTAGGAATAAATCGTCTAAAATATGAAAACAATCCTAAACATTTCTGCATTTCAATTGCACTTTTTGGAATCGGAAGGTGTTTAATTGCTGTAATATGTTCACTATTAGGACTAATGCCATTCTTGCTAACTGAATAGCCAAGAAACTCAATTTTTGTAAAACAAAACTGACACTTGCTTAATTTGAGTTCTAATCTATGTTGAGCCAATGTTTTCAAAACTTTACCTAAGACTACAAAGTGTTCTTCAATCGTTTTTGTTCCAATAGCAATATCATCTATATAAACAATAATACTGTGTTCTCGCATTAATGGTTTAAAAATAAAATTTATAAACCTCTGAAACACGGAAGGAGCATTTCGTAACCCAAAAGGCATCTTAAGATATTCGTATTGTCCATTAGGTGTAACAAAAGAGGTATATTGAACTGAACTTGTTGCCATCTTAACTTGATGAAACCCAGACTTTAAATCTAAAAGAGAGAAATATTGATTTCCTTCCATCTTTTCTAAACAATCATTGATATGTGGTAAAGGATACCCATCTCTTATTGTGATTTTGTTTAGTTGCCTGTAATCTACACACATACGTTTTTCGCCTGACTTCTTCTTAACCAGAACTATTGTTGATGTATATGGTGATTCGCTAGGTCTAATATATCCTTTCTTCATTAGGTCTTCTATAGTATTATCAACTGTCTGTCTGTCTTGATATGAAAGTCTTCGCGGTGTTGAATAAACTGATCCGTCTGTCTGAAGTTTAATACTCATTTCATAATTATGATCAACAGGCTCAATATTTTCGACATCTGAATAGTTCATTTTAATTATTTCTAAAACCCTATTGCGTTCGATCTTATCTACTTTTAAATCAATATTTAACGACTCTGAAGCATCCAGTTCAATAGCTAATATGTAATCTTCAGCCTTATCTTTTTCTAAAATCTCCGTATCCAAATCAAATATATTGTTACTAAATTTCAATGTTGCTAATCGATCACTATCACTAGAATTACTATTTTCTGAAGAGCTTAAGGTTTTAACTTCTATCAAAGGTTTGTTGTCACTAAAGTTCACTATATCTGAAGGGTCTTCCTAAGTTCTATTTCTGAATGCTTAATTTTCTCTCAGGTTTTTTTTACTAAAGTTCACTATATCTGAAGGGTCACTATTACTAGAATTACTAATTTCTGAAGATATTTCTGAGGAAGAATTATTTAAATTTTTCAATAATTGTCTATGTACTTCAGTTTTTATTTTCTTTTCAATTTCATTAACAGAAATTAATTCAATTCCAAATGTTTTCATGAACTGTCTACCAATTAATATATCTGTTTCAAAATAACAGTCTGGGATAACATAAAATTCTGTGTTCTTGATAATTTCATTAAACTTAATATATAAGTAAACTTTTCCAAATGAATAAATTTGAGCTCCATTGATGCCACGAAAATTTGTCGAATATAGTTTGTCGCTTATAGTACTATAGGGCACCTTTGACCTTTTGATTAAATTAATTATGCTTCCGGTATCGAACATGGCAGAGAGAAAAATCAAATTAGGCTTAAGCGTTTTTTCAGCATAAAAATATACTCCTACCTTATTAAATACTGGAAGGAAGCAATGATTATTATTTTCCGGTTCAATCTTATAATCGGTCACTCCAACAAGCTCTGAAGAGGTCACTGGTTGTTGCGTACAATCCTTTACCATGTGTTGAAGTGATCCACATCGGAAGCAGGAACCCTTTGCACGTTTTTGAGCAGTGCATGATGATGCGTAGTGTCCATACTTTGAACAATTGAAGCATCGGATACCAATCTTGTTCGCCTCAGCTGCTGACACTCGTGAAGTTGCAAAAGATAGTTGCTTAAGTTGTTCAATCGTCTGAGCATGATACAGTATGGCAATACTTGAAGAATTATCCTGAAAGCCGTCTATTATAAGTTTCACTGTTTGCGCCTCATCCACTTCAGCACGAGCAGCTATTTCTTGCATCTGTAGTATGTACCCAATTATGGAGATTTTGCCTGGTACATACACATTTGCCTTCAATTGAGATATTATTTCTGCCATAGTGTAGTCATATCCGAAGGTTTTCAAAAAATTGTCTCTAAATCCAGCATAGTTCGCAGAACGGTCAACACGTAAGAAAAGTTCTCCCTCTGATGCTGTTTTCATCAAAAGTCGAATGCAGCGAAGTTTAAAAACGTCGGCATCATTTACTGCGTCACAAGCACGTTCAAAATCCGTTAACCATTTTTTAGCATCACATGACTCAGCTCCTGCAAATGGAACAACACTGCGTACGATGTCCCGCGTATCACCACCAGCATTGCTAAGACTTTGTGAAAGCTCGGCCAACAATTTTTTCTTTTGAGCAATTCTTATAGCAGCGTCTAATTCTCCTTCTTCCTTATCGAAAATCTGCGACGTAATTTCCTCCATTTTGCAATTGTTCACTACTGTTCCGTCCAAATCTGATTCAGAAGTATCCATAAGATTATGCAGATTATGTTCTGATGCAATTATTGATAATTGCTTATAAGTTGCTTTGGTCGGAAAGTCTGCAAGCTGCTTAATAGAATATGTTAATTATGTTGAAAATCTGTTCAGTAAAAAGTCAAACAAATTCAATGCGATAACGGTAAAGAATATTTGAATAGAGAAATATTAAACTTTGTAAAATATAAAGGAATTCAGTTAACTACATTTCCACCGTATGTACATGAATTAAACGGCGTAGCAGAAAGATATAATAGATCGGCAATGGACATTGGTAGGTGCTTAATGAGGGAGGCAAACATGTATAGGCGATGTTGGCCAGAAGTTATGAACACAGTAGCTTATTTAAAAAATCGAACAATCGCAAACACTGCAGTAAATAAAGGCCATACGAAATATTTTTTGGTATAAAACCGAATGTAGAAAATTAAAAAATATACGGAAGTAGAGTTTTTGTCAGACTTCCAGAAATACGTAGATAGAGCAAATGGGATAACAAATCGGGATTAGTAGTTTTACTTGGATATAATACAAACGGATATAGGGTTTTAGTAAACAATAGAATAATAAACGCAAGACATGTTCAAATTGTGGAAGAAAAAACAAAACTAATTTGCCTACAGAAAAACGAACCGAATGATAATGAAAATAAAATAAATGAAAATGAAGTAGATGATGAAGACAACACTAAGACAGACGAACCAAATAACATCGACTTAGTTAATTCAAAAGACAGCGATGAAAGCGAGAGTGAGTGCAGTACAGAGAACATCAAATAGAAAGATAAAACCGGTAAATCTATACGGTAATCCAGTAACACATTTTATTTATATTAATTTTGTAAATGCAATTGTACCGAACACTTTCGAAGAAGCGATGAATAGCAATGAAAATCAAGATTGGCCCAGAGCAATGAACACAGAAATGCAATGTTTAAATAAAAACAATACGTGGTAAATTGTTGAGAAAAACCGAACAA
>JAEIGL010000097.1:0-58519 GCA_018903715.1 Zaprionus davidi
CTGTAATCCCAGTTCCAGCGGCTGCGTGCGTAGCGCAAGTCGTCCCCCAGACGCTGTCGACAATACCCAGCATCAGTGGATCTGCAGTAGCAGAGAACTTGGCCCCTCCGGCATCTCAAATAAACAAGAAGAAGATTTCCGATCTCATCAGCGTGCCGACCCAAAAAGCTTCAGCAAAAACCCCGCCTGTTTCGCCGACTAGGCCACTAGATCTGTCGGCCTACAAAGACGAGGACTTGCGCAGCATTTTGGGCATAATGAACCAAAAAATAACGGTTCTGCTATCAGCATTTGAGACGCAGCGCCACGTTACCCGGGAAACCAAGGGTGTGATATCGGAGATGGCAGCTCTAAATGCCAAAGCAATACAGCTGCAGGAGGCCATAGTCAAGGTGGTCCAATCAAAGAGCACGGCAACCCAGACGGAAGCGCAACTTAAACCAGCGAGCACCCCGGCAGCCAGCAAAAGGAGCGTTACAGCGAAGCCTCCCCCGAAGAAGCTTCCCGCTAGCAAGGACGTGACATTGCAGACGTCTAAGGTGAAGGAGCCTGTTCCGCCCAGCTTCGCGTCCGTTGCCAAAGAGGGCAGCAAAAAGGTGGAGTGGACTAAAGTGACTCCAAAGCGACTACGCAAAAAGCCGGAGGCTTTTATAATTAAGCAGACGGGAGAAGTCTCGTATACGGACATGCTCCGTAAGCTTAAGGCTGATCCGAGCCTAGCAGAACTTGGCACTCAAGTCAATAAAGTCAGGAGGACTCAACATGGAGAGTTGTTGCTCGTAGTGAAAGGGAAAGCTGCTGCAAGCATGCCCAAATACAGAGTAGCGATTGAAGAATCTCTTCGGGAAATGGCAGCAGTCCGCACGGGCGCGCAGAGAATGGCGCTAACCTGCAGCGGCATTGATGAGGCGACGACAGCAACGGAGCTTTACAACTGCTTGGTCTCTCAATTCGAAGGGATCCAGCTGAAGCCAGAAGATGTGCGTGGGCTGCGCAAAATGCGTGATGGGACGCAAGTAGCGACGGTTACGCTTAGCGTTAACGACGCAATAGGCGTCTTGAACAAGGGTTCGGTAACCGTCGGGTGGTCTCGCTGTCGCATCATCCAGGACACACGCCCCACAAGATGCTATAAATGCCTGGGTTACGGTCACAGAGCCATCAACTGCAAGGAGCCTGACCGCTCGGACTGCTGTCTCCGGTGCGGCGAACGAGGGCACAAAGCGAAGGGCTGTGTTAATCCGCCGAAATGCCTGATCTGCAACAGCGACGCAGACAGAAATCACCCGACAGGTAGTTTTACGTGCCCTACCTTCAAAGCAAGCACAACAAAAGGAGTCCTGAGTCGCCGTGCTGATGATTAACATACTACAGTTAAATGTTAACCACTGCGCAGCTGCACAGAGCCTTCTGTACCAGACAGCGTTAGAGCGCAAAGCTGATGTTATGCTCCTGAGCGAACCGTATGCCCCTGGTGTGGGACATTCAGGTGTGCTTTTTGACTCTACACAAAAGGCGGCAGTCATATGCTGCAGTAACTTCTACATAGAGGATCAAGAAAGCGTGCCAATGCGTGGCATCGCGTACGCTAAAGTGAAGGGAGTCCATTTGTATAGCTGCTATGCCCCGCCTAGTGACAGCCCGGACCTCTTCGAGGAGCTGCTATATAAGCTAATACACCACGCTAGAGGGCGCAATCCTGTAGTCATTGCAGGTGACTTCAACGCCTGGGCAATTGAATGGGGAAGCCGGATATCTAATCCCAGAGGAAGGGCCGTTATTGATGCTATGAACCAGCTGGATTTGGTGCTGTTGAATGATGGTGGCAAGCCAACGTTTAACAACGACAGAGGTACATCATTCATCGATGTCACCTTTGTCAACAGAAGTCTAGCCTCCACTGCTAAATGGATGGTTCAGGAGGATGTAACGCTGAGCGACCACGCCCTAATTACATTCAGCGCCCGCACGTCGTGCATCACACAACGACAGGCAAAGAGTACTCTTGGGCAAGCATGGGACATTAGAAAGCTGGACAAGGACATGCTGGCTTTCAACATCGAGCAAATGGAGCAAACAAATGGACAGGCGGAATCCATGGTTGCGGCGCTCATGAAAATGCTGGAAGCTGCTTGCGATGCAGCGATGCCGCGAAAGAAGAAACAGAGCAAACGCAAACCTCCGGTCTACTGGTGGAACGGCTCCCTCAATCAGCTACGCTCTGAATGCTTCAGGGCAAGGAGACAGGCACAACGAGCCAGAGGACATCCTCAGCACGCAGAACTATATGAGGCGTTCAGATCGAAACGTGCGGAGTTCAGAAATGGAATAGGTGCTGCTAAAGCAAATGCTTTTAAGGAGTTACTGGAGAGTGTAGACGAAGATCCATGGGGTATCGCCTATAAAATGGTCAGTAACAAACTGAAAGCCGCTGAAGGTACTCCGCAGGACCCAGTTCTGTTGTCAAACATCGTGGAGGAGCTATTTCCAAATCAGGATACTCTATGGCAACCCGCACTAGATATCCCTGCCCCCGATTTCCCGTGTGTCACTGCATGCGAGGTCATAGAAGCGGCAAAAAGGATAAAGCCCAACAAAGCTCCTGGCCTCGATGGCATCCCAGGTGTCGTAGTCATGGCTGCCGCAAATGCTAAGCCAGAAATCTTCAGGGACACCTTTCAACAGTGTCTGATAGATGGTGTCTTCCCATCCCGCTGGAAGAACATGAAGCTGGTACTGCTGCCAAAAGGAAAGGGACCAACCAATGCTGCAGGCAGTTTCCGCCCACTATGTTTGCTGGACATTGTTGGAAAGCTCTTCGAACGCATCCTATACTCGCGAATCGAGCTGATCACTGAGAGCCCCGATGGTCTACAAAGACACCAGTATGGCTTCCGGAAAGGGAAAAGCACTCTCGACGCTCTCACTGCCGTAAGAGATCTGGCCAAGACCGCTCTCGAGGGTGACAGATGGCTAGGTGGCAGCAAGGAGTATTGCGCCATCATCACGCTAGACGTAAAAAACGCGTTCAATACGGCGAGATGGCCAAACATCCTCGGAGCATACTCGGACCGCATACTTTGGTATGATACTGAAGCCGGGCCAAGAAAGCACCACGTCTCCGCAGGAGTTCCACAAGGGTCGGTACTTGGACCGATCCTGTGGAACATAATGTATGACGGGATATTGTCCATCAGCAAGCCCAGTGGAGTGGAGCTATTCTGCTTTGCTGACGACGTGGCGGTAGCAGCGGTTGCCAAAACAATTTCGGAGCTACAGAACAGGAGCAATGCAGCGATTAGCACAACTATTAGCTGGCTGGAGAAGGCCGGTCTAAGCATCGCGGCGCACAAGTCCGAAGTGGTGTTGCTGAGCAGCAGAAAGGCCGTCGAGAGTATACGGGTCTCGGTCAAAGACGCACAAATAGAGTCTGCTGGATTCCTGAAGTACCTGGGAGTTCTCATTGACCACAGACTGTCATTTAAGGAGCATGCGAGATACGCCAGCAGAAAGGCAGCGATGACAGCAGCAGCATTGGCAAGACTCATGCCAAACATAGGTGGACCCAGGATGCCGGCCAGGAGGCTGCTGGTGGCGGTTGCGAAATCATCGCTTCTATACGCAGCCCCCATCTGGAGGAGTGTCACGAATAAGGTGTCTTATTTGGACAACGCGCGTACAGTATCACGGTGCCTGGCCCTTAGGCTGATCAGAGGCTTCAGAACAATCTCGGAGGATGCAGCTCATGTCCTTGCAGGCATCCCCCCGATCGACCTAGAGATTGAGGCCCAATACCTAACCAGAGAAGGTGTTCCCAAGGAAGATATCAATGACTGGCTCTATGGAGTGTGGCAGACTAGGTGGCGAGACTCACAGCAAGGGAGATGGACCCACCAGCTGATCCCAGATTTAGCTGAGTGGTCAGCGTGCGAACACAAAGTGGTGGACTATCACTTGACCCAGTTCCTCACCAATCATGGCTGCTTCCGTGGTTACCTCTTCAGGTTTCGACATGTGGACTCAGCCCTGTGCCTGTTCTGCAGCGACTCAGCCGAAACGGCGGAACACATTCTTCTGCACTGTTCTAGGTTCCGTATAGAGAGAGAGATACTGGAGTCTCTTGCTGGAACTCCTCTCAGCCCGAGAAGTCTAATGCGCAATATGCTGGCGGACAAAACCGCGTGGGTGAGGGCTCATGGCATTATCATCGGCATGATGAAACGTGTTCGCATTGATGAGACGGCCAGCAGACCCGCTGGTTAAAGAGCACTCCCGTGTGGTGGCGGGGCAAGAATACCACCTCAGCGGGCTCGGCTTGTCGTAAAAGGCGACTAAAGAGTTTGCGAAGGAGCGTTACGCAGCAACGCACCTAGAGAGGGACTGCGATCTGGCACCACATCCTGCTCACCGACGTAGTACCTTGACTGGAAGTCCCGGTGAGCGAAGCAAGGACTGGAGAGCATACGGAGGTTTTTTTTTAGTACGTAGGCGTAACTCTACTTGGAGAGTTACGAATCGTGCATGCCATCTACGGACGGTGGATGGTATCTTTCGAAGATTTTATTTTCCTGCCGTATTCTTCTGCGTCTGCCCATCTGCATTGTGTAAGACGTTCTTCGTCTTACCGAACACATCCCTTGTCAACTAACTTCTGCGCTAACTTGCCACCGATAACGTGTTTGTGAGCACCGCTGTCAAGGAGTGCCAGGTGAACCTCACCGAAGACGTTGACTTGGGTAAAAGAGCGTATGTCACCGCTTTGATGGACGATAGTGGAGATAGTATACCGTTTCAAGCCCCGTACGCGTAGCCAAAATTTACACATACCGGTTGCAGACCTCCATCTACTTGAAACGGTAGCATCGACCTTGAAAATCTCAGCTCTTCGCTTCAGATATTCGCCTAGACGCACTTGATAAGGTTTAAAATTATGTGGAATTGTCAAATCAGGTATTTTTGTGAAGTCTGGTGAAACGGAAAGTCTGGTAGGATAAAGTGGCGCTGCAGGTTCCGAGATTAACGTCGGATGTCGCCTCTCGGAAGTCTGCGAGTATCCTGCGTCTGGTTTGCCGACCTGGACTTGCAACGATCGCGATTCGGCCTGTAAACATCCACCGCCCCACATCCGTAGCAGACGACGCGCCTGGGCTGAAGACAGTCATGGTAGCGATGCCCTACCTCTTCACAATTCCAACATTTGGAATTGTCGACAGAGCGAACAGTGCATACCTCTGCTTCAGACATCTCTTCTGTCTCCGACTCGGACTTCTCTTCGACTTGAATAGAGTTCACGAGGTTTCTTTTAACGTTCGAGCGGTATCCGACATAGGTTCTCGGAGGGAAACCAGACCAGATCGCGAACTGTGCGATGCACTCTCCAATAAAGCGCGAGTGCTGGGCCAGAGAACAAAAGATGAGCAAATTGGGACAACAATGAGAAGTTGCAGTTAAGGCTCTGGGTGGTCATGCAATTGACTCGAAATATAAAGTCTTCGAGAGGAAGGTCATTGGGTGATCCAGTGGATTTACTGCGTCAGTTCGAGATAGTGTTGCATAATTTATCTGGGCAATCGAAGGATGCACGGACTCCATGTTGCCCACCCCCAAAACTATCGTCACGACTCAAAGAGTGGTTCGGCGAACTGATGGTGCTGCCTCGCCTTCCTCTCCGTAACGAGGATCGTCTCGAGTATCCCGAACAGATTGGGTCACATTTAAGTTGCGGAACGCTGCAGAGATCTGTTCGGCAATCACTACCGACATGCTATCACTATAAGTCGCCATCGAGCTAGAGATGAGCCTATTAATTCGCGAGCGCAGATGAATCAGGGGCTTTAGTCTCACGTCGGGTGTTTCCCCGAGTTGGAAGTGCGTGTGAGGAGCCACGCCCTTGAGAACGGGTATTCACGCGGCTCTTTGGAATCGCTCCTGAATGAGCGGGAGCGTTCAAAGGTCCTTGCTCAGTTGGCGTTCAAGGAAGCCCTGCGCTCAACTGCAGCAGTCAGGATGGCCTTTGCGCACGTCTGGCGGCAGATCGGACAGGTTTCCTTCGAGTCGAGCCAACCAGCCAAACAAGTTCGATGGAAATGGTGTCTGCAAGTTGTTTCGGGGTCCTGACTGATGTCATTGCAAATGGTACAGTCCATCGCAATATTCATTAGGTCCCCTACTCTCTCGGTACCTCGTTTTACCGCCATAATAAAATCACAAAAAAAAATAATGAACTTGGTCAAAACTAGATTCCAACCCCAGTTAATACAAAAAAAAAACCTATGTGTTCGTAAATGTCCGAGGGACTATGATAAAAAGGTATCCCACAAGCTACGATAATTACTATAAGTTATAAGACAGTTGCAATTGTGCACACAAACACTTATATATTTTTTAATGCGCCAAACTCAAGGATGTGGAAGTTGTACAAAAAGAATCCTTACGATCTTTTCTGATATGATATAATATTCATACGAGATTAGAGGGCTTACCTAAGTTTAGGTAACATAACAGCAATTTTGTGATGTGATCGTTCATTAGAAATAGTTCCGATTACTGAAACTGCGTTAAGAAAAATAAACTGCGTCGGATGCTGAGGACCGTGCCGAATTCGTTCCTTCTAAACTTTCTTTTGATAACGCTGATGCGGACACAGATCACGCCATGGCCGATATGTTTTCTAAGTTTTTTCAAACAACTTATTCTTCTTCTACGCCAAGCATTCATTCTTATCCATATAATGTACCAAGTTCAAATGGCATCTTCACACCGATTCTGACCGAAAGTTCACTGTTTAAGGATCTTAGCTTAGTTAAAACAGTATTTTCACTAGGTCCCGATGGTATCCCCGCCTGTGTACCTAGATATTGTGCCAACTCCTTATGTAAGCCATTGCTCAAACTATTTTCGCTGTCCTTAGACTCTGCCCTTTTCAACACGGATTCGTGAAATGTCGCTCTACCACGACAAATTTAAAAGGATTTCAGAAAAATCTTCAAACATTTATACTGATTTCAGTAAGGCATTTGACTCATTCAACCATTCTCTTCTTGCACATAAACTGAAGCTTTTCGGTTTCTCACCAAAATGTCTTAGTTGGATTGTGAGCTATTTGGGTGACACAACCCAACGAGTCCTCTTTTTTTACACTTTTCATCAATGACCTTCCAACGGTCATACTGAACTCCAGTACTCTCATGTATGCTGATGATATCAGGCTCTGTTTTCCATTTAGAGATGACGTCTGTCATTCTCGCCTTCAATTTGGATTGTTTCTATTCTTGGTTTCGTGCAAATCTCCTTAATCTTAACAGCTACAAATGCAAGCTGATGACATTCTCACGCTTAGAAAACTCTTGTTTTGCGAATATATCTCATCAATGGTTAATAAAGCTATGGGTGTGCTCGGCTTTATTAAGAGAGGAGTTTGACGATCCTTATCTAACTAAGACTCTCTTCTCCTCCCTTGTTCGTCCAATTCTTGAGTACGTATCATATGTCTGGAGTCCTCAGTACTCAGTTCACAAAGATCGCATTGAATCCGTACAGAAAAACTTTTTAATTTTTGCCTTGCGAGGTCTTAACTGGGATGTAAATTCAAGACTTCCTTCCCCTCTATAGAAGGTAATATTGCAATCTTTATTTATTATATTAGGCAATATAAATTAATCGTTATTTTTTGATCTTTTATCGTACCGACGCTTCGAGATTAAACTTCTTACTTGCTAGCTTTTATTTATCGAACATCGCATTGGATAAATGAATGTTATACACCCTTACTTTAATTTACAATAGATCGATATCAAACCGCTGCTATTCTATACTATAGTTATGTTAATACAATATTTGTTTACCTTACATGCTATGTTATATACATCTATTACAATTCGACCATCCTGATTAAAAGATCGCTCCCTATCTGCCTCTTATTCTTGTAACGTACATTAAATATTTTAGATTTTAAACCAAGGCTTCATATTATGCGCACTCCATACCCCTTGATACAGGTTTCGAGCTAATTGAAAACCATCGACGTCCTTCAATATATATCTATCATTCTTTAACACTTTCGTTTTAGGTATTAATTTTCTTGCTACCCCTGCTGTGCTATCGAAATTTTTTACGATCACATAATCCCCGACACTATATTTGATCGCTTCGTTTTTTTTTTATTAAATGCCTTTTCATTAGTTGCCTGTGCTAATACTTGATTTTTTTCACCTATTTCTCTAATATGCTCTAATTTCCGTTGACTACTATTTTCTAACTGATTCATCGTTTCTAACTTTGCTTCTAACTCATCACCTTCCCTTTCTGAGCTAATCCAAACAGCATTTCACTTGGTAATTTTTTCGTACTACAATGCTGCGTGTTGTTCAACGTATACTCTACTTCCTTAATCACAGAGTCCCAATATTGTCCATTCTCAGGTTCCCTTAATTTAGAAATCATATGTCCTAAACTTCTATTAATTTTCTCTACATGTCCATTTGCCTGCGGAGAACCCGTAGCAATTTTAAAGTGTTTTACATTCAAATCATTTAAAAAATCTGCTGATGTAAAACAACTACCACGATCAGATATAATACACGTTAGTTTACTATATGTTTTCCTAAACACAAAGGAGAGAGAAACGAAGTGTACTTTATCGATTCCTTATCAATAAACACATGGAAATACCCATTTTATAAATCCGCATATACTCATCTCACATCACCTGTAATTTCTCTCTCTCTCTATATATGATAGTCTTCTTGGTGAACAACTAAAAGGTGCTCTACCGAAATATTCATTTCGCATTTAACCTTTGTCTATAATTTACATCGCACTGGCCAGTCTACCTTTTCCCCAATATTGTATGAATGTTCCTTTACTTCATTGTCTAAAATGCATATCTGTAATAAAGCTTCTTTAAAATGATCGTTTACCTGTGCATGCCCTTTTGTATTATCTTCTAATTCTCGTAATCTCTCACTAACTAATTCATTGTCTAATAACTTACTCTTACTTTTCATTTCTAACAATTCCTCATCTAACAATTTCTCATCTAACAGTTTCTCTTCTAACTTTCTGCTATCTAAAAATTTAACTAATTTTATTTCCTGTATTGACTGAACCATTCGCGAGGGTGCCGGCTGGGTAATGGGCTGTGTATTGACTCAAACTTCAGATTCAGACACTGTCCTGTTGCTCGGGCCAATACACGGCCCAGCTGAGGCGAGGACGCAGCAGCATGCGGACTATAAAAGTCTGGTGCTGTTGTGTCCGAAGCCATGGTCAGAGGTGCCTGGCAGATAGGCCTAAAATGCTATGGGGTGGTTCCCAAGAACAAAATCAACCAACCATGCAGTCGTTGGAGTCTTCAAATGATTCAACTCGGGCTGGGATGTCAGCCCAAACGTCGGTGGAAGGCGTGACTGCTACCACCGGAGGGTACGGGGGGTTAATACCCCTCTACCTGTCGCCAGCGGTCACACCTATGTACTGGTGGAAGGAGGCCAGGACAGTTGCACAATTACTGCCACGACGTCCAAAAACGCCAAGATGTGGCGCGGTACCAGAGTCCACGCAGACTCGGACAGCGACCTTCAAGGCAACGAGATAAGTGCTGAGGCGGTAGGAAGCCTCTTGCCCTCCCCAGTCAAGGGCCCAAAAAGACGAAGGAGGGCCTGAGAGCCAAAGCCCAGTATAAAGCGGCCTGTTTACGGGTACACTGATTTGTGCAACCGCCTTACTTCTATTAGAATTAAATGCAAGGGTTTAATATTATTGATTATTATTGTGCCGCTGCATTTTTTACATGTGGTGTGAGAAGAGACTGTTTTGCAAGTGTTTTAAGTTAGAACTAACAGCTGTTAGCATGAGATTTAACAGTTACTTAACAGCTGCATAGAACATAGATTTTAACAGCTGATTCTACTCGTATGGCTACCTTGAGCGCTTAAATAAGACAGTGATCTGCCGCGAACATACTCGCCCCATTGGAAGGGTCAACTTTCAACCGATTTGGTCTTGATTGGCAGCACTGCTATCTTGGCGATGGCTCTCTTTGTCAATCCTGTGGCTGTGCGTATGACTGCTACTCTGACTGCTCCGTCGTCTCCAACTATTGTGCGTTCAATTCGGCCGAGAGGCCACTTGAGCGGAGGCACGTTTTCTTCCTTCAACAGAACGATGTCTCCAGGATGAATGTTTGGCTTGCGAGAGTGCCATTTGCTGCGTTCCTGTAGCGCAGAGATTTACGAGATACTCCATTTCTGCCAGAAAGTTTGCTGCATGTGGCAGACACGCTGCCAGCGACTAAGGCGATCCATACTGAGGTGAGTCAGGCTCGGCTCATCAATGTTCGCATTCGCTTTGACCCAAATGAAGTGACCCGGTGTGTGGATGTTTAGGTCGCTTGGATTTTCTGAAATGGAACATAGAGGCCTTGAGTTCAACATAGCTGAGATCTGACAAATGAGCGTGCGAAGCTCATGAAATGTGAGGGTTGAGTTGCCAACGATGCGGTAAAAGTGGTGCTTCGCTGCCTTTACAGCAGCTTCCCATAACCCGCCAAAATGCTGAGATCGTGGTGGAATAAAGTGCCAATTTATTCCGACGACATGTGCGTAGCAGCGAAACGCAAGCTGCGAAAATTAGGTCAAGGGTAGTTGATCGTGAGCAGCTAGTTAAGCCGGAAGAAAAGCTCTCCCACGGGGATATCATAAAAGTGCAAGTAAAAAGTGTAAAGTGCCAGCCCAAGGACATAAACGTAGAAGGATGAATCCTGTCGCAGGAGAGTCAAGGTGAGCTGGAAGAAAATATCGAAAAAATAGCGAAAGTAACAATTAAGAGCAAACGAAAGATGGTGCGAAGTAGGCAGAAAGGCAGGGCCTAACTAGAATAAGAAACCAGCGCTAGGAAAACAACGAGCAAATGAATAAAAGCATGTTATTAAATATTAATAAAACCCACCCGCAGTGATTATTTAAAATATACCCAGCGATACATTTTCTCCCCTATAGAGCATTGTGAAAAGTGTCGTGTACGTGTGTGCCTGTGTGAGTGTGTACTTGCAAAGTCGCGCTTTCTGGTATGCCGGTGCTCCACTGGCCAGTGGAGTGAACGTCAGTTGACGAGTGGGTGTGTGGGCGTGTGCACTAACGAGTTGTGGTGTGGTGGAATACACCATCGACCGACTTGTGGGAGTACAGGCGAAGACACCTGCGGTCACGGGCGCTTCTGCATGGCCAACGGCCACTCGTGATTTGAGTCGTGAGTGAAATGCCAGTTGGCAAGTGGGTGCGTGAGCGTGTGCTTTAACAAGTTTGCGACGTGGTGGAATACACCACAGAGCGACTTGTGGGAGTGCAGGCGAAAGTACCTGCGGTCACGGACATTTCTGCACGACCGGCGGCTGATCGTGAGTGGTGAGTGAGACGCCAGTTGGCAAGTGGGTGTGTGAGCGGGACTCTAACGAGTTTGCGTAGTGGTGGAATACATCACTGAGCGGCTCGTGGGAGTACATGCCAGAACACCTGCGGTCACGGGCGTCCTGCACGACCCACGATCAACCGTGAGAGGTGTCGTGAGTGGGCGATAGGTGGCAAGCGAGGTGCGTGAGCGTGCATTTTACATAGTTGCGGATGGTGGAATACACCGACGAGCGACTTAGGGGAGTGCAAGCGAAAGTACCCGCGGCCGCGTGTGTTCCTCACGACGAGCCGGGCACGTGTGACACGCGACACGTGCACGTGAGTCACAAACGGACCACGTTGTGGTAGAACCCATGTGGAGATCCACATGTCCAGCGAGTACACGTGCGTGACATAGACCACGTGTGTCCCCTATACCCTGTAATACCCCAGTTGTGTATGACCAACTAGTAGCTCGTCTCTTACTAAAGTCATAATAGTCCTACTTTTATATAAATGTTCTGTAAAGACCCTGGCGGGACTGAGATATGTGCCCCAGCCTGAGAGAACATCCTTACAATATCATACTCTGTAAATATTATACATACAATATATATGTTGGTTATTTAGGTTTTATTTAAAGTGGATGTACAAAGTTTATTTGTGACTGTTGGTTTTACATTTAATTGACGACGCGCGCACTGCCGTTGTACACAGACCGGCAGAAGCTTTCTTACCACACTAACGCTCGGATCAGTGTGTATTGCACCACGCCGCAACTCGTTAGAGCACACGGTTACGCACCCACTCATCACTAACGTTCACTCACGACACGGACGGTGCGTGTGTACGCTCAGAGTCGCCTATTGGTCAGCGGAGCCCCGGCATAACAAACAGCACTATACACGTATACGACACTTTTCACTGCACTAGAGGGGAAGAATGTTTCACAGGGTATATTTTGAATAATCACTGCGGGTGGGTTTCATTTAAATATTTAACAATATGCTTTATTTATTTCATCTATGTTTTCCTAGCGCTGGTTTTCTTATATTTAGTTAGGCCCTGCCTTCCTGCCTACTTCGCACCATCTACGTTAGCTTTGTTATCTTTGCATTCGATATTTTAGTATGTTTTCTTCAGGCTCACCTTTCTCCTCCTGCGACAGGATTCATCTTGGTGAGGTCGTTGGCCCTTGTTTCACGCTTCGTTGCACTTGACTGGCACTGTACTTTTTATCCCACGTGGGAGAGCTTTTGCTTCTTTTCTCGCTGACTGTACTCGATCGACTGCCCTTGGCCTAATTTCGGCACCTTGCATTTCGCTGCTACGCACATGTCGCCGCTGCTGCGTACATGCCGTCGCTGCTTACTCGACGCCGCTGCTTGCATGTCGCCGCTGCCTTCGGCCGATCGTGCCTGGCTGCTGCGACTCTGCTCGCACTTCGTCGCATGTCCGACGTCGCCGCTGACTTAGCGTCGCGGCCGGCTGGGCGTCGCAGCGAGCTTAGCGTCGCTGCTGACTTAGCGTCGCCGTTTGTCTGGCGCCGCTGCCCAAAATTTGGTCGCGATGCCGTTACTGGTACCGTTGTCTATGCACGAATTCTGGCTGCCCAACCACCGTTGTTTGTGCAAAAATGTGCAGCTGCCTGACTAAAGGAGCGAGCTCTGGGTACCGAGGTACCGTAACTTGTAACTTGTGCGTTATCTGTTATCGCCCACTCACGACGCCTCTCATGGTCGATCGTTGGTCGTGCAGGACGTCGTGCAGGACGTGACCGTAGGTGTTCTCGCCTGTACCCCCACGAGCCGCTCAGTGATGTATACCACCACGCCGCAAACTCATTAGAGTACACGCTCATACACCCACTTGCCAACCGGCGTCTCACTCACCACTCACGATCGGCCGCCGGTCGTGCAAAAATGCCCGTGACCGCAGATATTTTCTCCACAGCAAAATGGAGTAGCTGAGCGTAAGAATAGAACGCTTGTAGAAATGGCGCGCTGTATGATGATACAGGCAGCACTACCTCCAAGCTATTGGGCCGAAGCAGTCAACACTGCAAGCTATATAAGGAACAGATGTCCGTCGAGTAGCCTGTGTGGCGAAACACCACTGTAAATTCGTGTTGAATACCTGCACCCGCCAGGTACTTCTTGAACTCGTTGTTCGTATATTCTGTTCCATTGTCTGATCTCAATGTCTTCAGCTTCCTTCCAGTCTTTTTCTAAAACTTCCGATTTTGCCTTGATTGTATATAGCTCGCACCACTTTGAATGGTCGTCTATAAAAGTCACGAAATAACGGTTGCCTCCATGACTATGCACACGCATAGGACCACATACGTCGCTGTGGACCAATTCTAGGACTTCTCGGGATCTGGAGCTCGACGATGGGAACGGCTTCTGAGATTGCTTCCCCTTAATGCATACTTCACATTGTGGTAAACTTCTGCTTAAGTTTACTCGTACTCCCTGGACCATACGTAGTTGTATGGTAGCTTTGAGATCCTTTTCGTTGACATGACCAAAACGTTCGTGCCATTCTTTGATGTCGTTTTGATTATGACTTGATACTTTCCAGCTCTCTCTTATTTCTTCCGTATAGTATAGATCTAACTTACGTTTGGCTCTAAACACTATCTGGCCATTAGATACTTTTACTATTTCTGCTCCGTCTTTCTTGAATAAGACGTTATAGCCATGATCACAAATCTTTGAGACGGACAACAGATTTTCCCTTAAATCTGGGACATACAGCGTGTTTAAAAGGTTTACTGAGAAGCTCTTGGTTGGATTAAACGAAACTAATCCACAACCTTCTATCTCTGTCGAGTCATTATTTGCGAGCTTTAGATTTGAACACTCTGCTTTACTGACCTTTTCAAATCTTTTTCCCTTCGAACACATGTGTGATGTCTCTCCAGAATCCAAACACCAGCCTTTCTGCTCACTACTGACAGAGTTTGCTATTTCTGCCTTCATGCTCGACTTTTTGTTACTGTCTTGATCTTTTGATTTACAATCCGCTGCTTTATGTCCAACTTTTCCGCACTCATAGCACCTGTACTTGAATTTATGTTCAGTTTTCCTTTTCTTTTCCTTATTGCTTTTGTACTTCTTGTTTACAAAAAGCGCTCCAGGAGTAGTCTCACTACTATTTCTTTTTCGGGCTTCATATTCGTCAAGCAACTTGATCTTAAGTGCTTCTGGCGTCAATAAGGTGTCTTGAGTTTCGATCGGTACACGAAACGGTTCGTATTCTTCAGGAATGCTATACAACAACAGTATGGATAACAAATCATTTATATTTACCAACTCTACTTCATTTAGTTTATCGACGATATCGAAAAACGTATCTATGTGATTTCTCATATCACCGCCATTGCCTAATTTTAAGAAAATTAACGACTTTAATAGGGATGCTTTGCGAGCTTGTCCTTTTGATTGGTAAACATCGTGTAGCTTTCTCCATACAGCGTTTGACGTGACACAGTTCTTTATTTGTTTCAACTCCGTAGTTGACATGGATATAATCAAGTCTGATTTTGCCTTTGCATCTTGATTGTCCCACTGTGCATTGTTTTCTTCGGTTTTAACACATGTTCCGTTAACATATTTCCAATTGTCATTTGTAATTAGCAGCGCTTGGATTTGTATTTTTAAAGTATCAAAATTGTCTTTGCCCAAAGGCTCGAGTCGCACATTGTTAACACTCATTTTTTAATAATGTTCTTACTTTGGAGCTCGACGCGTATGCGATCACTCTGGCGCCACTTAGGTGACATACACACACATTTGTTCTTGGTAAAAAAAATTTAATTTGACCACTGATCGCAATTCTTGCACACGACTTTGTGCAATTGAGCTACACAAGCACAATTGCAATCTGTTGCAATTTAATAAGACACTTTTGTACACCCGCGCAGTGGAAGCGTGCTGGGCCCATAACCTGTTGGTTATTTAGGTTTTATTTAAAGTGGATATACAAAGTTTATTTGTGATTGTTGGTTTTACATTTAATTGACGACGCGCGCACTGCCGTTGTACACAGACCGGAAGAAGCTTTCTTACCACACTAACGCTCGGATCAGTGTGACCAAGGGGCATTGACAAATAGGGTTGCCAGATGCATTCCCAACAATATAAACACTCTGTAAATACTAGCCATAATATTAACATGGTCATACACTGTAAAAGTAGAATAAGAACAAGAAGAATAAAAGACAGTCTAAAACGTAAAGCGAGAGAGACGAGACCTACAATATTAAGTTTCTTTAATAAATAACATTAAAACAAACATACAAATATAGCGCATGCAGCTTCATGCTGCATGATAAAAAAACGCGCGTCAGAGGCAGCAAACAAAACGCTCTGCCACCGTGCGATCACATGACAACAGTAGCCAGACCGATGGAAATATGAACGGATGCAAATTGTGTGTTTGTATTCTGTAAATACGCAAGTGCGTGTCTATATCATTTGTATGTATATATATGTGAATGTGTTTGTGAATGTGAAACGTGTGAATATGTGTTTGACAGTGTTCTGGAGTTAGTTAATGTTTTCGTGTTTGAATCCTTCCAGACGTCCCCGGATAGGTTAACTGTCCCTGCTCGCAACAGTTCGTGTTTTACCTCTGCTAGCACCAGCTATATTTGGGGAACCATATAGGGCTAAGAGGGGGGAAGAAAACGCGCGTCAGAGGCAGCAAACAAAACGCTCTGCCACCGTGCGATCACATGACAACAGTAGCCAGACCGATGGGCTACGTGATCGACGCGGCACTAGCAGAAAAATCCAAACCCAGCTATGTATCGTGCTCCAGCACCACTAGCCTGCAGCAATAACAATGAAGCGAGGGGCGAGGTGTGGCACAGTATGGCGGGGGGCAGGCATGCCGCCTTCAAAGAAAAAAAAGCGCGAAAGCGCTAGTGCTCTTCTGTCCACACACGGTTCACTAAAAGGCAAGAGCGAGGTTAGAAGCTGCCAAACAATGATTTGGAAAGCTTGTAATCACGTTTAATCTCGAACACCCACAAAATAGTATAGCGCTGCACGCTGGGATGCTATTCAGCGATAACTTTTTTTTTGTCTTTTTAATTTTATTGAAATTTCTTTCCCGCTTGAAAATTTTACGAAACGTGCTTGTCAATTTTCAATTAGTGAAGAGAAAAATATCGAGCACGGTAGGTGGCCCAGGTAATCGATATATCCCCACTCCACTTCCCAACACTGATCGTTCGAGTCGGCCGATTTGCAGTTGCCAGACCGGTCGATTATCGGTGTGAATCTGGGTGTGGTGAAAACCGTGGTTCGAATTCAAATTTAAAATTGAATTCCTGCGTTTCGAAACGGTTAAATAAAAATATAACAACAAAAAAAATATAATACACGGGCCGCACACAATGAAGACAATTTAGAATTCGCCAGAGTAGTAAACCCAACATAGGTTACTCTTATTGAAACAAAACAGCTGAGTGTACTTCTAATAAACAGTAATATATGGTGCCATTGAACTACAGGTCATCGGCGATGCCGAGGTCTGCCAACTAGGATTTCACGAGTGATCAATCCTAAAAGAAGCTCTGATCGTCGAGTTCAAAACTCAACTGTAGGAACTCATGGGACGTTTGAATTGCATTCCCTACAAAGGTAATTTACATCTATTTTGTGAACAATTTTAAGATAACTTAACAATTATTATTAAAAAGTTAGCCTTAGAAGACAATCACAACAATGGCAACTACAATAAAAAATACTATTCAAAGCTCACTCCCTGACAGGTTGTTCATGCCCTAGCGATACATGACATTTGAACTGTGCAAAAATTAAGACAAATTGCCCAACACAAAGGTCTTTACCCAATTTCCCAATTTCCAAGAAATCAGATTATTCTCCAAAACTTAATACAAACTCACTAAACACTAATAACAATACTAACACAAATAAAAACAAACATTTTTATGCCAGTCAACAATTCGTAAGGCCCTTTAACCGATTAATAAATCCCAAGTTGATTATTAGATTACAATAACATTGCTGATCGAGATAATAACAACAATGAACAGTTTCACGAAGATCAATTACAGTATACCAGTATACCTTCAATTCACAGCTGACGTGTGAACACATGTTTTTATCGAGCTCCGTATAAAACCGGTTGATTTGAGTGAAGAGAATGGTTATTAATATAAAACAAATAAATAAATCGAAAGCGAAAGAGACGCTCTGTGCGATGCACCATCGCTCCAATATATAATTTTTGTTTGAAATAGTATAAGCAAGTAGTTTTACATCTTTAAACTAACAAAAAAACCAAAAACTAAGAAAAAAAACAAATAAAAAGAATCACTATGAGTTAGAACGACACTCACGCTCAGCGTCAACGCGAGCAAGACAATCGGCTTCTCTCATTGCAACAAAACGAGCGGCCAATCACCCCTAACCCGTCGAATTTAACAACAACAACCACTGCAACTGCAATCACAATAACAACTGGAACGGTATCGTCAGCGCGCTCAATTTCGTCACTTGCTCTCCCTAAGCCAGCGATCAAAACAAAAACACAACTTAACGGTCCTGCTGTGCTATCAGCAAACCAAAACGTAAACAAGAACGCCGGGTCGACCATACAGACTGCAATGGATCGCTACATAACAATAAAAAGAAAACGTAACCCACAAAATAATAAAAACCAATAAACAGAAAATAAGTCGAAAAAAACATCAACAAACACCAACAGATTTGAGCTAATACCATCTAACAAGCGTTAGGGGCCTACAGGTTGTTCCCAAGTGATTGGGGCAACCGTTTCGACCACTGGAATCGTAGAAGCGGTCAAGGAAAAGATTTTTTAATTTATTTATGAATTTATTTAATTAGATTATAGTCGAACCAAGGTCAGTCGACTGTTTAAAACTAAAAAACATTTATAGTTATAATTAATAATTTAAATTTAAAAGTAAAATCTTAACTGTGAGAAAAGAAAGAAAAAAGAAATTAATTGAATTGAGTTTGAGACTGGGATAAAAAAATGAGAGCTAATCCAACATTTGTTCTAAAGGTTTGTGAGAGAGATTTGTGATTTTAAGCAAGATACAGAAATATAGGTTTTGTTAGCTACAATGTAATATAGTTTATTATAGTCCGAACATAATACCCTGAAATGCTCATGCAAAGGGCATAATTCAAGCTACAATTGGAAAGTTTTAGAGGAAGATAATTACGGGTGATTCTACCAGGGACAGAGAAGTGTAGTAGACTAAGCAAGTCGTTACTATCTATGTCCCCTTTTATAAGGTTATTAATAAATACAACACAAAGCATAGTTCCACGATTGGCTAGGGAAGTCAAATTTATAACAAAAGTCTACTAGGATAGGAAGAAAGTCTTGATTTTACATCCCAGTTAAGACCTCGCAAGGCAAAAATTAAAAAGTTTTTCTGTACGGATTCAATGCGATCCTTGTGAACTGTGTACTAAGGACTCCAGACACATGATCCGTACTCTAGAAGTGGACGAACAAGGTAGGTGAAAATAGTCTTAGTTAGATAAGGATGGTCAGACCATCTCTAGACCATCTCTTAAGCCGAGCACACCCATAGCTTTATTAACCATTGACGATATATGTTCGCAAAACATGAGTTTGCGGTCCAAGTGGACACCTAGATCATCAACCGTGGAAATTCTTTCCAAGGTACAACCATAAAGAGGGTAAGAAAGATTATTCTTAAAGAGGACTCGTTGGGTTGTGTCACCCAAATAGCTCACAATCCAACTAAGAAGTTTTGGTGAGAAATCGAAAAAATTCAGTTTATGTGCAAGAAGAGAATGGTTGACTGAGTCAAATGCCTTACTGAAATCAGTAAAAATCACATCAGTTTGAAGATTTTTCTGAAATCCTTTTACCACAAAGGATTTGTCGTGGTAGAACGACGTTTCACGAATCCGTGTTGAAAATGGGACATACCGGATCTGCTCAAATGTTGCAAGTGAGGAGTTATAACATTCTCGAAGAATTAGGTATAGCCGATAATTTAGAGATACCTCTACAATTACTTGCATCAGACTTGCAGCTCTTTTTGAGTAAATGGATACTGAATGAATTCTTCCATATGGAAGAAAACGAGGCAGTGTCTAAGGACAGCGAAAATAGTTTGAGCAATGGCTTACATAAGGACTTGGTACAATATCTAAGTACACAGGCGGGGATACCATCGGGACTTGGTGAAAAGATTGGTTTAACTAAGCTAAGATCCTTAAAAAGTGAACTTTCGATCAGTAACGGTGTGAAGATGCAATTTGAACTTGGTACACTAAATGGATAAGAATGGATGCTTGACGTATAAGAAGAATAAGTTGTTTGAAAAAACTTAGCAAACATATCGGCCATGGCCTGATCTGTGTCCGCCTCAGCGTTATCAAACGAAAGTTTAGAAGGAAAGACCACTGACCTACGCTTCATATTAACAAAACAATAAAACTTTTCAGGATTTTGAAAAAACTGAAACCTACATCTGGTCAAATAGTTTTTACAACGTTTCGCGTTAAGCACGATAAAATTTGCCCGAGCAGTTAGGTAGCGGGAAATGACAAGCGGTGAGTTTTTATACCCTTCGACCATTGAAAATGGTCAAAAAAGGGTATACTAACTTTGTGCAAATGTATGTAACAGGCATAAGGAGGCGTGGGAGACCCCATAAAATATATATATTCTTGCTCAGGATCACAAGCCGAGTCGATTGAGCCATGTCTGTCTGTCTGTCCGTCTGTCTGTGTGAACGCACAGATCTCAGCTATTATAAAAGCTAGAGTTACCAAACTTGGCAGGAAGACTCCTGTGTACTATAAGCAGATGAAGTTTATTTCAAATGTTAGGTGCCACGCCCACCGCCCACACAAATCAATAATTTAATTTTTGAACTTAATTTGTAAGCGCTGTATATAAGATACAACTTTCTGACTTAAACATATACTAAGCTAAATGAAATATCTACGTAGTCCCCAAATTACAATTCAATCGAACAATAAACACAGAAGTTATTTAAGAAAGTATGAGCATAAAACCAAGTGCTTCTGTCAGCTAACAAGGGAGACGGGAGAGCGCGAAGCGCGAGCGCCATCTGTCGGGATTAATTTCAAAGCATGTGCATATGCATAAGTGTATGAATTTAACAAATTAAACTACACGGAAACATAGGTCGAAGGGTATCCCACTGCCGCGTTTTGCGCGACTGTTGCTCTCGTTTTGCTTATATTTATTGAATAAGCTACTCTTTAAGTTTTTTAAGCGGGACAGCTCATGCTTGAGCATGTCGGATAGAATAACGGAACACAGATATTAAAAGCAGAGTTTAGGGTGTTATAAAATATATTAATTGCAACTGACATATGAGTTGAAACATAAAAATCAGACCAATCACAATGTGAAATTTAAGAATTTAGATTATTAAAGCAGGGCACGCGATTACACTACTTTTCACTTTTATCCACAAAACTAATACCCAAGTCGAGACGAAACATAAATCAAGCAATCTGTTGAGAGAGTTTTTGACATGATGGACCTGCGAGAAAAACATGTGAAACAAACCGTCAAATAGCTCGTCGCCAGGAAGGTAAAAGGAAGTTTCCTTCAGCACTAGGTCCAATTATATTCTAGGATATTAAAGTCGCCCAGGACTATGAAGTGATCTCTGTCTGATAACAGGTTAAAAATAGTTTTACTTACAGAACTGTTACGAATAGACTGATAATTCCGATGAAGGAGGAATATAAGAGCAGGTTATATACATGAAATATCTGGGAAAGTGTAGTTTTACACAGCTTAGTTCAATATCAAATTGAAACTCTGGTTGTAAAAGGTCCGACTCAATGTTGGAGTCTACTGCAATCAGTACTTGACCACCCCGTCGGTCAGGTCAATTAACATTTTGATAGGAAAGAATTAAAAAAGAAAGATTTTTTGTAAGACCCCTAAAATTTTCGGAAGCATGAGGAAATTAAAAGTTCAGTTTTATGAAGACTTTGAATTTTTTCCATTTTGTGGGATTAACGGCAGTTCGGATTTTTTGTTTAGGAGTAAACTCATTAACAATAAGGTCAGGCGGCCAAAAGGAAGTAGCGCAAACGTCTTTAAACTTTTCTGCTGGGAGACTAATTTTGAAAGAAGAAATGTCGCGCTTAAATTTAAAGTTGAATTTTTCAACTGTAAATTTATTTAAAGGCAGCCTTGCAAGGATGTACGATTGTACTTCTTCTATGTTAGTGTCTGGCGCCAAACGAGAAGCAAGAAGGAATAGGGGAGAGTAGGCTTAGAAGATCACGAGAAAAAGCCTGAGAAAAAGGTAGGTTAGTGACCTTTAAATTCGTAGCGACCGAATCTAAAGGAACACTCAAAGGAGCCGGTGGTTAGCTAGGAACCGTAAAGGCGTTAAATTTGGCCTCCATCCCCAAAAATTCAGATTGGAGATTAGAGAAAGCTGTGCGTATCTTATAAAACCCAAGTATGGTTTTGTTGGAATAAATGTGTGTGTCTTGATCTGTAATGTTAATTAGCATAAGAGTAAATCAGCTGTTCTGTAAAAGCATAATGTAGTGTTGATTAATATAATGAAGACAATTGTCCGCTTGCTCAAAAAATTTAAAGAAGAAAGGAAGTGCACGCAGCACAAGCTCATTAAGTTAAATAAAGTATTATATTATAAATAAACAAATCCACTTTATTATCAACATGGTAGTAGAGCAAGGTTAATAAAATCAATCCAATGTTAATGAAATAAATCCAAAGTCAATACTAAATCCAAGTTTGACAAAAAAAATGAAGAAACGTGAAAAGTAAAGCGCCATAAAGAAAAAGTGTGAAAGACGTATAAAAGACGAAAACAATATTAGAAGTGTGAAATATTAAAAAATACTAATTCAGTAACAAAACTATTGATAAATATTAAATCAATAAAGTGAAAAACATTAAAAAAATAAACTAAAACGGGTCGATGGCAACAGATTAAAATTCAAATAAAATTCACGTGAACGCTTTGATAAATTACATGAAAGTAGAAAAGTGTGACCCATCAATATGAAAATGAGCAAAAAATGCATGAAGTAGAAAGAGATATAAAAGTAGAGTACAAATATATTAAAAGTGAAACGGAAAAAATGAGTGCACATGCGAAAATCGAAGACATTGCTATGTCCGTATTCGATGGGGTACATTTTGGAAGCTGGAAGTTTAGACTAATGACAATACTAGAATACAAAGAGTGCAAAGAACCAGCAGTGCGAATTAGAACAACGGAAGATAATGAAACAACATGGAAGAAAACAGATTTAAAAGCAAAAACCATTTTAATAAGTACAATATCAGATAAACAGTTGGAATATGTAAGTGAGTGCGAAACGACGCTACAAATTATGAACAAATTAAACGAAATGTATTCGACAAAGTCAACAGACCTGCAAATATTGTGCAGAGGGAAAATCGACGAAATCAAACTAAAAGACAACAGTGAAAGAATTTTTTATAGAATTTGAGAAAGCAGTCAATCAATTTAAAAACGCTGGATGCACCATAGACGTAAACGAAAACATGCGGTATTTGTTAAAAGCGTTACCAACAAGCTACAGTTATATTGGAGACTTCTTAGATGTGATTCCGGAAACACAACGAACATTAGAGTATGTAAAATGAAAAGTAAAAGAAAAAAGCTTGAACAGAGGTCCAGTGGAGAAACGTAATAACGTAAGCACATTTAATACCAAAACTAAAAAAGACTCTATTTGTGTGGCAAAACAGGACATTTTTAAAAGGACTGCTGGCATGCTGAGCAACATGTGAGAGGCGATAACAGATAACGCACAAGTTACAAGTTACGGTACCTCGGTACCCAGAGCTCGCTCCTTTAGTCAGGCAGCTGCACATTTTTGCACAAACAACGGTGCTTGGGCAGCCAGAATTCGTGCATAGACAACGGTACCAGCAACGGCATCGCGACCAAATTTTGGGCAGCGGCGCCAGACAAACGGCGACGCTAAGTCAGCAGCGACGCTAAGCTCGCAGCGACGCCCAGCCGGCCGCGACGCTAAGTCAGCGGCGACGTCGGACATGCGACGAAGTGCGAGCAGAGTCGCAGCAGCCAGGCACGATCGGCCGAAGGCAGCGGCGACATGCAAGCAGCGGCGTCGAGTAAGCAGCGACGGCATGTACGCAGCAGCGGCGACATGTGCGTAGCAGCGAAATGCAAGGTGCCGAAATTAGGCCAAGGGCAGTCGATCGAGTACAGTCAGCGAGAAAAGAAGCAAAAGCTCTCCCACGTGGGATAAAAAGTACAGTGCCAGTCAAGTGCAACGAAGCGTGAAACAAGGACCAACGACCTCACCAAGATGAATCCTGTCGCAGGAGGAGAAAGGTGAGCCTGAAGAAAACATACTAAAATATCGAATGCAAAGATAACAAAGCTAACGTAGATGGTGCGAAGTAGGCAGGAAGGCAGGGCCTAACTAAATATAAGAAAACCAGCGCTAGGAAAATATAGATGAAATGAATAAAGCATATTGTTAAATATTTAAATGAAACCCACCCGCAGTGATTATTCAAAATATACCCTGTGAAACATTCTTCCCCTCTAGTGCAGTGAAAAGTGTCGTGTACGTGTGTGCCGGTGTGAGTGTGTATTCGCTGAGTAGTGCTGTTTGTTATGCCGGGGCTCCGCTGACCAATAGGCGACTCTGAGCGTACACACGCACCGTCCGTGTCGTGAGTGAACATTAGTGATGAGTGGGTGCGTAAGCGTGTGCTCTAACGAGTTGCGGCGTGGTGCAATACACCATCGAGCGACTTGTGGGAGTACGGGCGAAGACACCTGCGGTCACGGGCGTTCCGCATGGCCAACGGCCACTCGTGATTTGTGTCGTTGAGTGAAACGTCCGTTGGCAAGCGAGTGCACGAGCGTGTACTTTAACAAGTTGCGGCGTGGTAGAATACACCGCAGAGCGACTTGTGGAAGTACAGGCGAAAGTTCCTGCGGCCACGGACATTTCTGCACGACCGGCGGCTGATCGTGAGTGAGGCGCCAGTTGGCAAGTGGGTGTGTGAGCGGGACTCTAACGAGTTTGCGTAGTGGTGGAATACATCACTGAGCGGCTCGTGGGAGTACATGCCAGAACACCTGCGGTCACGGGCGTGCTGCACGACCCACGACCGACCGTGAGAGGTGTCGTGAGTGGGCGATAGGTGGCAAGCGAGGTGCGTGAGCGTGCATTTTTACCTAGTTGCGAATGGTGGAATACACAAACAAGCGACGGGGAGTGCAAGCGAGAGCACCCGCGGTCACGTGCGTTCCTCACGATAGTCAGCCAGCCAGGTACGCGTGACACGTGACACGTGCACGTGAGTCTCAAACGGACCACGTGGTAGTAGAACCCATGTGGAAATCCACGCGGCCAGCGAGTACATGTGCGTGACGTGGACCACGTGTGTCTCTTATACCCTGTAATAACCCAGTAGGGTATGATCTGCTATTAACTTTTCTCTTGTTGAGGTCATACTAGTCCTAGTTTTATATAAATTTATGTAAAGACCCTGGCGAGACTGAGATATGTACCCCAGCCTGAGAAAACATCCTTACAAATGTAATAACAGCGAAAGTAGCAACAAAGCCGAAATAAATTGGTTATTAGATAGTGGATGCTCTGATCACATTATAAACGATAGTAGATTATTTAAAAACTGTGTAAATTTGAAAAATCCGATTGTTGTTAAAGTAGCTGATGGATGACAATTGCAAGCGACAAAGATTGGAATTGGGTTGCCCAAAAAGTAATTGCGGTTTTTCATATAGTCGGCGTTGACAAATTTTTTCAACGGCTTATGACTCTGTAATTGCATTATTTCTTCTGTTAATTATCAGCTGTTACTTTTAGCTTGCTTTAGAAAAACAGCGCGCGAAATTTTGTTTAGATTTGTTTGTTTAGAGTCAATTTTAATATAGAGCCCACAAAGGAGCATGTTCGTTATATTTTACTTTATTATTTCCGTAAAGAAAAAAACGCGGAGCACGTTGCTAAAAAGTTACGAGATGTGTATGGTTATGAAGCCTTAAAAGGAAGACAGTGTCAAAATTGGTTTCGCAAATTCCGTTCTGGAGATTTTTCACTTAAAGATGAGCCACGTTCAGGTCGGCCAATTAAATTTGATGATGACCAAATCAAAGCATTAATCGAATTGGATCGTCATGTAACTGAGCGTGACATAGGAGAGAAGTTAAATATACAAAAATCAACCGTTCATTATCATTAAAAAGGCATTATTATTAAAAATGCATTTACTTTCTTTTAAAAAATCGCAATTACTTTTTGGGCAACCCAATATTTTAGAACATACAAAAATGATAATTTGATCGATATAAAAAATGTATACTTCGTAAAAGACATAAAATAAAATTTGTTAAGCATATCAAAAATAACTGAAAATAAATGTACAGTCGTAGCCAGAAATAATGATACAAAAATCTATAATGAAAAAGAGAATTGTTGTCAGTTGCAAACAAAATTGATAATTTATATAATGTAAAATGCTTCTTGCCAAACAATAAAATAAATGAAATATATACAAATGTAACTAAATTAACTGAAAAGGAAAAATGGCACAGGGCACTAGGCCACGTATATTTTAAATATTTGAATAGACTCATAAAGAATAAAATGTTAGATGGTCTACCTGATAAAATCGAGAATACAGAAATGAAATGTGCGAATTGTATACAAAGTAAAATGTCAAACGAACCATTCGAGAATAACAGAAAGAAAACTAAAGAAACATTAGAGTTGATACATACAGACTTAAACGGACCACACAGCACAACAGGTTATTGTGTATATTTTTTGACATTTGTTGATGACTTTAGTAAATGCGTGAGAATATATTGTATTAAAAATAAATCTGAAACTGCAAGCTGCTTAATAGAATATGTTAATTATATTGAAAATCATTTCAGTAAAGAAGTAAAACAAATTCAATGCGATAACGGTAAAGAATATTTGAATAGAGAAATATTAAACTTTGTAAAATATAAGGGAATTCAGTTAACTACATGTCTACCGTATGTACATGAATTAAATGGCGTAGCAGAAAGATATAATAGATCGGCAATGGATATTGGTAGGTGTTTAATGAGGGAGGCAAACATGCATAGGCGATATTAGACAGAAGTTATGAATACAGTAGCAAACACTGCAGTAAATAAAAGCCCATACGAAATATTTTTTGGAATAAAACCAAATGTAGAAAATTTAAAAATATACGGAAGTAGAGTTTTCGTTAGAGTTCCAGAAGTACGTAGACAGAGCAAATGGGATAAAAATCGGAATTAGGAGTTTTAGTTGGATTTAATACAAACGGATATTGGGTTTTACTAAACAATAGAGTAATAAACGCAAGATATGTTCAAATTCTGGAAAAAAAAAACAAAACTAATTTGCCTGCAGAAAAACGAACCAAATGATAATGAAAGTGAAATAAATGAAAATCAATTAGATGATGAAGACACCGCTAAGACAGACGAACCAAATAACATCGACGAAGTTAATTCAAATGACAGTGATGAAACCGAGAGTGAGGAGAACAAAAAACAATTAACAGTACAGAGAACATCAAATAAAAAAGAAAAACCCGGCAAATCTATACGGTAATCCAGTAACACATTTTATTTATATTCATTTTGTAAATGTAATTGTACCGAACACTTTCGAAGAAGCGCTGAATAGCAATGAAAATCAAGAATGGCTTTAAATGAACACAGAAATGCAATGCTTAAATAAAAATAATTCGTGGCAAATTGTAGATAAACCGAACAACAAAAAGATTATAGATGTTAAATTGGTGTACAAAAAGAAAAGTGATGGGATATACAAAACCTGACTAGTAGTAAGAGGTTTCCAACAAAGAGAACGATTAGAAAATGTATATTCACCAGTAGAAAAAATGCAAACATTAAAGATATTACTTTCATATTGTTGTAAAAATGCTCTGTTTATAAATCAGATGGATATCAAAACAGCCTTTCTAAATGGCTATGTAAAATCAGAAGTTATTATGAATGAACTAAAAGGTTACGAATCAGGAAAAAACAAAGTTCATAAATTAATTAAGGCATTATATGGATTGAGAGAGAGCCCTAGAGCATGGTACGAATGTTTGCATATCTCGAAATATTAAATTTTATAAGAAGCAATTACGATGATTGTTTATATGTAAAAAGAAAAGATAAAGATGAAATATATATTTTAGTATTTGTAGATGACATATTGATATGCAGTAAGAACCAAAAAAAAATAAGCGAAATTAAAGACAGTTTAATGAACAAATTTTACAATGAAAGACTAAGGAAAAATTGGCAGCTATATTGGAATAGATATTAATTATAGTAGAAAATGACTTTAAATCAGAAAAGATTTATTGAATCATTAGCAATTAAGTATAATCTCGAAAATGCTAAGCTATACGAAACTCCAACGGAAACACACTTAAAATTAGATCAAGCAACTGAATGTGATGAGAAAATTAAATATAGAAACTTAATAGGTGAATTATTATACATTAGTACAAGACCAGATATATCATATTCTGTAAATTACTTAAGCAGATGTCAAAGTTGTTATAATTCAACACACTATAAATACGCGATAAGAGTATTGAAATATTTATAAAAACAAGACATCTGAATTTACTATTTGAAGAAAATGAAAATAATGAAATACTAGATTGTATGGTAGACTCAGATTATGCAGGAGATAATACTGATAGAAAATCCACAACGGGATTTATAGTTAGAATGTATGGAAATATAATTTATTGGAAAACACACAAACAACACGCTGTAAGAGATGTTCAACGTTTGCAGAGTATATTGCCATGTCAGAAGCAGTAACCGAAATATTATTTGTAAAAAACATGTTATGTGAAATATTTAATATTTATAACGAGAAAGCGATAAAGATATATGAAGATAATTCAGGCGCAGTAGCGATAGCTAAATTTTGTAACTTTATGAAGAATTCGAAGTACATTGAAGTGCAGTATCATTATGTTAATGAAAATTACGGAAAGAGTATTATAGACTTTGTAAAGATTGGATCGAGACTTAATATAGCAGACATGTTAACCAAAGCGTTAGACAAACAAAAATTTATAAGGAATAGAGATGCTGTTAAGTTAAAGTAATGAAAGATAAAATCAAGACAACAAATTTAGAGGCGTGTTGGAATAAATGTGTGTGTTCCGTAAAAGCATAATGTAGTGTTGATTAACATAATGAAGTCAATTGTCCGCTTGCTCAAAAAATGTAAAGAAGAAAGGAAGTGCACGCAGCGCTAGCTCATTAAGTTAAATAAAGTATTATATTATAAATCAACAAATCCAGTTTATTATCAACAGGTTTTATTATGGAGTTTCCGTAAATCGGATTCAGCCACACGACATGTTTCACACGACCATTTGAGATCAGTATTGGCGTGGACGGCGTCCATAACCCGCGCAGTTAGTCCACAGCATTTTAAGTGACAGTATCACAGAGCCAGCAACCAATGTAATCCGCCTTAGGATCAGAAGAACATAAGTAAATTACTGCGGAGCAGGACACCATGAGTATAAGAATTATAAGACAACGAAGACATAGTAATGAAATAAATTTCTTGAAAGAGCAAGAAACAGTTACAGCGCTGAAACAGGCAAGCAAGCAAGTACGACAATAAAACTGCAAAACTAGCAAGCACAACGAAATAAACAAAATAACAATAGCCGTGACGTTTACAACAACAGCACTACACAACTCACTCAGAGAGAAATATAATTTCGTGAGCGGGACAGCGTGGGAATGTTAATCAAAACAAAAACAAAAACTTGACGCCAAAGACGCGCAAGTGAAAAATTAAGAATTTAGTTTAAGAATTGACTTACAAAAGTATTAGCATGTTACTTCTACGGTTGTACGGTTAGCACTAATAAAATAACACCACTTACGCAAAAAAAATTGCAAGAATTATAAAAACACAGGGAGCAAAGCCTAAACACATCCGACCACCAAAAAGCTACTGTGTTACTTGAATGATAAAATGGTCATGAACATACTTCGAGTTGGAGCCAGAGAGAGAACCTTAATTCCAAATTTGGCGTCTCTAGCATTTGTAATAGCTGAGATCTGTGTGTTCATCTGGTCAGACGGACATCAGAACATCCGGACATCCAGACAGACATGGCTCAATCGACTCGGCTTGTGATCCTAAGCAAGAATATAAATACTTTATGGGGTCTGCCACGCCTCCTTTTGCCTGGTACATACATTTGCACAAAGTTAGTATACCCTTTTTTGACCATTTTCAATGGTCGAAGGGTATAATTATATCCAAAGAGTTTGAGGTGAGTTGGATGTGTAAGAATCTCTGAAACTCCAATAACTAAACCATCAGCCGTATCAATATTGACCGTAAACATGTATTTGGCAGTGGATTTTAAAATTAAACAAGTTGATAGACCTTGAGTTTTGGAGGTCTTGAAACTTTTGACTGCCTCCAGGTGTCTATTTTTTACTTCATTGATAAGATGTGAAGCTTTAATAGAATCAAGAGCTGTTGAAATATATTGGACAGTTGATATTGAGTTTAATTTTGCCGTATTAAAGATGTCGGTGTCCTCATTTCTACATAGTCATGTCGTTACCGCATAATCTCAGTAAATTCAAAAAACTTAAAAGAATCCCATAGAGAAGATCCGTATACGGATCATGCGAATCAGAAGTTTATTTGAAAATCCCACGACCTCCAACAGGACTAAGCTGTATGAAATCGCCAAAAACAATAAGAGAGATCCCTCCGAATGGTGCTTCTCTGTTATCTAAAATCTGTTTAAAACGGCTATCTAAATGTAAAAACATTTTTGTTCCGGCCATTGATATTTCATCAATAATCAAAAGTTTAAGATCAATAAATCTTGAACGGAGGGTATTTAATAAGTAAGGTCCCAAGTTTTTAAATGCGGTCCCAGATTGGTTTATTAGAAAGGAAAACATGGAATGAGGGGTAGAACCCCCAATTCGGAAATCTGTCTTCCCTGTGGGAGCACACAAAAGATTTTAACAGTTGATGGATCGCATCCAGGCCTATGGTTATACAACTGGGACAGGGACTGAAAATTGGCTGAAATAAGCCGACTTTTGCCAACACCGGCTCCGCCATCCACAAACTCCTAAAATACCTTGTTTTGGTGGGAATAATGGAAAACATGGGTAAAATAGATTTTCTGCTTAATATTAAGCGACTGAACAATTCTGGACAAATTTTCAGCCGATATTAGTGGCGGAAGCTTAACTATGCGAATAATTTCTTTTGAATCAAGATTTTGATCACCATTGCCATTCACAATTAAAACATTTAGTTGAGAACTTATTTCTGGTAATCCTTACACTCTGAACTCATCACCTTTCTTCATCTTCATCATCTCTTGACCTGCTCAATGTTGGTTTCCATTTCCATGGCCGTCCTAAGCGCGTCTTCTAAATCTTCTAATATATTATATTTCTTAAAATTATTCTTAACTAAATCCTTATTTTCGCTATATACACCCTCGCAATTTCTGTCAATTAATTCTAGCTGTTCGTCCCTCCAAGGGAAATAGAGCTGGTTAAAAATAAGAACGTTTACGTATTGAATTTAAATTGTTATGTTAAATTTCCTAGAAAATTCCTGGTTAAAAATAAGAACGTTTACGTATTGAATTTAAATTGTTATGTTAAATTTCCTAGAATCATATATTTTGGTCACACAGCAATGCAACTATGCTTCTGCTTTAGAATATAATTGATATCGATAAGTTTGTTACCGAAATCTGTGAATACTAGAAAAAGTCGGTCTTTTGTGAAGATGCTAAGAAAAAGCTAGAGGAGAATGAACTCGCCAACATTGTATGGACATATTAAGAAATAAAGTGTGCAACCTACTGTCCACTCTTTTGATTCGTTTATCAACATTGTTGTCCTTCGAGCCGGATCGTAGCGAGATCATCACGGCTTGCTTGGAATTTGGCACTCATCTTTTTTATTGAATTTGGTTTTTGCACACTTGAGTGAAAATTCGTTTCTAACCTCATAATGCATGCAATCAGCGTGGTTTTTGCTAATCGCAAAAAACTCGCGCTTATACTTCGATGTTGGATTTCGAATATCGCATTCGACGTTTTACTGAAACGTTTGAAGACTTAACGACATTAGTTCACATTTCAAATTATCTGGTGCTGTCGGTGATGCTACGGCAGCTCAGATTCACTCCTCGACATCAAACGCAACTGCAGATCAGCTGGAACGGCTCGCTACATCGCAAACGGAGTCTTTGGAACACATGCGCAGTTCAAACAGCAGTGATTTTCGATGTGAGAAAATCAAAATTCCTACTTTGGATCAATCGGGAATCGTAGCAATTTCACGAGCTGCCAGAAGTTTTCAAATAGTGAATCTTATTTGGCCGGAGACGCACTTACATAACTTGGTAAAACACATTGCAGTGACAGAGGAGAACAATACAGGAGCATAGGAACGATTGGTTACAAGATATGACAAGAAACAATTAATTATCCGATCATTTGTTAATAGTTTCTTATCTATGCCGAGTGTGTCTTATACTGCTTCTCTTCGGAAACTTGCCGACGGAGCAGATGAAGCAATCCGAGGACTGAAAGTTCTCGATTGCAATGGGCGAGATCTATGGGTGATTAATATTTTGCTAAACAAACTGGACATTGATACAAGACAATTGTGGGCAGAGTGTCATATTCCACCGTTGCGACGCAATGGAATCATGCCAATCTGTTCGCTACACATTGGAAAAGCGTACAGCAACTGTGCATCTAACGGAGCTAACGGAGACCAGAACACCAGTGGAAAGCTTTATATAGTATGCAAGCAATCTCACACTCAATTTAAGGCTATGGCGCTGCTGTCCCGCAGGTCATTTATAAGGGTCAACGAGCTTTGTTTCAATTGCTTGGCTCAGAACCATACAGCAAAACAATGTAATTCAAAATATCGGTGTCGTCAATGTCAAGGCACGCATCATACGCTTGTTCACTATACGCCGCAAGTGGAACTGGATCTTCGACTAACTATTACAAACAATCCAACAGATACACAACAGACCACAGCCGGTATGTCACATTTCTCGGCAGGTACGATGCTTCTGCAGCGAACGCAGGCATTAATGCCAACAATACTTGTATATGTGATCAACAAGTGGGGCAAAGTTACAACTTGTCGCTTACTCTTGGATTCTGGATATACTATAACGTTGGCAGCGAAACGTTTGTGCGACGCGTCGGAGCAAGTGGATCACAAGCCCGAATCTCGGTGGGTGGGCTCTCAGCCAATCACGCAAGTACCACTCGAGGTTGCACCAAGTTGCATCTACGATCTCGTATAATTAATGATGCTGTTCATATAACCACGTTCATTATGAATTCATTAACATCATATGTTCCTTTCCATGAGGTCAATACATGTACTTAGGATGTCCTTGCAGGATTGGCATTGGCAGACCCCACGTTTCATACACCTGGTCAGATTGACGTTATTATTGGCTCTGATCAACTATGGAGCATTTACACAGGCGAGCGAATCCTCATAGGAAACAATGGCCACTTAGCACCCTTTTTGGTTGGGTCGTTGTCGGCTCATGTGGCAACGTGCAGGTCACGACGATAACTCATCAAGCACTGCATGCTCAATTGGATTTGGATTCATTGGTTCAATCATTTATGGAAATGGACAACATTAATCCAAGAGAATCGACGATGGATGCATGTGACCCAACCGAACAGCATTTTGTGGCCTCTCATAAGCGCAATAGCGAGGGTGTGTACATAGTGGAGTACTCCTTCAAGACTGATGCGCCAGCTCTTCATAATTCAATGTTGACACAGGCAATTAAACGATTTGCATCACAAGAAGGCAAATTTAGACGTTACCCAGATCTGCGCAACCAGTACGTTGACTTTATGAACAATTATTTTGAACGGGGACACATGAAAGAGATTCATTTGGACCAGTAAAGCAAGAGTCTTGACAAGTGCGTTTTCCTGGCTCACCATGCTGTCATGAAACCAGAAAGCACGACTACCAAGTGCCGAGTGGTCTTTGACGGCTCGGTTAAGGATGACCAGTGATGGGCCACGACGCGTCATCTTTGATTGTCGACAGCGTTACGTCAAGAATGCGTCGACAATGTCAAGAATGCGTCGACAATGTCAAGAATGCGTCGACAATGTCATTAATGCGTCGACTATGTAGACAATATGAAGAGTTGGTCTCCGGCGGAGATATTTTAAAGTACTTTATGATAAGGAAATTAAGCGTCCACTAGTTTTTTGGAACTTGGGGAAGATAAAATATCAAAATTTAGCAAGATTAGCTACAAGACTTTTGAAAATACCGGCTTCCTCCTCTCAAATTGAACGCATTTTTTCGAGCTGGGCTCATGTTCATTCATATGCAAGAAATAAGCTTTTATTTGAAAGATCAAAAAAACTTGTACATATATATTATTCATTAAGAGTTAAAGATGTTTCAGAAGATGACGATAACGAATAAAATAAAAATGAATAAATTGTTCTTTATTTAATAAAATGTATTATATTTTCTTTACTAAGACATTGTCGACATTGTCGACGTGTCGTCTCCAAACATTGTCGACATTCGATTGTCGACACGTAGACAATCGTGTAGTCTACACCGTGTAGTCTACGCGGCACATCACTGAGGATGACACAGGCTTCTCACTCAACGATCGGTGGCACATCGGTCCACCAATTCAACGAGACCTGTTTGGAGTTTGCCTGAGATTTCGAAAACAGTACGTGTACTCTGTGCAGATAAAGGGAAGATGTTTTGAGGCATTCAAGTGTGAAGGGTTATTTTTGTAGGCTTTATTTGATATTAAGGTTTATTATGAAATTATAAAGAGAGACGTTATTTCAGCACGTGCTGCTTTTCTAGTGCGTCGTTGTCAATTAAAAGCAAAAAGAGGAAGAACAGAACATAAAAACTTATCAATCGACATATCGTATACATTCATCGATTAATCGATGAATACTAGCGTTGTTGTTTAGCACTGCTAAATTTACATTTGTTTAATCCGGACTCTCGCGAGGATGCTGAGATTTATCAGGAGAGGCCCTGACAAATCTCAGCGTCCTCCCGAGATTCCGGATTAAACTCATCCTCCTGATCGTCATCTTCATCGGGGTCATCTGGCGGTAGCTCACACCAACGCTTCATTTTGTCGGACGAGTACACCGACGTATAGTGTCTTTGCTTTCGTTGAGAATGAGGCAAATCTTCTACTAGATATTTGTCATTTGGCAACACTCTCTTGACTATAAATGGTCCTTTGTAGCGAGGCTCCAACTTTCGCGAAGTTCCAGTGCTTGACGGCTCATTCTCTATCAAAACAAGATCGTCAAGGCTGTAGATGGTTGGCTTAGAATGTCTGGCATCATAACGATTCTTAGCGGCAGTTCTATGGTCGTTGATCTTTTCCGCTGCGTCAACTCTAAGCTCTTCCAAAACAGACTGCAGAATAGTATTTTCCTCCTGCTCCCCTTTCAGCTGCGCCAGTTCCGTTTGCAAGATGTTCTGTTTCAAGCTGAGTTCATCTTTCTGCGACTCCAAATTAAGTTTCAACAAGGCGACTTCTTTCAGGACTTCTTCCTTGGCTACGGCTTCAGTTGTGCACTGATTAGATGCGTCTTGAAGTTGCTGACAAGTTTTCCATTTCGCAGTTAAACTATCGACAAGTTCACGATATTGATTCCTTTCTCCTGCATCAACTTCGAGCTGAGGCTGGTGTTGCATCTGAGGCTGTTCTGAATGCTGCTTGAGCTCTTTCAAAAGCAAGAAATTCTCATCGATTACAGATTGCTTCACCTTGTCCAGGTTGAACTCGTACTCTCGCTTGAGCTGCTCGTATTCTGTAACTTGTTGTTCAAACTTCACTTTCACCTCCTGCAGTTGCCCTGCTGCCTCGTCCGTTGTGTCCTGTTTTGAGTCCAACATCGTAACGAGATTCCAGTTCGTGTTTCTCTCTAATCAGCTCCTGCACATGGGCATTCTTCTCTTCTTGTTCAGATGTTGCCACTTGATTCTGCAACCTGGCCGCCCACTCATGATTGTATTTGCGCAGAGTTTCACGATTCTCATTCTCATGCTCCTCAATCTTTTGCAAATAGTCAAGAGGATCTATCGGCTGATGAATCGTCCGTTTAACATTGGTTTCTTCTGGGTCTTAGTTGAGCACAAGTTGAGCGCTAATATTGGCATCCTGGCCCAACAGAAAGTCCTCTTGCAATAGATGGTCGCCTGCAATGTATACTTCAGCAGTAATAATTTTCCCGTCGATGTCCAAATCCACAATTATCGCTTCGGTGAGATTGCACGAACCCCCGCAAATATCTTTAATTTTCACAGAGCACTTGCGGCGCTCGGCGTTGATCTTCCTGGCGACTGAGTGGCGCACGATACTAGCCTGCCTACCGGTATCAATGAAGGCGCTATAATTGTGTGATCCCACGCAGACTCTCCTGGTAAATAGCTTGTCTTGATTTGTGGCTTCTAATTGGTTCAGATTTGCTGTTTGGCAAGCTGCTGTTGGGTCGTGAAACTTGTTGCATTTGGTACAACGCGTCCTTTTCTTCTCTTTTGGGCACGAATTGGCAAAGTGACCCAACTCTCCGCAGTTGTAGCACTTCATTGCGTCGTTTGATATTTGTGGCTTGATATCTTTGTCCTGCGTTTGCTCGAAGTTGCCGCCTTTCATTATAACCTCTTTCTTAAGTGCATTTAATCGACCTCTGTTTATAAAATACGATTCGGCTGCATCCCGAAGTTGCTTTATTGTAGCCGCAATGCTGTTATGCTTTCACGATGCTGAAGACCCGCTCGTACGTATCGGATAACTACTGCTTCGCTGAGCCTATATCGCACGCCAAGGGCCGGCATTCGGAAACAGTATTCCTTTACTGTCGCTTTCGATCTTCTTGTTGCACTTGTCATACTGAAGTGTACCTCAGCTTCATCAGGGTTTTCTCCAAATTCGTCTCGAAGAGCTGTTGCAAAGTTGTTGTGAACAATAGGCGAGGAATCTAGCCACATCTTGGCTGGACACTTAAGCCGTGAGTAAATAGCGAGCATTAAAAACTTTTCGTCCCACAGGTAAGCATCAACCACCTTGTTGACGCGATCGACGAACTGATCTACTGAGATAGCGTTATCATCGCTGGGATCGAACTCAGGCAAAGCGTTTGCAATTTCCTTGACTGATGCTTGCCTCATGTTGTTGTTGGTAGCCAGTCCAACACAGCTTCGCTCGTTGCTTGTGACTTCCGTGTCCACCACCGTGTTATTTTGCTGATTTAGTGGTTGATTAGGTTGACCCGTAACGGCTGTGTTCTGCGTCTGCATGCTCACCAACTGCGCCATCATGTTTTTCAATTCTCTCATTTCACCCTGCAATTGTGAAATTGCCGCTGCCTGTGACGTCATCGCTTCTTCTTGTTGGCTGGAGAGCCCAACCGTTGGCATCTCTATCTCTTCCGATTGTTCATGCTCCATGATCCGCTGCACTAGCTCAGCTCGGGAACCTGAGCTTGCCAAATTTCTTGCTCGTAGAAGGACCCTTAAGTCGTCCACCTTGAGCTCCGCGATCATTGGCATTTTTTCTATTTAGCTTAAATTTCCTTCGCTAATTCTTAAACGTTCGCACGCGCAACTCCTATTTAATGAGTGCGAGCATGACAACTCTATGAACTGAAAGTATTTCACAATGTGTGCTTTTGCTTGCGAATTTCACCACAACTTGAATACAAATACATACGCCGGTTAGAGACTGCGATCAAACAAAATCCGTTAGATTTCAGATGTGGCTACTAAGAATCCGTCCACCACGTAGAATAGGAGCTAATCCGTTATTTGCAATTTGTTGTCACCTAGACCTTTTTGAGAACATTGCAAATTTCCTACGTCGACGATTCTTGCTGATACGCGAACAATTTTTATTCTCTCTTAATATTCAAACCTCAAGTGATCCCACTTCTGAACTGTGAAGGGTTATTTTTGTAGGCTTTATTTGATATTAAGGTTAATTATGAAATTATAAAGAGAGACGTTATTTCAGCAGTTGTCAATTAAAAGCAAATAGAAGAAGAACAAAACATAAAAACTTATCAATCGACATATCGTATACATTCATCGATTAATCGATGAATACTAGTGTTGTTGTTTAGCACTGCTAAATTAACATTTGTTTACACAAGTATCAAAATCACATACGGATTTGCAACGCATAGTGTGGCGTGAAGACGAGAGATTTACTCTTCGACACTATGGACTGTAACCTATGGATTAGCACCGACACCCTTTTTAGCGATAAGAGTACTAAAGCAACTCGCGAAAGAATATCGACAGGAGCATCCCTTAGCTGCGGATACTCTATTACACGACACATTGCTAGGCCACCACACGCTATCGAATTACATGGATACGCAGATGCTTCATCGCAAGCATTTGGAGCTGTTTAAACAACAGTCGTGTCACAATAGAAACTGTAATCGTGGTTACTTTGATCGCTGCTAAAACTCATGTTGCTCCGATCAAACCTATTTCAATACCTCGACTCGAACTAAATGCTGCTCATCTATTATCGAAGTTATTAACGCTCATCAAGGACTCTTTAATCATTCCAGTCGCTAGCTTCGACTACTAGAGCGTCCGAATCGAAGAGCGTACTGCATTGGTTATAATTATCAGCACCACCGCGTAAATCAAATACATGCATGTGCAACAGGACAGCAGAAATCTTACAGGATTAGCCAAGGAGCAGTTGGCATCATGTAAGGCCCGAAGACAATCCACTGTGCATCGCGAGGATTATTGCCTTCGAAGCTACTTGAACACAGTTTATGGTGGTCCAGAATGGCCATCTGAAAGAAAAGGATCTGAATTCGACGTACTTCCCCTCGCTGCAGTGGAAGACAAACCACAAAAAACTCTTGATATTGCACAAATTCCTGAATTGAATATAGAAGTGCTCAAGGAAAACTTTGAAAACTTAGACAACGACGACAATTTGAAGTATCCATGTCAGAATTGGACACGAGGCAGATTCTTGACGGCAACTCAATTACATTATGCTCATAACTGACTTTTGCTGCATATGCAACTGACTCGGGACTAGGTAGTACTCTCGAGAAGTATCCTTCTACAAATAAAATCAAATTTAATAAAGCTCGCACCATTTTGTGACCCGATGGGATTACTGCGATTCGGAGGAGTGTGTTTTCAACACACTGGTCTCCACTACGCGGGACCTATCGCTATAAAAGAATCTAAGGGTCGAACTCCGAGGATTGGTAAAGACTGGTTTGTCATCTTTGTGTGTCTGGCAACTAAGGCCATCCATATTGAGGTACCACTGACACCGGTACATTTTCTAGTAGGACAACCGTACACAGCTTTAAACACAAGCATTAATAGATTACAGCGTTGGACTCAGCTTTAGGCTATGGTACAGGGATTCTGGAAGCGCTGGCATATGGAGTACTTGACGAGTCTATAGGAGCGAAACAAATGGCAATTGAAAACCCCCAATTTATGCGTGAATACAGTTATAGTTCTCAACGAGCCCAATTTACATCCATCCAAATGGATACTGGTGCGCATCATTGAAGTTGATCCGATAAATAACGATAAAGACGGCACATGGAATATATATGCGGTCTATTACGAAGATTGCAATGCTCCGAATTGACTGAACGCGGAATTCAAGGGGCCGGTATGGTTAGAAATAAGAACGTTTACTTATTGAATTTAAATAAGTTTACATAAATTAAATTTCCTAGAAACATATATTTTGTTAACAGAGAAATGCAACTATGCTTCTGCTTTAGAATATACTCGTAATTGATATCAATCAGTTTGTTGCCGAAATCTGTGAATACTAGAAAAAGTCGGTCTTTTATGAAGATGCTAAAAAAAAGCTACGTGAGAATGAACTCGTTAACATTGTATGGACACATTAAGAAATAAAGTGTGCAACCTAGAAAAAAGATAATTACTGTCCACTCTTTTGATTCGTTCATCAACAAGAGCATTAACAGCAAGAGTCATAATTAATGCATAAAAAAATTTAAAAGAGAGAACAAAAATCGGAGAGCTCATGCGTGTATGATGCTGCTATGGCAGTATATCAAATGGATATTAGGCTACACTGATGGTATACTAGCCCGCCTCTGTACCCACCCTCCATGATTTACCTTGGGCAGTATATGGTAAATCCCTATTTTAAACGTTACCCTTTCATTATACCCTTCGCCACCTAGATAATATTATGTCTTAGAAGACCTACAGAGACGAGAACTTGGTACTTATCAAGCCAAAGATATCAAACGCATAGACCATCTATTGTAGTTAACCTGCCTTTAAGATTCGGCTGTCGCATAAGCCATAGTAAACTAGCATGGTCTGCTATGAGCTCAAATTCTTGGAGTTCTAAATAACACCTAAACTTTTCAATTGCCAACACAGCCGCCAAGCACTCACGTTCTGTAACGCTATAATTGCGTAAAGCCGTGTTTAATTGGGCCATGGATTTTAAAAAAATTCATGGTCTATTGTGCTTGTCGGAACGGAAATGTGCGTAACAGGCAGAAGGAGGCATCTCTGACCCCATAAACTATATATATTCTGAATCAGTATCAGTAGCCGAGTCGATTGAGCCATGTCTGTCTGTCCGTCTGTCTGTCTATATGAACACCTGGATCTCAGAAACTATAAGAGCTAGAGTTATCAAATTTTGTGACAACATACGTATATATTGCAGTGTCTCAAAGTTTTTTAAAATTTGGACACGCCCCTTCCCGCCTCTATAAATCAGGAATAACTATTTAAAAATTACAATATTAACTCAACAACCAAAGTTGTATATCTTACATGACAAAGACCTTGCCACGGGCGTTATGTGAAAATTTCAATTATATCGGACTATAAATAACTAAGAAGTTCAAATCTAGCGTCAGAAATACAGCATTTTAAACTTTTTATTTGCATTGTATGGTAACAGAATTGGTTCACTATGCAGTTTTGTTGATGAGCCAAGGAGTGAGGAGTGGTCGAGTGGTTAGAGTGGCGGAAGGCACTTTCAAAAGACTGTGAAGGGGAGTGCGTGTGTTCAACTCTCGGTTGAGGCGGGTGCGAATTTTCATTTATTAATTTATTTTATTTTGTGTACTCTTTTTAATTCTGATAAACTAAAAGTTACAGTCAAGCGGGCTGTAATATAGCCGCTACATACTAATTAAATTATTTTATTAAATTCATTTGAAATTTATGTATTATGCATATTATAATAGTTATAAATACTATTAATTATTTATAAATAAAGTTTACTATTTTTATTTTATTTAGCATGCATCAAAACGCGAGCTAATGCGTTCTTCAATGCGGTCACTCTTTCTGTATTTTGTCTGTAAGTTCAGTAAGAGTCCAATTTGGATGTTTCCTACTTTGTTTTGCACTCAATATTTTGCAATTAGAATGCTAGAAAATAGCAGAAAGTTATGAATGTGCGAGTGGGACGCCCATATAACACGAGTTCTGAAATAAGCGCAGTACTAACGCCCCATTGAAAAAGTGACAAGTCACAATTCCTTTGGTATCAAATTGAATACATACTGTCCCCCTTGGTTTGGAGCGAAGTGTACCCATTGCCTCTGCCGCTGTATGGGTTGCGCCACCCCGTTGAGAAAGCAACTCCACGTCGAGCCTATATGACTCTACCCGCGGTACGGGTCAGCAAATGCCACCTCAATGAGAAGTCTTGGAGAATATCTCAACCCGTGGTACCGATCTGCAGGGCTCGGTTAGCCCTCCCTTTGGCCCCAACAAGCCCGGGTATTAGGGAAATCCATTTTTGTCGCTTTAGTCGGCTCATACGACAAGCGGGAAATACTGTGGTTATATTCTAAGCCCCGTCAACCACACGGGGGACATGTACAACTAGATTTGCAGTTGCTGTTGTGTACCGACGAAAAAAAACTAAGTTCTAATTACATATATTACGTAACTAAAACTTAAAAATCTTTAATGTTTTTGAGCTTTTAATATATTTTAAAAAAATTATAAAATACAAAAGAATTTCACATGTTGATCGCGGCAGCAATCGAACCTCGATACGCAATGATATTGGGCTCAGAGTCCAGGACATAGTCCACTCAGCCACTGAAAATCTCTCACAGTCGTCGAAAATGGTGAGACATTAGACAAAACGACAAGACGCAATATGCATTCTTAGTTCATGCCGAAAAAAATCAAGAAGCACATGTAAAAATGCATACTATTGCCTAGAGTATACCATGATAATCCATGGCCTTATACAGTCAGCTCCTGACTGTAGCGTTTGTATTTTTGACATGAATGCCACTGGGCGTTCAACATTGTCATGTGAAAGCTGCACTAACACAGCACCCACCCCACAATCCCTTGTGTCACAATGTACGAAGAATTTTTTAGAGAAATCCGGGTTTTAAAGCAATATCGAGCCTCATCGGAGAGCTCCAAGGACTCTTCGATGGCTCAATGATGCCTTCTGACAATATTATGTCCTCCTCTACGTAGATAAGTTTCTCTACAGCGAGTGAAACGGGATAAAAACGATATTTTATTGGCTTAGCGTCACTGATGTCAATATCATGGATTAAAAGGGATGTTTTTCCTAATCCCTGTTCTTAAAAAATTAAGAAATAAATTAATAACGCTCTCTAATCGCTTTTCTTGAGATGAAGAAAGTGGAAATTTTTTCAGATTAGTAATATCAGTAATATCTACCATTGGATTAGAAGTATCAATGCTAGATATTATACCTGGTGCTAACTAAAAAATTCTCTTTTAATAAAAGCAGATTGATATTTATTTTCGAATTCTAGTTTTGGGCCATTCGCCTGCCGTCGACCAATGAGCCCTTCATGGAGTTTTCCGCTCTCTTAAGACATTTTGGGCATTGAGGTTTATAGAAATCTTTTGCTCCGCACCCATAGCAAAAGATTTTTTGTTCTGCGAGGCGTATGTCCCATGCGTGTCCTGGCTGATCACAGTTCCAGTAGACCATAGGTCGCTTGGAAAGTTGCAAAGCCGCTACAGATACAGACTCCGTCTCTGAGGTCGACTGTAAAGACTCTTAGTAGATATATAATACGGGTTCTGGTGCAAAAAGTGGAGTGAGGGAATTTCTGGTGCAAAAAGTGGAGTGAGGTGGTTTCCGGTAAAAAAGGTACGTAAGGGATAAAAGGTAGATACGTTAGGGGTAAAAAGGTAGGTACGTGAGGTGGTCTCCTGTCACGTAGGTAAAAATGGTCAGGAGTAATATGGGCGCGGGTTCTAGGACAAAGGGCGCAGATTCTAGGACAAAAAGTGGAGTGGGTAAAACTGAATGCGGGTTCTGGTGCAAAAAGTGGAATGGGGTAATAAAAATTAATGAGGGTGTGTAAATGAAGGTAATGGGTTGTGAGGAGCGGGATTAGGTAATAAAGGATCGATTAGTTGTTTGGGTGGATCGGTTATTTGTAGGTCATAATAGGGATAATTAGTATGCAGGGGAGCATGTGAACATGAGTATGGATAATCTTTTTTGCGTGCCCCAACAAGAGAAAAAAAGTAATAAGGGGGGGGGGGGGGGGGGGGGGGAGGGAGTAAGAAAAAAGGGATAAGGGGGGAGGGGGTGAAAGTGTGTACGCAGGCGCTATTGCACAGAAGCGTGTGACTCAAGATATCTTATATAATATTGACATATATTAAATTTAGTAGAGCTTAGCCATTAAAATTTTACATATATTTTATATAAAGAATAACATATAATGACTCTACACGATTACTTCTACAAGGTCAAACGACGCCATCCAAAACTCGCACTGCATTGTTGGCAAATCTTGTGGGATGCCGAGTGTTTCTCCCCGACAAGTGCCATAACTCTCTCCAAAATACGTGGTGAGTGTTTCAGACAGCATTGTCTTTCTTATTGGAGAGGGAGAGTGAGTGAGCGATATGTGTCTTAAGGCTGTTTCTTCTTTGCAGATGCCTACAAGAAGGTGACGGAAGAGAAATTTCCCTGCATGGGTGATCCACGCGTCGAAATGATGTTTCTACTCTCAATCCCGCTGATCGCGTGCTACACCAAACGAAATGGGCACGTTCCGTTTTTATATAATCGAACAGAGCGAGGGTTGAAATGGAATAAGGGATGGGGATAATTTACTGGCTAATTGTACAATTTCAAGAGACTTATATTTTATATTATATATTTACTTTCTTTTCTTTTAACAAATTAAATTATAAGTAGGAATTGATCAAATAAATATAAATTTACTATAAAGATATCAACTTTGTTTCCCTTAATGGAGATAACAATGTGACATTTCCTAAATGAATAACCGAAAACACCTCGACATTCCCATTAAAAAACGAATAATTAAAACCGTATTTTAATTTGGGTATAAAGTCACCTCAGAGCAATGGTGCGATTCCTCTGGCATTCTGTGGCCTGCAGGCAAATATCAGCCCGGAGAAATTCGATTGCATCGCAGTGAAAACGAGTAATACAGCTAATCAGCTAAAAAGCTAAACAGTTAATCAGCTAAACAGCTATATCTAAACAGCTAAACAGCTATATCTAAACAACTAACCAGCTAATAGCTAAACAGCTAAACAGCTATATCTAAACAGCTAAACAGCTAAACAGCTATATCTAAACAACTAACCAGCTAATCAGCTATATCTAAACAGCTAAGCAGCTAATCAGCTAAACAGTTAATCAGCTAAACAGCTATATCTAAACAGCTAAACAGGTAAACAGCTAATCAGCTAAACAGCTAATCAACTAAACAGCTAAATGCGTATGTGTGTTAGAGGGTGAATGTGTGTACGCAGGCGCCAGTGCACAGAAGCGTGTGACTCAAGATATCTTATTGATATTTGACAGTCCGGGAGACCCTTCTTCAACAAGTTAATGTCGATCGTTATGATAAGTGTGTCCTCAAGCATACTAATTAATCGCTACGTGTGTGCGGTATTAAAGGCTGAGAGGTGAGCATGCGTATGTGTTAGAGGGTGAATGTGTGTACGCAGGCGCTAGTGCACAGAAGCGTGTGACTCAAGATATCTTATTGATATTTGACAGTCCAGGAGACCCTAGTTCAACAAGTTAATGTGTGCATTGTCCCTTTTGTGCGTGTCTGGTATCTTAATGATATTTGAGAGTCCGAGAGACCCTTGTTCAACAAGTTAATGTGTGCATTATTCCTTTTGTGAGGTTACCTGTGATATTCGAGAGTCCGAGAGACCCTAGTTCAACAATTCTTGTGAATTAAGATGGGTGCGCATAGTATACTCATCTTCTAGCATGGTTCGTTGTCACAATATTAAGGCAATCGGTGACCAAATTTTTGTTAGTATAAAAAATACGTGAAACTGACTAGAGTGCGTTTGCTACATCAGCGAAAAAAATAGCACGTAAGTTCACGTTTCCATCGTAACACTGCTCCATAGGGCAATTAGTACGGGGTGATAACCATATTTATTCCTCACAGCCATAAACAAGAAGAAATGGTAAACCGAAACCGCCGACAACTGAATCGACGAGACGTGCCGCCAAGAGGAAGAGAACCTGGATCTCCCACCGATCGAACCTGAAGACCTCATAGACGAAGATGACATCAGCACCGTCATCTTCCCCGGCGCCCACCCGGTATCAGTCCCGGAGATCTCCTCTACCACGCACACACCCCCGGCCATCTCACTGGCAAGAGCAGTCGTGGCTGACGAAGATGGAATCTCATCCACCCGCCCAGGCAGAGCCCTAAAGTGGAGTGACCCAGGAACGGCAGCGGATACCTGTACCCAGGAGTTTCTAGAGTGCCAGACACTGCCAGAGCCAGTGGAGAGCTGGGAAGAGGCCCTGCATTTCAGTATGCAAGAGATGGAAGAGATGCTGGGACCCTCCATCGCTGTGGAAGATATCGCGCGCAACCTCTTCGTGCCCGGAGAAGATTGAGTGGAAGCGCCGCGGTCGTGGCGAGTGCATACGCAAGGGCGACGCATCCCTGCGTTACTGGAGGAGCAGATCCAAGATCGCCAGTACCACGACACCACCCGACACCACCGATTCGCGCTACGAGTCGAAGGCATCGCGTTCCGAGTGGTTATCGGCCGAGGGGGATTCATTTCGATCCTGCACCATTAAAATAAGGGGGGTGTGAGGACTCATATTCTGAGCCCACAAATTTATCTTTATTTATTCTCTTTTATTGTTATTTAGTTTAAGTATTACCACGTAAGAAGAAGAAAATAAAGTCTAAATTTTTTGAAACCTCAAACTCAATTGTTATAAATAAGTGACAATCATACCTGGACAACTTAGCGTAGTGCCCCTCAAAAAGGAACAATATATTTCAGTATCAAAATTTCTTCCAATGTCCGATGGAAAGAATTTAGAGATTCGTTTTCTAGATTCTTTCAGTTTCATGTCATCTTCGTTAGATAAATAAGTGTCTAACCTAGATGATTCACAAATGTCCTCTACCAGACAAATGTTGACAGAAATTGCGAGGGTGTATTTAAGAATAATTTTAAGTAATATAATATATTAGAAGATTTAGAAGAAGCGCTTAGGAGGGCCATGGAAATGGAAACCAACATTGAGGATAGGACAGGTGAAGCAGGTTAGGAAGATGATGAGTTTAGAGTGCTAGGTTTACCAGAAATAAGTTCTCAACTAAATGTTTTAAATGTGAATGGCAATGGTGATCAAAATCTTGATTCAGAAGAAACTATTCGCGTAGTTAAACTTCCGCCAGTAATATCGGCTGAAAATTTGTTCAGAATTTTTCAGTCGCTTAATATTAAGCAGAAAACCTATTTTACCCATGTTTTGTATAATTCCCAGCAAAACCAGGTATTTTATGAGTTTGTGGGTGGCGGAGCCGGTGTCGGCAATAGTCGGCTTATTTCAACCATTTTTCAGTCCCTGTCCCAGTTGTATAACCGTAGGCGTGGATGCGATCCATCAACTGCCAAAATTCTTTTGTGTACTCCCACAGGGAAGTCAGCTTTCGGAATAGGGGGTTCTACCCTTCATTCCATGTTTTCCCTTCCAATAAACCAATCTGGGAACGCATTTAAAAACTTGGGACCTGACTTATTAAATACCCTCCGTTCATGATTTATAGATCTTAAACTTTTGATTATTGATGAAATATCAATGGTCGGAGCAAATTTTTTTTTTCACATTTAGATAATCGTGTTAAACAGATATTAGATAACAGAGACGCACCATTCGGAGGGATCTCTGTTATTGTTTTCGGCGATCTCAGACAGCTTAGTCCTGTTGGAGATCGTTGGATTTTCAAATCCACTTCTGATTCGCATGATCCGTATAGTGCTATATACGTATCTTCCCTATGGGATTCTTTTAAGTTCTTTGAACTTACTGAGATTATGCGGCAACGAGATGGTTAGGCCTTTGCAATAGCTTTAAATAATATGGCATCTGGACGCATATCGTCTGACAACATTTCCTTACTTCGTTCCAGAGTTTCTCCAGCCAGCGAATTGCCAAATGTCAATTCATTTGTTTTATAGAAATGAGGACACCGACATTTTTAATACGACAAAATTAAACTCAATATCAACTGTCCATTATATTTCAACAGCTCTTGATTCTATTAAAGCTTCACATCTTAGCACTGAAGTGAAAAAATAGACACCTGGAGGCAGTCAAAAGTTTCAAGACCTCCAAAACTCAAGGTCTATCAACTTCTTTAATTTTAAAATCCACTGCCAAATATATGCTTACGGTCAATATTGACACGGCTGATGGTTTAGTTAATGGAGCTTCAGGCATTCTTATTGATATAGGTTTTAATACATCCAACTCTCCTCAAACTCTTTGGATACAATTTTTAGATGATAGTGTAGGAATAAATGCACGGTCCAAGTGCCTCCCTCAGAGCGTTCTTGAACGCCAATTTTCAAATCGATAAAAAGTTTTCAATTCCATTCCAATCAGCAAGTTTCAATTGATCGTAACCAATTCCCAGTTGTATCTGCAGAAGGTATAACAATCCACAAAAGTCAAGGAGCAACTTACAGCAAAGTAGTGGTCCACACAACTTCTCGTATGAGTCGTGAGGCTTTGTATGTTGCTTGCAGTAGAGCTACAAATGCTGCAGACCTTTTCATTGTTGGGGGTTACGTGCCCCCAAAATCAGACTCCCAGTCACCAGTCGAGCAAGAGCTTAGAATATTAAGACGCGAAAAACTCCTAAATTCTCAATATGACTGTCTATTCAAAGACAATTGGTTTACTGCACTCTTCCATAACACTGAAAGTTTACATTGTCATATTAGCGACATTCGCTCTGATCAACTAATGCACCGTGCAAGTCTTCTTTGTTTCGTAGAAGCTTCCATTTTCTCAAATTAAATATTTGAATTACCTGGCTTTACACAACTTGTACGGCTAGATTGTGAGGCATTCTTATTTTCATAAAAAATGAACTATTTGAGAATGTTAGTCTTTATTTACAGGTCGATTTTATAGTGATCCCAATAATTTATCTTCAGCAGTTTTTGAGTATGTCGTATTAAAATATAAGTGTACAGGGTTCCTTATAATCTATAAGACTCCAGCATATCCATTACCAAAGTTCGAAGCAGAATTTGAGAACTTATTTTTGAGGTTTCCGTTTTTAGGTAGTCATTCCATAGTTTTAGGAGATTTTAACATGTGCTTGCGATCTCTCAGAGGGTGTAGTAGTAGAATTTATAAATTTTTAGGAAGCTTAGAATATGAGTCTCTCTTAGATTTGATATCGTCTACAACCAATTTGAATACTCATATTGATTGGGCGATGTCAAATATTTCAGAAGGAAGGGCCATGATCAGTGACCCTATTTTGAAATGTTAGTTTTCTAGTAAATAATTCAGTCTGATAAATTTCACATGGGTTGAAATTAACTTTATGAACTATTCTAGCACAAAATTTATTACAGCATGCCTCATTTATTTAATTAGTTTATTTATTTAATTAATTTATAGTCGGACTAAGGTCAGTCGATTGTTTAAAAGTAAAAAAAAAACAATTAATAGTTATAATTAATAATTTTAAATTAAAAGTAAAATCTTAACTGTGAGAAAAGAAAGAAAAAAGATATTAATTAAATTGAATTTGACACTGGGATAAAAACAAATGAAAGAGCCGATGCAACAGTTGTTGAAGAGGATTGGGGAAAACCTAGAAAAACCCAATCAGTTAAGGAGAGTTAGTGTTAGCAAAGCCTAATCAAAATAGCGATAAGAATGTTCTAAACATGCAGTTAGTTAAAAAGTACTACTGTTACTAGAAAGAAGATAAGTATGTATTTAACTAGTTACTAGAATGGTGGGTGAGGATTTGTGATTTTAAGCAAGATACAGAATTATTGTTGTTGTTAGCTACAATGTAATATAGTTTATTATAGTCCGAACATAATACCCGGAAAGGTTCATGCATGGACATAATTTGAGCTACTATAGGAAAGTTTTAGAGGAAGATAATTACGGGTGATTCTACCAGGGACAGAGAAGTGTAGTCGACTAAGAAAGTCGTTACTATCTATGTCCCCTTGTTTAAGGTTACTAATAAATACAACAACAAGCATAGTTCTACGATTGGCAAGGGAAGGCAGATTTAGTAACAAAAGTAGTGGTCTACTAGGATAGGAAGGAAGTCTTGAATTTACATTCCAGTTAAGGCCTCGCAAGGCAAATATTAAAAATACTAACGCTACAGTCAGGTGCTGACCGTATACGGCCATGGATTACACAGGCCCACAAAAAAAAAAGTATCATGATCTGGGTATGCGGCATATGCAGTTATATGTATTTTGGGTCGCTGAATCCGAATCCGAAGTCAGAATTTCGCCATCATGTCTGGATTTCGACCTAACCTCAAAAAACTGAAAAACCTTTGGATAGCCCCCAAAATATATAGAATCGTGATCTGGACATGTGATATATGTTTTAACATGTATTTTGTCCCTCTAAATCCAAATCCGAAGTCAACATTTACGTAGTATCTGAGTTTCGACTTAACCTCAAAAAACTCGAAAAATTTTTAAATCCCCAAAAAATAATGGGGGGTCATGATCGGGTCGTGCGATATATCATTTTATATGTAATTAAACCTGCTTAACCTAAATCCGAAGTCAAATCATGACTAGCACCTCTGGTTTTTGAAATAACCTAAAAAAACTGAAAAGTAGGGTTATGTTTTCCTAATTCACTTCACCAAGTTCTTTTATCCTCAAATGATCTGTGCAAAGGGTATAAATTTATTTAACGTTGGCTGTTACTTCTGTCTGCAACCAGGGCACCTCCACGTGGTGACGGTGGGCAACGAATCCATACTGGCTAAGTCCCTGGGTAAACGGCGTTCATGCCGTCATGGCAGGCAGAAGTAGGAGTTTTACGATGCAGGGAATCGGATACCCAGTATCGGCGTCTGGTCAGGGTGAGAAAGCGGGCTCGCCGACGTCGTTATCCAGCCACCGCAGCTCTCCATTAATGGGTAACTTGGTTGATGCAGAGTCTAATGCCATAAGAAATGCGCACAATTGTCCAAAAAGTGCAGATTGTTTTTGTTACATTTGCACAAAATATGAATTGAGTTTTTTGAGGAAACCAATAGATGATGAAATTGAAAAGCTTTATGAAAAATGTTTTGGACGAAAAATGTTACACCTAAGATATAAATGGGTACCACATATCATCTGCAATTCGTGCAGACTCATGTTGCATCGTGTTCAAAAGTCAGGAATTGAAAAATATTTAAAATTCTCTACACCAGCTGTGTGGAAGAAACCTTTCCATACAAAAGACTGCTACTTTTGCATGAATAATTTCAAAGGAATTAATACTAAAAATAAGGCTTCCTTATCATACATAAATGTCTCAACATTAACAATACCAACTGTAAAAGTAGAAAGATTTTTTCCCGAAGTAGATACGGTTGTCAAAGTCGAATGCCAATCTGGTGAAAAATGTTGTGATTCAGGTGACAATGACACGAAAGAAGACAACTATATTCTCAGGAGCAGTTCAAAAGCTCCACAATTGCTCTCGCGGATAGAACTGAATGATTTCATACGTGATCTTGGGTTACCTAAAGATAGCGCAGAGTTCCTTGCTTCTTTCTTGAAAAAAAGAAACTTTTTGAAATCAGACACAAGGGTAGCCTTTTACCGCCACCGAGACAAAGAAATTTTTCACAAAAGAGAGAGACACAGCTTTGGTATACTGCACTGACGTGAAAGGTCTTATAAATCAATTAAAAGAAAATTGTTATAAAGATGAAGACTGGAGACTTTTTATTGATTCTTCCAAACGTAGTATAAAAGCAGTATTACTGCATAATACGAACACTTACGCACCTGTTCCTATAGCTCATTCCACAGTCATGAAGGAAGAATATAACAATATTAAAATGCTTTTAAATAAAATAAATTATGCTCGTCACAAATGGCTTATATGTGGGGATCTGAAAATTATAAGCATGATACTAGGGCAACAATCAGGATTTACGAGAGAGCCATGTTTTCTATGTCTGTGGAACAGTCGGGATCGAGACAGCCATTACACTAATAAGATATGGCCACATTTACTTGTTGAACAATGGTCTCCCGCACTGTCAAATATCAATAAAATATCTTGAGTCACACTCCTCTATGTACTGGCGCCTGCGTACACACATTCACCCTCTAACACCTGCGCATACAAAGACGATCATTCATGTTCAATTTCCCTCGCGCACACACACACATGCCCTCGAACACATTAACTTGTTGAACTAGGGTCTCCCGGACTGTCAAATATCACGGCTAACCTCACAAAAGGGACAATGCACACTTGTTCAGTTTCACACGCTCACCTCGCAACCTTTAATACCGCACACCTCGAACACATTTACCCTGTGGCACGTGCGCAGCGCACTTGTTGAACTAGGGTCTCTCGGACTCTCAAATATCATTAAGATACCACACACGCACAAAAGGAACAATGCACACATTAACTTGTTGAACTAGGGTCTCCTGGACTGTCAAATATCAATAAGATATCTTGAGTCACACGCTTCTGTGCACTAGCGCCTGCGTACACACATTCACCGTCTTACACATACGCATGCTCACCTCTCAACCTTGAATACCGCACACACATAGCGATTAATTAGTATGCTTGAGGACACACTTATCATAACGATCGACATTAACTTGTTGAAGAAGGGTCTCTCGGTCTGTCAAATATCAATAAAATATATTGAGTCACACTCCTCTATGCACTGGCGCCTGCGTACACACATTCACCCTCTAACACCTGCGCATGCAAACACGATCATACATGCTCAGTTTTCCACGCACACACACACCCTCGAACACATTTACCCTGTGCCAGCAACTGTGCTCAGTTTCACATGCTCCCCTGCATACTAATTATCCCTTTTATGACCTACAAATAACCGATCCACCCAAACAACTCATCGATCCTTTATTACCTAACAACCCATTACCTTCATTTACACACCCTCATTAATTTTTATTACCCCACTCCACTTTTTGCACCAGAACCCGCATTCAGTTTTACCCACTCCACTTTTTGTCCTAGAATCTGCGCCCATTGTCCTAGAACCCGCTCCCATATTACACCTGACCATTTTTAACTACGTGACAGGAGACTACCTCACTTATCTACCTTATTACCCCTCACGTACCTACCTCTTATCCCTTACGTACCTTTTTTACCGGAAACCACCTCACTCTACTTTTGCACCATAAATTCCCTCACTCCACTTTTTGCACCAGAACCCGCATTCAGTTTTACCCACTCCACTTTTTGTCCTAGAATCTGCGCCCATTGTCCTAGAACCCGCGCCCATATTACAGCTGACCATTTTTACCTACGTGACAGGAGACCACCTCACGTACCTACCTTTTTACCCCTCACGTATCTACCTTTTATCCCTTACGTACCTTTTTTTACCGGAAACCACCTCACTCTACTTTTACATCAGAAATTCCCTCACTCCACTTTTTGCACCAGAACCCGCATTATATATCTACTGCTCTTCTGTCTCCACAGCAGCAAGGGCTCTTTTAAATACCCTCGGTGGAGTATTGACCTTGCAGGGTTGCTTAAAATCTACATATCCTAGCAGATTTTCACGTTTCTGGACCTGTTGTCGCAGATGAGCAACAGAATGAATGGAGATGTATAATAATACTTGTCTTAGCTCTGGTATTAAATTCCTTTGCAGCTGCTGAATAAGTCTGTACTCGTCTAAAGGAATAGTTAGTCGAGAAACTATCGACATAATGTCCTCATAAAACGAGTCAAAGGCCTCTCTCCCTCTTTCTGCCTCAAATGGCTTCTGCTTTCGAGCACGAATTTTTTCCATAAGGATATCATCGTCTTTAAGGTCCTGATACTGATTTTTAGTGCTGCACAAAAATCTTTCCTTACTACCTCAGGGTTGCCTGTACGGTATCTCCAACACCATTCTCTTGCTTTACTTGTCAAGAGAACATATAAGTTTTTGCATACAAAAGCAAAGTCACCGTTTAGACTATCTATGGTCAATGTTCTTACTCTGTATAAAAACTCCTGAACTCTAGGGTCATTAACTGTTCCGTTGTATTTTACTCCCCAACTCTGAATGATATGGGTGTCTTTCTCTGGACTCAACATTGTATGCGAACGCGTGTCACTCGGCCTTGCCGAAGCTGCACTAATGTGAGACAGACGCGGAGATGGAAGAGGCCGACATCTATGAGGATAATGTAAGGTTTAAGTTGTCAAATTTGGTTTGTATGAGATGTTCGATCCTACTAAAAATTCTGTCATAATGCATTTCTCTAAAATGATATGCTGGCGGATCACAAATTCGCGGCTGATAGCGAATACTTCTATTTCGACCTCCACCAGCCCTAGGCTGTCGACCTTGGATGGATCGTGCATTAATTTTTGGCTGAGTATCTTGGCTTCGTGATTTAAGTCCGCTGCACCTAACTCCTCATCTACTGGTTGGTTTAGGATTACCCCAGTATCTGGTTTTCCTTTAGTTCGTGGGTTGTGTACTTGTGGAATAGCACCTTTACTAGTGCTTGCTTGAGGCTCTAGATGTGCTGATTAATGGACTACTAGGTGCTTTGAACTCAGGACACTCTAGATATTTTTCTAGATGTGCCACGATACACTGATTGTGGAATCTATGGCCGCATTCAGTATTAACTATGTTTTCTGTTGCCAACAGATGCTCTAAACAAAGATTGCAAGTACCGTCAGGCTGACGTAAGTCCTCTCTACTGCGTACTAAAGGCATATTTGGTTTTTAAATATTCAGAAAAAATGTTTATTTGTTTAGTTAGTTTATCATAAAATGTTTATTTATTATTTATTTATTTTTAATAATTCATAAGTTATTTGTTGTTTGACTCATCACCATCTAGTGATTTCGGTAGCCTCAATACAAAGTTTGATTCAGTATTCTCTCATTTCTTTTAGCAATTTCCCCACCTGGACATCGTACGGGGTACACAACGAAGTAGTTGTCGTTTAAGCGCTTTTGTGCACTTCCACTGCGAATAGTTTGCATCAACGGTGTAGTCCATGGAACATAATTTTTGCTCAAAGAAATCACTTCTGAATTCCCTTAAGATGATTTTTAGTTGATTTGCTGCTCGGTTCCACAAGATTCTGTCCCATGGATTCTGAGTTCGAATTACTCTTCTTTGAAGACGTCTTTTAGTTCTGATTAGTTCTCTGGCCTCTCTTGTCAGTACAATCCCATAACTTCTGGGGCGTGTCTCAGGCTTAGATGGCGAAGAAGCAGAAGCAGCTCTATGTATATTTTGCATTAGAATGTCTACTGCGTTCTCAATGTCTTCCTTAGAGCTCAGAATCGAATTTATTTGAAAAGAGTTTTCAAGATGTTGTCTGAAAATAAAAAGATCAGTTCAGCTGTTTATTAACCGAGATCATCGCCTAACATAGGCACCTTCAGTTTGTAGAGTAACAAAAAGGGCTACATGATCGGAGTCTATATCCCAGTTTTCGCAAATACTTGTTCTGTCAAAGTTTATCCCATGGTACACAGCAAAATCAATGCAGGTATGACTGTGACGGGGCACATGTGAGTATCTAGTTGGTGAATGTGTTGCAAGGATATAAGCACCTCTCGCTGAAATGGCTTCTGCTAAGTCTCGACCCCTAGGTGAATTGTACGTATCACCCCATAGCCAATGTCGGGCATTCCAGTCCCAATCAACTAAATACCTTTGGCCAAAAGTGACAAGTATGTCACTGAACTGCCTTTCTTCAATACTATTTGTTGGTGGACAGTATATCGCGCTAAATTCCATATCTGCCAACCCAGTGGCGACCTTAACTGAAGACATCTGAATAGTTCTCGTTTCAATAACTCTTTGCGGGAAATGACGCAGCGAGCTTCTCACCAGTACTGCTATCCTCCCATTCCGTGATTATGGCGTGAATAAAAGCTACACCCATATATCTCAACGCAGTTGTGTGCGAAGAGCTCAACTTCTCTGGCTTTACCTAAAATGCCATTTACATTCCAGATAGGAATCTTCAGAGGGTTCATTGCGATGGTAAAGCGTTACTATGGAGTTGGAGAGCCGATGTATCCCCGGTCCGTTGCTGCAGCATATTAGCCATTTCAAAAACCATTTTTTCCAGCCGTTCGAATCGTTGACTATTCAACTTATTTAGTTGTTGTTGCTCCTGTTGCTGCAGCTGTAGCCACGATAGGAATTGCTGCTGTTGATGTTGTTGCTGCCAGTTTATAAATTGTATCTGCTGCTGCGCCAATATTGACTGAACGTCAACCGGCTGCTGCTGCGAGGTATTATTTCCCTTTATTTCGGCTTGTACGTTATGTAGACGAGGCTGGGCTGTTGTATTGCTATTTCTTGCAATGGCTGCGAAGAACAATTTCCCAGTATGGGCTTCGGGAATGCTAGCTATTGATAATGCTGCTTAGTTGCATGTTGCTGTTTTTGCTGGGGTTGTTGCTGGTTTGTTGCACTTTTATCTAACCTGGCTTACTTAGGCTGTTGCTTCTTTATACCACTGGCTACCTTTGTACCACTTGCAACCTTTGAAACTTGCCGTGTGATTTCCTCCACAGTGTGTACAGATAGGCTGTTGATCATTAGGACGCATGCATAAATTGACTAAGTGATTTTCACCACAGTGAGCACAATTGGGATGACGACGACAGTATTTAGCTGTGTGGCCGAATTTCTGACACCGTATGCATTGAGCATTTTCCGATGATTTACGCATTCTTTCTATCCGTACTTTCTGTCGGCATAGTGTGTTGATATCGTATATGTTATTAATTTTTGCACATGGCTTTATATTAATGAAGAATATATTAAGTTTTTCTTCTCTATTACTCCTGGATCTTGTGTTATGTACTTGTAGAACATCAAAGCCAAATATTTTAAAGTTGGCGATAATTTCGTTGGTTAGGGTGCTATGGTGGAGGCCCTTAACTACTATTCTGTGAGGCTTCTCTTCCTTCATTTGGTATGTATGAAATTCAATTCCCGAACTATCCAAAAGATTAACAATGGCTTTATAAGTATCTGCGTCTTTGGAAAATATTCTCACTGTTTCCCCTTGATTGACTTTAACTGTTACATTATCTAGGCTAGTGACCTCCGTAATGAGCTCAAAGAGATCATTAAGATTGATAAGGCTCAGTACTATTTACTGATTATTTATAAGAATTCTGCTTATCAGTATTCTGTTGTGGGCTGTTGGATGTCTCATTTGGTACACAGTCATCATTGAGAATATTCGGGGCGACCGATGCACAGAAGGTAGTAGTGGCGTCATTACAAACTTGTGGAATTTCTATACCATCAGTGGTTTCGTCCAATTCCATGTCCAGCATGGCAAACCTATTGTTTGATATCCATTTTTCAGTTATTAATCCCGTCTATTTTTCTACTAAGGACGTTGCTTATTTCCCCTCTTGTACGGCTGCGCGCGGAGTGAGGGGAAAAGCTTTGCCCTAACGGGCAAGCAATGCAGTCTTGTTTAACAATACAGTTATATTCTGGTGTTGTAGTCCAACTGACGACACTGCGCGAGACAGTGTCCGAAAAACTAGTGTGCTATTTTTAGCACACGCACATCAACAGAATTTTGTTTGTCCGCAATTTCTTTTCGCGTTTGTCCAAAAATTGAAAAAATAAACAAATTAAATTTCACAGGCACATAGAACCTTTTTGACGCAAGAATCAGTGAGGAAGGTCTTGAATTAATTTCCAGAATTTACTTTAAAATTAACAATTATTTCCGATCACTGTGCATTAGCAGGTCCTTCGGATATTCTCTGAGACATGATCCTTACGAATATAGTTCCAGACAGAACTCAATGCAAATAAAACGGATATAATTTCCTGACAACTAATTTAAAAATCTCGGATCTAAAGAATGTACAAGTTGTTTCGGTCAATGCCAAAAATCGTATTTCCCATTCTTCAGCTTGGAAAACTAAATCAGTTTGTTACTATAGCATATGCACTTGGGATAAGTGAAACCGCGATCGCTTAATTTTTTCAAGTTATTGCTAACAGTCTATTATACGATGATAACTTGCGATTCAACAAACTCGGTATTAATAAAGACTTGATGGATTTCGCCTGCTAATTAAAAGTACCTAGTAGTTTTTGCGATGCGCCAAATTCTGTATTGTGACATCCATAGTTGATTGAGTGGTGAGATCTTAGCTAAATTGTTGGCCGATTGGGACCCTAGTTGCGGCTAGCTTACAATCGTATTGGGGGGATTCGTTGGCCAAATAATAAAGCCTTAAATCGATCAGAAATCCACGTTGAATTAAATTTATAGTCCCGTGCCTATTATGTAGATGAACCAGATTCATAAATAATGCATAAACAAATTTAAAAGAGAGAATAAAATTCGGAGAGCTCATGCGTGTATGATGCTGCTGTGGCAGTATATCAAATGGATATTAGGCTACACTGATGGTATACTAGCCCGCCTCTGTACTCATCCTCCATGATTTACCTTTGGCACTATAAGGTAAATCCCTATTTTAAACGTTACCCTTTCATTATCCTCTTCGCTTTTTCACCTAAAGAAAACTATATTTTGTAATAGATGTAGATAACATAGCATGTAAGGTAAACACATATTGTATTTGACATAACTATCGTATAGAATAGCAGCGGTTTGATATTGATCTATTGTAAATTAAATTAAGTAACGATGTATAATATCGATATATCCAATGCGATGTACGATAAAGAAAAAGCTATCGAGTAATAAGTTTGATCTCGAAGCGTCGGCGACAACAAAAAGAAAGAAACCCTAAGATTTATATATATTGCCTACTGTAATAAATTAAAAGTAAATAAAAGTATAATATATTGCCTACTACAATTTATTTACCAAAAACATTATAATAATTTTATTCATTTAATTATAAGATGAAAGATCGAATATAACGCCATAATCTATTTCATTTAAATTCCCTGTTTCAGTTGCTAACTTTAATTTAATTCATTTAATACCAATTTGTTTTCTTTCATAATTCATATTGTATTGTAATTTATACTGTAATTTCGTTTAATTCTATATGTTTGTAGTGGCGGCTGGTAGGATCTTCCTTCCTTCTGGAAGGATCGTAGGTGGTGGCGAAACTGCTGTGAAATTTAATCCGACGCGAAACCAATTCGAAATAAAAACAATGCGGGGCGCGTGGCGTTCACTTCACTTTATATTTTTCAACTGTGCAGTACATAATATATATAGTTTTTCTTAAGCCTAACTGAACATATTTATGTAGGATAAAAGAGCGCGAGAGCCCTTGGTGACTCTCGCACTGTTTACGCCGATATGCTGCCTACTTTTCGGCGGCGAGTTTCGGCGTAAATATTCCGCCCCCCTTGCAATACTATTGCAAATAGA
>JAEIGL010000099.1:0-58308 GCA_018903715.1 Zaprionus davidi
ATAACTTTTGGGTCTTAACGAATTCAAAGCGCTGCATAACTGAGATGGCAGCAAACGACGAACAAGAATAAATGGTGTGAGTTTCCGATTTGCAAAAAATGCATACAGGCGATGAAGAGCGTCCTCCTTCAGCACAAGCAAAGGATGATTTAGAATGTTGGGCCTCCTATGTTCAATTCGTGAGTTTGTTTTGTCTCGAGTTGACTCTTCTGCTGACAAATACTGATACCTCTTGTTCACATGTCTAGCACAATATTCCCAAGATGGCAGTGTATCATAATCAAGCTGCTCTTCAAAGCGAGACTTGGTAATATGGTCAACTTTCACCATGACCATATGAATGATCATTGCATTAGCAATATCTTTATCGTTCCCTAACGACGACAACGACGCATATATAGCAGACACCGTATCTATTATCGATCTCAAACTCGATGCAGATAGTTTTGTCATGCTAGGAATGTCGAATAACTGTGAAACAGTGTCAAAGAATATAAGACATTTGTTGTCATATACTGCTTTGAGGCTTGCAATGGCCTTAGGGTACTTACAATCCGTCAACTGATACGGCTTAACTACCCCCAATGCTTTATCTGATTAACAAGTCACAAGATGATTGAACTTCTCGACGTTTGATAAGGAAGTGTCATCATCGACTAAACTTTAAACTAATCGACAATATTATATTTTTTTACTCCGAATGTTTGCCACTAAATTTTAGCAAACGCATTTTCGGCAACTGGGATCGGTGGGTCGAAACTACGGAGCAATCATGATCAGCTCTTGGCCCTGAAGTCGGCTTAGATGCGTTAATATACAACGCTCTTGTGACGACACACAAGTCCTCTAATGGCCCTCTAGAATCATGAAGAGGGCTTAAGTTATCCAGATCAGTCTGTAAAAACATTGCCTTTTGTATATATACTTCTAAAAGCTCTAATCAGTACGCTAACTCTGTTTTATCAAATGAAATGGACTTTGCTTTAATTGCTGTTTGCATACGAGCAATATCAGCACAAACTTTGTCAAATCTTTGCAAGCACAATTTTAAAATGCGGGGTGCGGGGTATGCAATGCAAAAGAGAATATATGCACACGCACTCTAAGTGGTGTGTATATTAAACAAACGAAAGGAGAAACAAGAGAAAACGAAAATCAAATCAAACGTTTTCTGTGCTACGTTTGTAGACAGCAATAGAATATGCTGGGTGCGGGGTGACGAAATGCAAGCAGCGCCAAATGCAAGCGAAGTCGAAACAACGAAAGTATGTGAGCCCAAAAGAAGGTTCGAGGTGGACGAACGCAACAACATATGTATGTGTGTATATGCAAACCCTAATATGCACTTACATATGCAGTTTATGTATTCACAGATGTTCCAAGTTAGCGGTCAATATGTAAATATATGCGTAAACCGAATATCGAAAAGAGATTATTTGTATTTACACACACACTCAATTATTCAATAAATATATAAGCCACAAATTTTAGATTTTCACCTAAGATACTTGTTGCTGTTTTTGATTATTATTATTTGTTATTCATGTGAATAATAATTTGTTAGTGAATACTAAACTTCATATGATGTACCTCCAGTTTTGTACAGTTTTGTTCTGCTCACTATTTGGTGGTCATTTATTTAGGTAGGCGCGAAATTATAGTATATATACATACATACATATGATTTAATATATTTTGCATGCAAATGCTATAAGTGCCAGAAATTGATCTGTTTAACAATATATTAAATGACAATTTTATGTCGATCAAAGCAACAGCATACAATAAACTATACATGTATATCCGTATATGCTCAATTTTTGACACTGAATTCCTGGAGACTGTCTAGGGAATCGATAGACATGGACCTATGAGTAACCTCCATAAGGTACAGTAATCCAGTGGCGATAGCGACAACAACGTCTTGGCAACTTAATTTCCAATTAAGGGGTGGCACCTTCAAATATTATTTTTCACCCACAAACTGAACGCGCGAAGCAATGGCCACACAGCACACAATAATTTATCAAACAAAGTAAATATTTTTTTTAATGCCGAAAAACACACCGAAGTCTCTGCTTGGGCGCCAATGAAAAATCTATAAGCGAGGAGGAGGACAATGCAATCTGAAAAATATCCAAGCGTTTTTAGAGAACGAAAAACTTTATAAATTATAAAAGTGACTGCTGCTGGCGTCGACGATTGCTATTTCGAGAGTGACGTTTGGTACATTTTTAGAAGTGGCCACAGCTTGGCCACACATTCGCGCCTTTGCCGTCGACAATTGCCGATCGACTAGCGCTTAAAAGAGCATGCTTAAACTGAATTATAATTCAATTTCTCTTAATCTATGTTAACCTATGATTTCAATGTCAGAATTCAATCATTTCAATACTAATAATACTAAACAAAATTAAAGTTGTCTATGCTGCTTCATCAATATCAAAAATGTAATTACCAAATAAACGAGAAAACAGAATAGAAATATTTGCTGTCCTTGCGGAATATTAACATCAATATATGTGGTGGCTCATCTATAATTCGTGCTCTATGCTCCTGTCTATTATCTAGATATTTATGTTTCTGCCTATATTTAAAAAAACTGCGGAAACTTTTTTAAATCTATTAAAACTATTTATTGTATATTGACTCTTTTGTTGTATTGAAAGCGTACTTCTCCTAATCGAAACAATTAATTTTTGAAGTTTTAAATAACTTATTAATGTTCCACTACTAAAAACTACCAACATTTTTGTTATGATGTTTATTAATTGAATTCATTTTTCGTTGGCTAAAATTGGGCATTTTAATTCACAGTGTGAATAATATTTTATATAGTAAAGTATCTAATACATACTGGGATTGAATGTATTCTAGTAGATGCTACGGCATACTTTAAAATATTAAGTATCTTTGTTCTCTACTATCCTATTTTCACATACAAAAAAGCTTCACAAAAAGTCCAAAATAGAGTCTATATCACATGTCTCACACAACTGATGTGGTTAGCTTTATATTACAGCTGATTTACAATATAAATTCTATAAATACAATATCAATGTGCGAAAAATCCAACCGTGCTAGTTTTTAACGTCGAACACAAAAACCCTGTAAACTTTTTTTTCAATTTGTAATTTAAAAATTGTTTTTCGATTTTTTAATTTGATTTTTAAAAATAAAAATCAATTTATAACTTTTATATTTGATTTTTAAAATAAAAATCAAAAAGTAAGATGAATTGATTTTTATTATAAAAATCGGAAATAATAATCAACTATTATTTTGTAATTTTTTTAATAAAAATTATAACCGTTACGGTCCCTGGTGAATTCCATTCATTCCTCTTTTAATTTTTGCAGATAAATAATCCATTTTTGTAAAGTTTGTAAAATTTCTGACACTGTTTAATAAGACTATTAAATGTTTCTTCTTGTAAAACTGTGATGCACAAATATAATAGGGAAAGCAAAGATTTATCTTATTCGAATCTGGAACAATATAAATTCCAGATTCGAATCTGGAACAATATAAATTCCAGATTCGAATAAGATAAATTTTAGCTTGTTATACCCTTCGACCATTGAAAATGGTCAAAAAAGGGTATACTAACTTTGAGCAAATGTATGTAACAGGCAGAAGGAGGCGTGGGAGACCCCATAAAGTATATATTCATGCTCAGGATCACAAGCCGAGTCGATTGAGCCATATCTGTCTATCTGTCTGTCTGTCTGTGTGAACGTACAGATCTCAGCTATTATAAAAGCTAGAGTTACCAAATTTGGTAGGAAGACTCTTGTGTACTATAAGCTGATCGATCAAGTTTATTTCAAATGTAAGGTGCCGCGTTCACCGTACTCGTAAATCAAAAATTAAATTTTTGAACTCAAATTGTAAGCGCTGTATAAAAGATACAACTTTTTGACTTTAACATATACTAAGCTGAATGAAATATCTACGTATTCTCAAAATTAGAATCCGATCGGACAACAAACACAAAAGTTATTTAAGAAAGTAAGAACATAAAACCAAGTGCTTCTGTCAGCTAACAAGGGAGGCGGGCAAGCGCGAAGCTCGAGCGCCATCTGTCGGGAATAATTTCAAAGCATGTGCATATGTATGTATATGCCTACATATGTACATAGGAACATAGGTCGAAGGGTATCCCACTGTCGCGTGTCGCGCGACCGTTGGTTTCCTTACTGGTTTTTAATTGTTTTCATTATGATTGTTCCTAGTTTGCTTAGCATTTTGTCCACATTAAGGATTTGAAATTCATCATTTATTGTTGTTTTGTTAAGATTTCCATAGTTGAGTTTGGCAGAGCCGTCTATCTTTTTTGGGATAATCCATAATGGACTGTAGTAGGAAGAGTCGTGTTGCGCGTATAATGCCTTTTTTTTCAATTTCCTTCTTAACTGCTGCCTCGTAGGCCAAAGGATATGAGTATGGTCTTTTGTAAACTGTCGTTGTTCATGGCACAGTTTACTTTGGATGTAAAATAATTTTCTTGTAAAAACATTTTTTGAAGAATTTCCATCAGAGGGACATAGTTTTTTTATGTACAAATGTTTTGTGAACCCGTTGTTTTCCATTAGTACTTTTCATTCTAATATAGTTCATAGTTAGGTATAAATAAATGAATATAAAATTTCTACGTTTGCAGAAAAATCCCATTTGCCAAAAATCAATATATTTTTTTAATTTAGATCAGAGTTTCAAACTGCGGACAAATATTCGTTTATCTTTGATTTGGTATTTGAAAAAGTTTGAGCTATTGGAAAATTTTCGGCATGTTAATATTGCTGTTCTGTAAACATTTCAGTCGGTGCATAATGAATTGATCCTCGTGGAACTGTTCGTTGTTACTATTTTATTGGTGAGTTATGTTATTGTTATCTACTTCGTGCTGGTGACGACTTTCATCTGTCTCCATACGTGACTGTCCGCGGCCTTCGTTAAAACGCTTAGTCGGTTCATTATAGTTTCGGGTGTCATTTTGACGGTTGCGAAGTAAGTCTGTTTTGAATTCATTATACAAATTTTTATTGATCATACTACTCTTGTCTAGTCAGTTTGTTTAAAAGAGGCATGACTGTTTTTGTTAATATTTTGGATCTGTGTGGGATTTGTTAAAAACATATAGAGGCATATGATTTGTTGGCTGGGCTGACTGTTTTTATTGTAATTAATAATGTCATTTGGACGCTAAGCGGTTGTACGCAGGGTTTGTGACCCGCTACGTAAAAGAACACAACCAATGAAAACCAAAACATCAGCCTCGGATGAGATACCCCTAAATGTTGACGACTACCGAACGAAAAACATCTATGATTTAAGGATATGCACCTGGACTGTCCGGACCCTTAATAGGGAAGGTGCCACTATCCAGTTAGCGGAAACCCTCAAGTCAGTCAAGGCTGACATTACCGCCATACAGGAGATGAGATGGACAGGACAAGGTTGCTTCAAAGCAGCAACCTGTGATGTTTACTACAGCTGCAATGCGGAGAGGCGCGAATTCGGATGCGGATTTGTAGTTAACCGAAGATTTCGCCACCACGTCTCTAGATTCACTCCTATGAGTGAAAGGCTAGCTACAATCAGTATCAAGGCTAAATTCTTCAACATTAGCCTAATTTGTGCGCACGCCCCGACGGAAGAAAAGGATGATGCCGTTAAGGACGCGTTTTACGCGAGACTTGAGGACGCATAAGACCGTTGTCCAGCCCACGATGTGAACATTATCCTCGGAGACTTCAACGCGAAGGTTGGTCGGGAACATATATTTGCCCCCACCATTGGACAGTTCAGCCTCCATGAGACCTCCTCGAACAACGGTCTCAGACTGATTGACTTCGCCGCGGCGCGAAACATGCCAGATTACGGCATTTTGATATCCACAAGGCCACATGGCTGTCCCCTGATCAAAAAACGAAAAACCAAATTGATCACGTTGAGATCGACGGAAGGCATGCCTCAACTGTGCTGGACGTTCGTACGTTTCGCAGAGTGAACATTGACTCCGACCACTATCTTGTTGCAGCCATGATACGCATGCGACTCTGCAATGCAAAAAACGTACACCCCAGCACACAGCGAAAACTGCACGTCGCTAAGCTGCGGAAACCTTCTCCACTCACCTCTCGGAATTACTCCACCAGCCTGAATCTCTACTCGAAGACGCAAACGGATATTGGGCACACATATCCCACTCCATGCGCACCGCCGCAGTTGAAACCATTGGGTTCAAGAGATTGACACCACAAAACCAATGGTACGACGAGGAGTGTCGCAATGCACACGCTGCGAAGAACGCGGCCTATAGAAAGACGCTTCAGGCCGCCGCAACGCGGGACGGCTATCATAAAAAGAGGAAGGAAGCGAGACGTCTTTTCAGACGGAAGAAACGGGAGCAGGAAAGAAGTGTGAGGAAATCGAGATGTCTCAAGGCATGACCGACACCCGGAAATTCTACCAACGGGTGAATCGTATGACACAAGGTTTTAAAACCGGTGCTCTGAATTGCCGAGATAGGGATGGAAACCTGGTTACGGATACGCAGGATATGTTGCGAATATGGAGAGAACACTTCGCCAAGCTGCGCAATGGCAACAACATAGCTGGAGAAGACGCACAAATGACACCAATCAGGCTCATCGCCATCTCGTACAAGGTCCTATCAAGCGGCTTCAGACCTGGTAAATCCAGAATAGACCAGATCTTTGCGCTACGCCAAATCCTGGAGAAGTCCCACGAGAAACAGGTCGACACACACCATCTCTTTGTCGACTATAAGGTTCCTTTCGATAACTCGATAAGAGATCGCCTACTTGCCACCTTGTCTAAGTTCGGTGTTCCTACGAAGCTAATTCGGCTGTGCAGAATGACGTTGAGCAGCACTACAAGCGCCGTCAAGGTAGGAAAGAACCTCTCCGAACCCTTCAATAATACCGTGCGAGGTTTCAGACAAGGCGATCCTCTATCGTGCAACCTCTTCATCCTAGTAATGGAAGAGGTACTGCGAAATGCTGAGGTACATCAAAATGGCACTTTTTTATATAAAAGTGTGCAACTGCTTGTAATTGTTGTTTTGTTTTAATAAATTTATATACCACATCTCCTTCCTTTTGAAAAATAATGTAATATTATGAAGTTATTTTCTAAGTTTTTTTCTTTGTGTTCTTTTTAATTTAAATTTAAATTTGAAAATACTTTTTATTGAAATGTCTGTAGATTTTAGAATTTTCGGTATTTTCTTGTTTTTAGTAGTTTTCTAGTTTATTTTTATTTTTTAATATTAATATTTTTATATTATTTTAATTTTGATTTAGGATTCTTTTTTGTATTATTATTTTTTTGTATATTCTTTTTTGAATAAAATAAAGAAGTTATGAATAAAATAAAGAAATTATAGAAAAATGTATTTTTAAAAAATATTTTGAATTGTTTTGTTTCTTATGGGTGGTCAACCCTATACAATATATTAAGAATTGAAAATTTTTAACCTATCTTTATGGACTATCTGTTTCTTATTTTTATTTCCTACAAATGTAATGCTATTATTAGCTCCTATATCTGAAACTAAATATGGTCTTAAATAATTATTGTCAAGTTTATGACCTGCCTCGTTCCTAAGTAATACCTTATCTCCTATTTTTAATTCAAAATTATTAACAATTCTATCATATTTAATTTTTCTATCGGCTTTTGTCTTTTCTAACATCTTCCTTGCTCTTTTATAAGCTGTCTCTAGTCTAAACTTTACTTCTTTCGAATAATCATTCATGTAATAAATGGGATCTATTCTGTCTATTTTGATAAAATGTGTGAACTGTCTTGGTAATCTTCCAAATACTAGTTCATATGGACAATATTCATGAACTACTGATGGAATTGTGTTGAAACAATAAGTAAAAGATTGTATCCAAACACATCCCAATCAGTTTTGTTAACAGATATGTACGAGCGAACATACTCGTTGAATGTTCTGTGACTTCGTTCTACTGTTCCCAGTGTTTGATGATGGTGTGCGGTTGAAGTAATATTTTTTATCTTCATATATTTGCACAGGTCGTCTATTATTTGATTTTTATACTATGTTTCCATGTCCGTAATGATTGTTTTCATTGGACCGTACTTGAGAATAAAATGTTCAAATATAGCCTTAGCAACTGATCTTGCGCTTTTATTTGGTATGGCGTTTCTGTTATCGTCATTGTCATTTTCGTGTGTTTCAACGTTTTAGCCTGTTGGCATTTTAAACATGTCTTGATATATTTACTTATTGCCTTTGTCATTTGTGGCCAATAATATAAATTATTTAGACAGTATTGCTTCTATTTGAACCTTATCATCTTTATCTATCTTAGTCACCTTATTTAGTAGCGCTACTTTTAAATATTTTAATATTTTGTTGCCCTCTTCTTTAAAGTTTCTTATAGTGACAAACTCGAAGATTTGTTCACTTGGTGACAATTGCGTTTGAATGATCTTATTTATTCTTAATTCTTCAATGTTATTGATTATCTGATAGATACTAGGCATTTCTATTTTTTCTTTATTTACCTCTGGTTCTTGCAAGTTTTCTTCTGCGCAGGAATTTTTCTGTCTTACTGAAGCTCTCGTTTCGACCTTCAGTATCTGTCTATTCATTTCTTTTAGCTCTCCGATAGTTATTCGGGAAAGAGCATCTGCTATGTTATTATTTTTCCCCTTGAGGTACTCTACACTAAAAATGATATTCCTCAAGGTCCAGACGCATTCTGGTCAACTTGGAACTTGGATTTTTCATTGAAAAAAGATATGATAGTGGCCTATGGTCACTCTGTACTAAGAAATGCCTACCATATATATATGGTCTAAAATGATTTATTGCCCAATGAATAGCTGCTAATTCTTGTTCTGTAGTGGACTTATCACTTTCACCTTGTGTAAAAGTTCTTGAACTGTAGGCCACCGGTAGCTGTTGACCGTTATGGTCCTGAGATAGTACCGCTCCATATGCCTGTTTACTGGCATCTATGGTTATACAAAATTGTTTGCCGAAATCTGGGTACTGAAGAAGTGTTGGTTTCATTAATTCCCCTTTAAGATATTCGAATGCTTCATTGCATTCGCTTGTCCATTCAAATGGAACATTCTTCTTACAAAGCCTTGTTAAGTGGCGTGATTTCTCATAGAAATTCTTAATAAATCTTCTGTAATAATTGCAAAATGCGACGAATCGTCTAGCTTCGTCTTCATTTACTGGTTGTGGGTAATTTTAAATTACCTCATATTTAGAGTCATACCTTTATCAGTACATTTATGACCTAAATATGTAACCTCTTTCATAAAGAAAGTTCATTTTTCTGGATGTAGTTATACCCTTCGACCATTGAAAATGGTCAAAAAAGGGTATACTTACTTTGTGCAAATGTATGTAACAGGCATAAGGAGGCGTGGGAGACCCCATAAAGTATATATATTCCTGCTCAGGATCACAAGCCGAGTCGATTGAGCCATGTCTGTCTGTCTGTCTCAGCTATTATAAAAGCTAGAGTTACCAAATTTGGCAGGAAGACTCCTGTGTACTATAAGCAGATCAAGTTTATTTCAAATGTTAGGTGCCACGCCCACCGCCCCCACAAATCAATAATTTAATTTTTGAACTTAATTTGTAAGCGATGTATAAAAGATACTGACTTTAACATATACTAAGCTGAATGAAATATCTACGTAGTGTCCAAATCACAATCCAATCGAACAATAAACACAGAAGTTATTTAAGTATGAGCATAAAGCCATGTACTTCTGTCAGCTAACAAGGGCGGGATTAATTTCAAAGCATATGCATATGCATATGTGTATGAATTTAACAAATTAAACTACACGGGAACATAGGTCGAAGCGTATCCCACTGTCGCGTTTTGCGCGACTGTTGCTCTCGTTTTATATTATGTTGTCCACATAATTTGAAAACATCGGTTAAATTCTTAAGCATATGCTTTTCAGAACTACCGACTGCAACTAAATCATCCATACACAGAAAAACTTGCAAAGGCTGCAGGCCTGTGAATGCAAGTGTCATCATTCTTTGAAATGAATTGAGGGCTATCTTTAACCCAATTGGTAATCGCGTGTAGCGATATGACCCTGTTGAAGTTGAGAATGATGTTATATTTCGTGACCTTTCGTCTAATTCTAATTTTTGGTGAAAACCTGACATAAGGTCTAGGCACGAGAAATATTTTGCTCGTCCTAATTGATCAAGAATATCTTCTATTCTTGGAAGTGGGAATTTATCTGCTAGCAGTTTCTTATTGATCTGACGATAGTCAACTACTAATCGCCATCTTTTTTCCGCCGAATTAGGCAATGACTTCTTATGGTTTTATTCGATATCGGTGCTGCTTTATTTAAGCACTTGAAAGATTTATCGAATTCACTCCGTAATTTTGGAATTTCGGAAATAAGATTTTTCCATTCCATTTGCCTTAAATGTTACTACGTACATAACTGTATCTATTTAGCTTATTATTTTAATTGTCTTAATATTTATATACTAACCAATTTGGTTGACTATCGATTTCAATTTCTTTAACTATGACCCCTTCAATCATCGCAAGAAGGGTCACCTTTTTAACTTAAAGATTGTCACGTAGTGCACGAACAATAAATCGAAAAGAGGCATTGGTTCTCGCGATATCAGGAATGATACTCTTTAGAATCCTCATCACAGCTGTCATTGGTAGATATTGTTGAAAGTTCTCTTTGGTCATTCAAGAAGTTTTCAATTTCGTACCAATCTTTGTCGTCTAACGAATCTAAGCATTGTTCTATTGTGTTAAAAATTGGATCCATTTTTAAATTATTCTGTATTTATTTATTTGGCTCTTTTTTGTTTTTTCTTTATTTATATTTTATTCATACTTTATTTATTGCCTTTCAGCAATCAAACTTTGTCTAAATCATTAGCTCTGCTTATGTATTTTTTCTTAAGGCATTTATTATGAATTTTATATAGTTTATAGCATATATTAACCAACATATTGTCATAATGATTAAACAGATTATTATGATATCCAGGTTTAAAGGCACAACTTCAACCTTGTTGATAACATTAGCAGTGGTGTCCACTGACTTAACATCTAATAGACCCATATTTTAAAAGAAATTTTCTCCTAATACAGTTTTTTTCTGAATATATTGGGTCTGGATATAATTTACTTATAGAATTGTTAAATGACATTTACTTATTGTTAATTTATTCATTTTATTTTTTTTTTGCAGTTTTCAAATGTTTATTTAATTAAAGTGTTGTTGCTGATACTGTTATTGTTGTTGTTTAGTTCATTCAATTATCGTTAACAACATACTAAAAAGCATATATATGATCTTAAGCTACAATGTATTCAAATGAGGAAACAAATTTTACATTAATTAATTTAGTTACAGGAGCATCGAAACATACGTCGTACTTGTGCAAATGAGGCAAAATGTGCGCTTAATATCGATTCATTAATATATATAAATATATACTATATATTGTAGTAAGTATAATGATATTAATAATTTTCAATGTCTTGGATTTGAGACATTTGGGAAAAATTTAATAAATAAAAAAAATATCTTAGATTAAATTTTAAGTTTTGTTGTATTTGTGATATTTTAATTGACGCTATTGCGTCGGATAAGACGCCTTGTGGCGGTGAGAAATTTAAAATTGATAAGACGCCTTGCGGCGGTGAGAAACTTTAAGTTAATTCACCCGTGTGTATTTACAGATTTCCTATCTAATTTTTCGTTTGGCTTTGCAGGCCGAAGTTCTCATCGGGCAGAAAAGGTTCCGCTCAATGTTATAAATGATTTTTATAATTACTAAAAAAATATGCATCGCAGTGCAATCAAAAAAATGTTGCACACAAGTGCTTTAAAAAAAAATTGCGCTCTATGAAGTGCTGTCGGTTCTCTCTTGTTAATTGTTGTTGTTATTTTATATTAATGATGTTGACCGCGTCAGCTGGTCGTCGCCGGCTTGGCTACGCTGACGCTCCTTCGTAGGCGAAAGTTGCGGGGTGCCCCTCTCGCTGCTGTCTTTCTGCTGCTGAGGATGATTTTATGTTAAAGATGTTGACCGCGTCAGCTGATCGACGCCGGCTTGGCTACGCTGACGCTCCTTCGTAGGCGAAAGTTGCGGGGTGCCCCTCTCGCAGCTGTCTTTCTGCTGCTGATGTCCGGGGCCTAGGAGCTCAAGCGGGGCCGGCGCTGGTCTTCGCACTGGTCTTTAGTTTCCTTATGCATGTGGATTTACATACTGTGGAGTATAATGGTCCAGGGCAGTCGTTCGGGTAGACCTCGGGTTTTTTCGGCAACGGCTTGGGAGATGGTGTTTTTTTATTAATTTTGTTATTTATAACTTCTATACTAGCTGAGTGAGCTGCGGCTTTCGTTTTTGGAGGGTTTCTTTAAGAAAATCTAACTCTTTTCTTTTCCGTTTTTCTTTTCACAACACTTTTTATTTTGATTGAGGCTCCTGCCTCACGGTCGCCATGTAAAGTTGTAATCCGCCCAATTGATGTACACCGTTTAATTGTTGGTTTTTATAAGACAATGGACTTGTGTCCATTGCGAGGTTTATTTAATTTGTGTTTTAATTATATTGGATCAGGGAAGGTCTCGCTCCAATAGATGTCAAAATTCGAATATCTCTTAAGTCTAATTACAAAAGCTTTCATAGCCTAAATCGAGGAGCAACGCTGCTAGCGTAGCTTGTACTCGTATTGTCGCCAAGCGACGACGTTGGGAGAGGAAGAGTGCAATGTACATACATAGTAAGCGCTCAGCGCATAGCCAGCGTGGAAATGCTGACTATGCAATTATGCATGTAAGCCTTCAAGTGGATGATCGTATTACACATACACTTGGGAAGACCGTTTATATATATATTGCAGCAAAGTGCTACAAAGTAAATGTTGTTTTGTTTAAATATATGTACGAGTATATACCACAATACGCCGAGATGTCACAGCAGCATTTTCCACGAAAGAAAAGGAGTCAGCAAGAGTGGGTTTGCAGGTAAACGAGGGTAAAATCAAGTAAATGCTGTAGCAAGGCATCCCAGCGCCTAGGATCCCATGTGGATGCTGGTAGCTATACTTTTGAAGTTGTCAAGGATTTTATATTCCTTACCACCGCCGTCAACTCAAGCAACAACATCAGCATGGAGATCAAGCGGAGAGTCACATCTGCCAACAGGTGTTACTATCGGCTCAGTAAGCAGATGTGTAGCAGAGCTCTCTCTCGATCGACAAAACTGACACTTTACAAGACGCTCATCCTACCCATGCTCTTATATGGCGCAGAGGCATGGGTACTGTCACAAACGGATGCAGCAGCGCTTGGAGTGTTCGATAGAAAAATTCTCCGTAAGATACGAGTATTTGGTCCTGTTCGCACCGGGAACGACTTTCGCATTCGAATGAACCATGAACTGTATGAGCTCTACGGCGACATTGACGTAGTCCGGCGCATTACAATACAACGTATGCGCTGGATCGGGCATGTCGTGCGTATGGACGAAGAAGCTCCAATAAAAAAGGTGTTCGAGGCAAGAGTCGACGTTGGACGACGAAGGGGACGACCACGGCTCCGATGGATGGACCAAGTGGAGGAGGACCTGGCTAAGCTTGGTGTAACTAATTGGAGGAGGCGCGCAAGCAGCAGAGGTAGCTGGCGCGAGACGTTGAGGTCGGCCGTAACCCGATGACGGATTGTAATGCCCATTTAAGAAGAAGAAGAAGCTCATTAAAGTATTTACGTATTATTCAAATTGCAATCCGATCGGACAATAAACACAAAAGTAATTTTAGAAAGTATGTGCATAAAACCAAGTAAAACCAGCTAACAGGCGATCGCTAAGCGGGAGCGTCATCCGTCGGAAATAATTTTAAAGCATGTGCATATTTACCATATATATGTTTGAATTAAACAAATAAAACTACACCGGAAAATATGTCGAAGGGAATCCCACTGTCGCATGCAGCGCGACTGTTGCTTTTCTTACTGGTTAATTATTTTTTAGTAAATAAATGAAAAGGTGCTAGATGTTATATCAAACCCATTTAAACTGTTCTGTTCCAAGCAGTTACTATATCAAGTTTCAATCATTGATGTAGAATCAACCAGTAAGAAAAGCAACAGTCGCGCGGCACCCAACAGTGGGATACCGACCTATGTTTCTATGTATATACACATATACATATGCACATGCTTTGAATTTATTCTCGACAGATGGCGCTCGCTCTTCGCGCTCGCCCGCCTGCCTAGTTATATGACACAAGCACTTGGTTTTATGCTCATAAAAACTTCTGTATTTATTGTCCGATCTGATTGTAATTTGTACATATTAAAGTCAAAAATTTGTAGCTTTTATACAGCATTTAGAAATTGAGTTCAAAAATTAAATTATTGATTTGCGGTGGCGGTGGGATTGCACTCTAATATTTGAAATAAACTTGAGCAGTGTATAGTGTTATACTTTTCACCCGCAGCATTCGCATATGTGTGTCCAACAAGAGAATACAAAGATCAATTTAAGAAGTAAATAAAGAAGTTTAATTTATTCACGATACAAAATGTGCACGTCTATTCATTGCGGCAGTTGAGTCTAAACTCAAATATGTATATACTTAAAACTTGGCGTTGCCACTCTTATAATATTCTAGTGTGAACAGGTAGCTGAGATCTGTGCGTTCACACAGAGAGACAGACAGACATGGCTCAATCGATTCGGCTTGTGATCCTGAGCAAGAAGATATATATTCTTTACAACGCTTCCTTCTGCCTGTTATATATATTTGCACAAAGTTAGTGTACTGCTGTGTATTGCTGAAAGCCCTTTGCTAAGTCAAGCGTAGTGAAATTCTTAAATTTTTTCAGTTTGCCTAGCATTTTGTCCAAATTAGGGGTTTTATATTTTTCATTTATTGTTATTTTGTTAACTTTTCGATACTCCACCACCAACCTGAATTTCGGTTTGCCAAAGGCATCTTTTTCGAGATAATCAATACTGGACTGCAGTAGGGATAGTCGTTTTCCGCGTAGAATGCCTTGTAACATTTTCTCAATTTCCTTCTTAACTTCTGCATCGTAGGCCAAAGGATATGAGTATGGTCTTTTGTAAGCTATCGTTGTCATTGTCGTTTTTCATGGTATAGTTTACATTGGATGTAAAATAATTTTGTGTTAACAATATATTAACAATTTCCATCAGAGTGAAAATGAATGAATATAAAATTTCTGAGTTTGCAGAAAAAATCCCCTGGCTAGAAGATCAAATATTTTTTGGCCATGGATTTTCAAAAAAATTAATGATCTATTGTGTTTGTCGAAAAGGAAATGTGCGTAAAAGGCAAAAGGAGACATCTCCGACCCCATATAGTCCTAGTTTTACAATTTAAAATTTAATTTTTTAACATTTTACTGATTTCCATATATTTCAACTTTAAGAAATATCTTTGGTGTTTTAACTTTTAATTCATATTTAATTTTAATATAAAATAATGTAATATTAATTTCTATATCTAATTTTTTATATTTTTCTTACCTATAGTCGACTGTTCATAGTTGAATTTAAATAAATAAATAAATAAACTTGTAAACTTATAGTATTTTGGCGATTTTTGTTTTTTAACTTGTTGGTGGCTGGCTCGAGGTCAAAATAAAATGAAAACAATTTGCTTAAATTTTTCTTCCGATATATTTCGGTTACTCTTCTGTAACCGTCTGCAGTGATTAATTTTGCATGTCTGCTCTTGCGCGGAGTTCGAAACTCCGTCAATGCATTGCAATCCGTTACTAACTTAAAGCGATTGAAAAGTCTTTTACGAAACGACAGAAATAGGAGCATAAGCCTAAACAGCTTTGGACATCTCGCACTTTTTTCGGAATCGGAAACTCTTTTACAGCTTGTACACCTTTATCGTCTGGTCTAATGCTTTCCCCCGTAACTATATACCCGAGATATTTAATCTCCGAAAAACTTCTGCTAACGTCCGCAGACCGAATGGCATTCTGAGCCATTCATACTGTCCTACCGGTGTTGTAAATGATGTATACTTTATTGAATCTTGGTGCATAAATACATGGAAATACCCATTTCTAAGGTCTAACTTAGAAAAGTATTGTTTCCTGACAGTTTGTCAATCAAGTCGTCCTCAATGTACTCTTATTCAATGTGCGAAAATCATTACACATTCTAGTTTCTCCATTCTTCTTTTTTACTAGTATTATCGGAGAAGCAAATTCAGAACTACTTTCTCCAATAAAACCTTTTTATAAATATTCCTCTATTAATCTCTGCACTTGTTCTTTCTCGACATATGATAATCTTCTTGGCGAATAATGAAACGGCTTAATGTCTTCGAAGCAAAGTTTAATTTCACATTTTATCTTAGGTGTTTCTGGTCTGAACGCTTCCTGATAATAAGTCTTAAAGATGTCTGCTAACTTTTCCACTAGTTCCTGACTGCAATTTTCTCCCACTGTTAGACTTAAAGAATCATTAGCTTCTGGATTTATTCGGTTGGCAGCTCACTAAAATTACACAGGCCCACAAAAAATAAAAAGTTTCATGATCTGGGTAAGCGGTATATGCAGTTATATGTATTTTGGGTCGCTGAATCCGAATCCGAGGTCAGAATTTCGCCATCACGTCTGACTTCGACATAACCTCACAAAACAGAAAAACCTTAAAATACCCCCAAAAGATATATAATCCTGATCTGAGCATGCGAAATGTGTTTTATCATGTAATTTGTCCTTCTTAGTCCGAATGCGAAGTCAAAATTTACGTAGCACGTCTGAGTTTCGACTTAACCTCAAAAAACTCGAAAAATTTTTGGAACCCCAAAAAATAATGGGGGCTTATGATCGGGTCATGCGACCTTCCAAAACCGAATCCAATATCAAAATCAGCCAATCACGTCTGCATTTCAACCTAACCTAAAAAATTTTTGAAAAATTTCCAAAATTTTTATTTTTTTTGATAATTTATTACTGCATTTATGCTAATATGTGGAATTAATTATTTAGTTTATATTTTTTATTAGTTAAAATACAGTTTTGACGTAATAAATCAGTACTCATATGAACCTATTCAGAATACTGATAAAATAATGCTCAAAAGGGGGTATATTGGAAAAGAAAGCTATTTTTATATTAAATTTGAATACACCCTAATCCAATATTAAAAATTTTTTGAAAAACTTCCAAAATTTTTACCTATATCTTTTGGGGGATATTTTAAGGTTTTTCAGTTTTGTGAGGTTATGTCGAAGTCCAGACGTGATGGCGAAATTCTGACTTCGGATTCGGATTCAGCGACCCAAAGTACATATAACTGCATATGCCGCTTACCCAGATCATGAAACTTTTTTTTTTTTTGTGGGCCTGTGTTATCTTTAATATTTTCTATTCTTCGACATTCCTTTTTCATTTCATCTTCACTCACTTTATATAACGTACACTCTTTTGCCACGTGTTCAATCTGTAAGCACTCTTTGGCTACGCATTCCCTTTCCCTAAACTCTATTTCACCACAATCGTTTGTCGTATGCCTCTCCATTTGCCACTCATTCGCATTTTACTCAATCGCTTTACATTCCTTCGCTTTACCATCCTTTTGTACTTTTTTGTTGTCATCGTTCACAAATAATTCGCTTGCTATTTTAAATTTAAATTCGTTCATAAAGTTTCGCCCTAAATCACATCATAGCTCATCGATTCGTCTGGTACCACATATATTTCAAATTCTTTCTCTATATTTTTAACAATAATAAAACTTACTAATTTCGCCAAAATAATAAGTTTACTTCTGTTTATTCCAAAAAAAACAGGTATTTTCTTCATTATTGTTACATTTCAAAAAGTTTTCGAAATTAAATGCAGCCTTTTCATATGATTTTTCTGTTCTCTGCGTTTTTAAACAAGATATTCTAATCAAACTTATTGGGCTCCCCAAAACACAATTTTATTTTGTCCGAACGCCTCAGTCAGTTGATTTAGTAGCACCTCCACATCAACGTTTATTCGACTGCTGCTGGCATGCAGCCATAACTGCGCGTTTCCTTTTAATTTGGACATCAGCAACATACGAATCAAATTGTCATTCAGATCGAATGTTTCTTTTAGTTGATTCACCCACATGTTTGCTGCTGTCTGTCCATCAAAATCCGGTAATATGTTTTTTACAACGCTATGCAACATGTTCGATGCGTTGCCTGTTGAGTTTGAGTTCGAATACAAAATCATTGGGCTCGCTGCAGTTGTTGGCTTTTTTCTGCTCGCTTTAACTGGCTGTTTTCACTCAAAAGTTCCCGCATCTGTTGTCTCAACTTGTCGATCTGCGTTGTTTCGTTCACCGTCTTGCCCGTTATTTCTTCTACTCGCTTTAACTGGCTGTTTTCACTCAAAATTCGCCACACCTGTTGTCTCACTGTCTCGCCCATTATTTCTCCAGCGCCGCCTGCCGTTTGGCTGGATGCCTGTTCAGAGTCGCTTGCTGTTCCGTTACTTGGCTCTGGTTCTGGTTCGCTCGCTGCATCGTCTGTCCTCGCAACTATTTCGCATTCACTCATAACGAGAATTGGCGGCTGTGCACCGCGAACTTCCACTGGGACTTCACTCGGTCTGGCTGCCATGTATGTTTTGCAACCTGATGAAGGTAACCCAATTTTCCTCAGCCAGTCTCGCAGCTCCTTTGCTGAATATTCATTTGCGTCCAACTTTTCCATTACGATTTTGTTTTTTTTTTCACTTATTTCGTATTTGGCGTGCGTGTTATCCCACTTCTGATTTTGTAGGTGCTTTATGGAAAAACGCACGTCTTTCTGTTTCCGCAGTTGCTCAAAAAGTGTTTTATTTATGTTACTTATGTTCGATGCTTATTCTATGATTATGTTATTAACAGATTATGCTATTTATATTTATGTTGTTTACAGATTATGCTAATTATATTTATGTTATTTACAGATTATGCTAATAACTTATTTAATCTACGAGTACTACAAACCTTAACTAACTAGTGTATTTGTCAATATTTTTTTGCAAATTAAATACACTAACGCTGTCTCCCTTTATTCCAAGGTCTAATTTCTAGTTACAGCGGTGCGTTTGGTTTGTTGTTGTGAGTCCGTTACTGTGTTTGTATTTTGTTTATGTTCAAATATGTTTCAAATATATTTAAATATGTTTTGTTATTAAAAATTAGCTGTATTTTTGACGAAATGTGGAAGAAGTAAGGTGAGAACTGTCGGAGTACACTCTGAATGGGTCAAAAAGCAGGAGAGCATTTTGTTAAGTGGAAATGACATTGAAAAAGTTAATCGTGATCGAGGACGGCCGAAAATTGACTTTGAGGGTTGCTCAAAGAGGACAAAGCGGAGACGGCTAGCTAAAATTTCCAATCTGGACGAGACTGCTGCTTCTTTTTTGCGGTCTTCTGAGGTGCGATCACAAAGAGAACAATGTTGAAGAACTTTTTCACTGTTGGTTGAAGTCGGTTTAACAAAACATCAATATTCGTTGATTCAAATTTTCATAAATTTGAAGGCAGGATTTGACTTACTTCCGACCTACGAAAAGATTCTTTTGACAAAATCAAAAATGTATCCAGATGGTAATTAAATAAACGAATCCATGGCTGAAGTTGAACTCCAAAGTTTACTGGATCACACTGCAAAACGAATATTGCAGCTTCAGAAGGAAATTATCAATAATATTGAAGCAAATCCAATATAAGTAACCGAAATATTAGAAATTTTCCATACAAACACTTTATTGCAGACCGATTGCTCTATGGCAGCTAGTAGGAGTAATCCGATCTGACTAATTTTTAAATATGATATTAGAGCTTGTAGTATCCCAAGCAGAATGCTTCCGAATATAAAAGCGAAAGAGAATTGAAATTCGAAATTACACCTTCTTTTGCACTGAACATAAAGCTCAGCATAAAGCTTTTCTCTTTCCTCTCTTAAAGTGGCCCACGCGATTTGGTTAATCGTATGATTTAACCGTAACTCCAACTTAAAGCTTTTTGTAGAGGTTATAAAAAGAGTTTTTACCTTATCTATAACATATTTTCTGATCGGCCCTTTTGTCAAAGAGACGCATTGTCTTTGTAGTCTGAAAAATTAAAATAAAATGTCTTAATACAAAAATACAAGTACAGCTTACGCAGCAATCGGAACCTGGTTATATCACCAACAATTTTACGGCTGCGACCAAAGGAATCGGATTAATTCCATTAATAATGCTAGTAGTGTTTTATTCCTCAAAAGGTGATATTATTACAAGTGCTATATTTGTGCAATTTACTAAAGTGAAGATTTTCTTTCAGCCGTGTGGCCGGCGGTATTTTTTTTTTAAGTCTAAAATGCCTGGCCACGCTTTCTAAAACTTGATCTAGAGCCCACTGGCTGTAAAACAACCTCGGCCGACCTTGGTTAAATCCAGACAAGGTCATAGGTCGATAAAGTTTTCCCACTGGTTCTGTTTTATGCACCTAATCTTCCATAATAATTGATCAGTGCCTAAGCAAAAGACACACACGCACGCACAACCAGAAAATTAATTTTTACGAGAACAGCTAATGAGTACTATAACTCGAGAGCAGCATTAGAAATTTAATTAAAATTGTTTCAACGAATTCAAATTATTCAAACCGTTCTTATATGAAAATTTGAGTCTTCGGAAACCTCAATAGATTAAAGAAATGAAATCCTTATAAATCTAAATTAAATTTAAATTACAACTTAGTTTAAGTAACGTAATCTTCTAATATATAATTCTCTACTTTATGGCCAATTAGTTTGATTTTTTTGGACGAGCATGTACACATGGTAGGCATATATATCTAATTTGTTCTGAGTATCTTTAATACAGCTTCCAACTTTACCCAACGACCGTTCAATGGGCCCATCACTCGAGAGAGTTGCGGATTCAAAAAATAATATATAAAAGGAAAATTTGAAAATGGGTGAGTCTACTCAGTAGTTTGAACATTTATTAGTATATAAATGCCACGTGTTAATTCTCAGTTGAAGGCCTATTTTCTTTAAGCAGTAATTGAATCTGCATTTTTTTTTGATTTACCTTCTCTCCAAAAAAAGAATGTATTTAAAAATTGTAAAAAAATGAATTTATATAAAAATATATAAATTTATTATGGGTCTATCTGGATCTGTTAACATGAAGCGCAGGTCAGCGGTCTTTCCTTCTAAATTTTCGTTTAATAACGCTTAGGCGGACACTGATCAGGCCATGGCCGATATTCTTGCTAAGTTTTTTCAGATAAATTATTTTTCTTATTCTACGCCGAGCATTCATTTTTATCCATATAGTGTGCCAAAGTTCAAATGGCATCTTCACACCGTTACTGAACGAAAGTTCACTTTTTAAGGATCTTAGCTTAGTTAAACCAGTCTTTTCATCAGGTCCCGATGGTATCCCCGCCTATGTACTTAGATATTGTGCCAACTCCTTATGTAAGCCATTGCTCAAATTATTTTCGCTGTCCTTAGACACCGCCTCCTTTCCTTCCATATGGAAGGAATCATTCATTATCCCTTTACTCAAAAAGGGCAGCAAGGCAGATGCAAGTAATTATAAAGGTATCTCTAAATTATCGGCTATACCTAAATCCTTCGAGAATGTTATAACTCCTCACTTGCAACATTTTAGCAGATCCGTTATATCCCCTTTTCAACACGGATTCGTGAAACGTCGCTCTACAACGACAAATTTGCTTGAGTTGACAACCTTTGTGGTAAAAGGATTTCAGAAAAATCTTCAAACCGATGTCATTTATACTGATTTCAGTAAGGCATTTGACTTTGTCAACCATTCTCATAAACTGAATCTCCTCGGTTTCTCACCAAAACTTCTTAGTTGGATTGTGAGTTATTTGGGTGACAGAACCCAACGGGTGCTCTTTAATAATAATCTTTCTTACCCCGTTCATGCCACATCTGGTGTTCCCCAAGGAAGCCATTTAGGTTCCCTGCTTTTTACACTTTTCATCAATGACCTCCCAACGGTCATACTTAACTCCCGTACTCTCATGTATGCTGATGATGTCAAGTTATGTTTTCAATTTAAAGATGACTCCTGTCATTCCCGCCTTTAATCTGACTTAGATTATTTCTATTCTTGGTGTCGTGCAAATCTTCTTAATCTGAACAGCTCCAAAAGCAAGCTGATGAAATTCTCACGAGCCTGTCCAAAGTACCTATCTTACTCTATTTGTTGTTGTACCCTGGAAAGAATTTCCTTGGTTGATGATCTAGATGTCAGTTTGGACCGCAAGCTCAAGTTTTGCGAACATATATCATCAATGGTTGATAAAAGTATGGGTGTGATCGGCTTTATTAAAAGATGGTCTAAGGAGTTTGACGATCCTTACCTAACTAAGACTCTTTTCACCTCGCTTGTTCGTCCAATTCTCGAGTACGGATCATGTGTCTGGAGTCCTCAGTACACAGTTCACTAATATCGCATTGAATCCGTACAGAAAAACTTTTTAGGCCATGGATTTTAAAAAATTCATGGTCTATTCTGTTTGTCGGAACGGAAATGTGCGTAACAGGCAGAAGGAGGCATCTCCGACCCCATAAACTATATATATTCTGAATCAGTATCAGTAGCCGAGTCGATTGAGCCATGTCTGTCTGTCCGTCTGTCCGTCTGACCGTCTGACCGTCTGTCCGTCTGTCCGTCTGTATGAACACCTGGATCTCAGAAACTGTAAGAGCTAGAGTCATCAAATTTTGCTGCTGCAGATTATGTTTCTGCCACAAGCACATGAGTGGGTCCACGTGTTGAAAATTTCCAGAATATACCATATATATATGATCTTTGATTATGCCTTTGGTGACGTTATGTTGGTGGGGTTATGTTCGCATCGCACCAGTGTAGCCGCTCTGACGTATGAATCAGACAATGTTGCTGCTGCTGGTGAAGTTTCTGCCTTATACGAGTAAGCGCATGAATGGCTTGCGCCGAGCATCCCACATATTCCAACTTCTATCCAAGATTATTTATTTATTTATTTTAAAAGAGGGAGTCTCCCAGCAGAGAAGGTGCGAGGTACTGCGATGATCTTTTGTACCTATAGTGCTCTCCCTATCTTCTGCTTCCCTAATGAAGCATAACAGATCTTTCGTCGAGGAACGGACAATTTGCTCGGGAACTGCGATTTCCACGTGCAGATGTTTCCTCCTGATCCATACCAAGGCTGGACAATCACACAACATGTGTTTGGTGGTTTCGTCGTCCTCTCTACAGAGCCTGCATTCTGTAGGCATCTGTAAAGAAGAAACAAAATTAAGACACATTTCGCTCACTCGCTCTCCCTCTCCAATAAGAAAGACAATGCTGTCTGAAACACTCACCACGTATTTTGGAGAGAGTTATGGCACTTTTGGGGGAGAAACACTCGGCATCCCATAAGATTTGCCAACAATGCAGTGCGAGTTTTGGATGGCGTCGTTTGATCTTGTAGAAGTAATCGTCTAGAGTCATTATATCTTATTCTTTACATAAATTATATGTAGAGACACGCTGATGTAGCAAACGCACTCTACTCAGTTTCACGTATTTTTTATACTAACAAAAATTTGGTCAGCGATCGCCTTAATATTGGCCCAACGAGCCATGCTAGAAGATGAGTATGCTATACCCCCGTCTTAATTCACAAGAATTGTATAACATTGAATAGAAGGACAACAGCTTGCAATGTTTTGTTTACAGGAGAATGCATACCTTAACTTGTTGAAGTAGAGTCTCCCGGACTGCCAAATATCACAGTTAACAATGCACAAAAGGGACAATGCACACTTGTTCAGTTTCACACGCTCACCTCGCAACCTTTAATACCGCACACGCACACGCACCCTCGAACACATTAACTTGTTGAACTAGGGTCTGCCAAACTGTCAAATAACAATCTGTACACTAGCGCCTGAGTCATACGCTTCTGTACACTAGCGCCTGCGTACACACATTCACCCTCTAACACCTACGCATGCAAACACGATCATACATGCTCAGTTTCCCACGCACACGCACACACACCCTCGAACACATTTACCCCGAAGCACGTGCGCATGCTCACACTATCAACCCATTAATTATCCCTATTACAAATAACCGATCAACATGTTTATTAGGATCCTTTATTACCTAATCCTCCTCCTCACAACACATTACCTTCATTTACACACCCTCTAGAACACTTGACCTTTTTTACCACAGTGATAGGGGACCACCTCACGTACATACCTTTTTATCCCTCATGCACCTTTTTTACAGGAAACCACCTCACACCACTTTTTGTCCTAGAACCCGCGCCCATTGTCCTAGAACCCTAGCCCATATTACACCTGACCTTTTTATCCCTCACCTGACCTTTTTATCCCTCACCTGACCTTTTTTACCCCTCACCCCTGACCTTTTTATCCCTCACCTGACCCTTTTATCCCTCACGTACCTTTCAACCGGAAACCACCTCACTCCACTTTTTGTCCAAGAACCCGCATTTCCTATCTACTAAAGTGGACAATTGACTTCATTATGTTAATCAATACTACATTATGCTTTTACAGAACAGCTGATTTATTATTATGCTAATTAACATTACAGATCATTTAATCCAACAACTGTAATTCGGTCTCTTAGCTCTCGATAACAAAGACAAAATCAAAAACACAATTGATTTCACGCTGGCCTGTCCCGTAGCTAAAAGTGCGCAGGGTGTGCGGTACAGAAAGGCTCTCCCCAGTCATGGTCTGATGGTTACCAAACATAAAAATGTTATTAATGCGGATATATTTGTAAAATTTAATTCCTTTGGTAAGCATTTGGCCGAAGCATTTACCTATTGCCAAATGGTATTGGTTTTTTCGGAATGTTGTGCAGTGTACGATAATTTGCATGACGCGGAACTGAATACATGATGCACTTAAGACAATTGCATATGAAATCTCGAACTTTTTTGTCCATGTTAGGAAACCAATTATTATTTATTATTATTTTAAAGAGGGAATCTCCCAGCAGAGAAGGTGCGAGGCACTGCGACCAGAAAGATCTTTTGTACCTATAATGCTCTCCCTATATTGACAAAAGCTGTTCCGCTTCGCTGATGAAGCATAACAGGTCTTTCGTCGAGGAACGGACAATGTGCTCGGGAACTGCGCTTTCCACGTGCAGATGCTTCCTCCTAATCCATACCAAGGCTGGACAATCACAAAGGATGTATTTGGTGGTTTCGTCGTCCTCTCTACAGATCCTGCATTCTGCATCTGAGGACAGACGCATTTTGAGAGGTGATAGAACACCAAGTGGTGGCCACTAAGGTAACCAATTAGGAGATGCAGATCTCTCCTAGAGAGTAAGTTTGTTCTCCGTTTAACCGAGGAATTTGTAAGCTCTTTAGCCTGCCTCATCCTTGGTTGGAAGAACAAATAGCGTTCGGTCAACCTAACCGCCCAAGCTTTCACAAGGGATGAGATGGTTGACCATCCCACGCCGCAGAAGAGTTCGGGGCCATGCAGAGGGGCTGATGACCCCGCCCTCCCCAGTTCATCCGCTAGCTCGTTACCCTGGAAACCAGAGTGCCCAGGTACCCATAGGAGGGTAACTTTGTTTCTGATGGAAAGCCTCTGGAGACAGTTCCAACAGTCAGCCACCATACGCGAACCTACTCTTTTTGAGGAGAGGGATGGTATGACAGCTTGGTTATCTGAGAAGATGTAAATATTTGCTCCTCTGATCCCTTTCTCAAGGATAAGATGACAGCAGAACTCTATGGCATGAACCTCGGATTGAAAGTCTGCCCATTGCCCATAGCAATCGAGGTTTTGGAGTTGGGACCAAGTATCTCAGCTCCAACCCCCTGATCAGTCCTTGACCCGTCGGTATACCAGTGTATGCCATGAGGGTCACTGATGGGGTTGCCAGCATCCCAGTGCCTCCGGTCCGGGATGAGAGTTTAGAACTTTGCATCAAAGAAGAGTTCCTTGGTCATAGAATCTGATCTGGAGCAGATCTCTAAGCCAGGAATGTCTTTGATAAGTCTAGCATGCCCTGATTCGGTAGCTAGAAGCCCAAATTGGAGCTTGATTCGAAGAAGGCTCATGGCGGCGACTTCTTGGATTTGAATATGCAGCGGTGTCAAGTTTAAAATTGATTCCATAGCTGCAGTGGGACAGGTACGAAGTGCACCCGTTAGAGAAAGGCACAGCAGCCTATGCAGTTTAGTGCATTTGTTGATGGCAGTGACCTGCGTGACCTTCGGCCACCACACAATAGCGGCGTAGGTGACGATGGGTCTTACCATCATCTCAAATAGCCACCGAATGGTGCAGGATTTGAGACCCCAGGTCCTACCAAATAAGCTTCTACATGACCACATGGCATGAGTTGCCTTTGATAGGGTGTTGTTTAAATGGGAATTCCAGTTCAGCCTTTTATCAAGAGTTACCCCTAGATATTTGACCTCGTTGGAAAGTCCCACGGGAGAGCCGCCAATATGTAATTGACCTATGTCAACGGAATAGCGCTTAGTGAATGGAACGATAATCGCCTTTTGTGGATTGATGCTAAGACCTACATCTTCGCACCATCTACTAACCGTGTTCAGAGCAGATTGCATTAGCTCTGTCACAGTGTTGGCAAAGTTCCCGTTCACTATGAGTGCCAGGTCGTCAGCATAGCCAATTGCTTGCACGCCCTGTTCAGCGAGAATACTCAGTAGTTCATCAACTACTAAAGACCAGAGTAAGGGGGATAGGACCCCTCCCTGGGGACATCCCTTAACCGCACTAATGAAGGCAGTCGTGGAGTCCAAGGTAGAGGAAATGGTCCGATGCTTGAGCATAGCATCAATCCATCGGATTAGGGGACGGGCGATATTTCTGCGCTCTAGTGCAGCAGAAATAGACTCGTAGCCGGTATTATCGAAAGCACCCTCTATGTCAAGAAAAGAGCACAGAGCAATATTCTTGGATACGAAGGCTCCTTCGATTTTACCCACTAGCTTGTGAAGAGCGACCTCAGTCGATCTTCCGGCTATGTACGCAAACTGCGTGGGATGCAGAGGATGGCTTTTCTGCAGAGAGCACCGAATGTGCAGGTCTCCAAGCCTTTCCGCTGTTTTAAGCAGAAAGGAGGTGAGACTGATCGGTCGATATGACTTAGGCTGGTCAGGGAGACGGTTTCCCTGCTTGGGATTGAATACCACATTGACTCTCCACCAAGAGATGGGTATGTATCCCCAAGTGAGACTGGCTCTAAGTAGACCGACCAGCGGGTCGAGGGTGTGATCCAGGCTGTTCTGTAGAAGGGCTGGAATGATCTGATCGCCCCCTGGGGCTTTGAAGGGAGCGAAGGAGTTTACAGCCCATTTGACCTTTTCAGGGTCGAAGATAGTCCCTGATAGACTGGACCCATGTGAGTCCGGTGACAGGGTGGCGTCATCGTGACTCGATAGATCTGGGTTCGCCACCGAACCTGGGAAGTGGACTTGAAGAAGAAGGTCAAGTGCTTCCCTGCGATCTTGGGTGAAAGAGCCGTCTGCTCTTTTGAGTAGCCCTATCCCATTAGACGACCCTTTAGCTAATACTTTGTGGAGCCTCGCTGCCTCTGGCAGCGATTCAATGCTACCACAGTAGCTGCGCCACGTATCGCGCTTGGCACGTCTAATGGTTTTGTTGTAATTTGTGAGAGCGTCCCTATAGACGTCCCAGCTGACACGGTTAGATCTGGCCCTGTTGAATAGGCTTCTAACCTTCCTTCTTTGAGCAGCCAGTTCCTCGTTCCACCAAGGAACTTTTCGGTTGACCTTTAAGGTCTTCCGAGCAGAGCTGTCCTCGAATTGGTCCCACGAGTAGGCGGGAAGGGGAGGTCACCCACGACATAGCCCGCATGCCGTGGGAAGTCTAAATGAAACTGGAGGGCGACAGGTATCCAGAGTCCGCATACTAGTGACCGGGTTACCCCCCGGCCATGCATCCCTTAGCGTATGCTGTTCTGCGTTGGATTGGGGTGTTTTAAAAGATACACGATCTTCGCCCGACTACAATTAGTCAGCACCCCTAGCAGAGACATGACCGTGCTAGGGGCCTGCTTCCAGCCGCCCTCACGTGGAGAGTATAGCCGCACTTCCGTCAGTAGGAGCAAGGACGGCACGTACCCCAGCCAGAGCTGTGGTTACATTTATTTCCCCTTGCTGTCTCTGACGGCTGATGGCCTCTATCCAAGATTAGGCGTTCATATTTTCCGTCCTCGTCGACAGGAAGATGAAGCAACGTAGGCGTGGCGTCGCCCAACTTGGTATTCCGCTGATCAACCAGTATATTCCAGAATAAAAACGAATATTCCTTTTTATATTTCTGGCTGCAGATGGCTCAGATGAAAATTTTTAGGAACTTATTAAGAACACGTCTGTTCGGAACTCGTGTCAGAATCGAAGAGAGAGAATTATGGCGACGCTCGCGCTTTTTTGTTTCTCACTGCAGGGTTGCAAAGTAATATCGAGTCAGACCTGCCAATTTCTTCAATTGGTGAAAAAAAGTGTGACCCATAATATTTCTTGTCGCGACTCTCACAAAATCAAAAAGAAGCACATGTAATGAAATTTGGTACGCGCTAGAAATGCATACCTATACCTATTGCCTACGGTATACTTTGATAATCCATGGCCTTATACAGTCAGCTCCTGACTGTAGCGTTTGTATTTTTTAATATGAAAGAGTATTTTGTGGAGTTAATTCCTTTAATGTTTTATTAAAATATTGCTCTCTTTTAGTTTCTTTTTACAATGTGCTGAGGGAAGTATCCATGCTTGGCGATTGCGTTGAACAACAAGTAGATGTATAGAATAGCACACTTTTGGAGTTCAATGAGCATTTTTGGAGCCTGGCGATTTTCTTTGCTTCAGTTGTTCTTTGATAACCTTTGCTAACTCACATGGTCGGAACTTAATGGGTTCTTGATGTTCTAAATTTGTAGAGTAAATGAGTTGGTAGCGGGATTTGGTCGGAATACATTTTGTAAATGGTCAGCGAAAGCACTGGCTCTCTCTTCGTCACTGCGAAACCAGGTGCCAGGACTTGGTAGTGGAATAATTGACTCTATTGGAGTATTTAGCTTTCTGTGAGCTCTCCACAAAGAGTGCTTAGTGCTGGTGGGGGAGAGTTGCTCGATATATGAACGTTGGCTGTTTACTTCCTCTTGTTTAAAAGCATTGATAAGCCTGCGTGTGGCTATTTTAAGCATGTGCCTTGTAGTTGGTGATCTATTGGACTGCCACTCTCTTCGTAGGCGTCGTTTATCTGATACCAGCCGCTCGATATCTCGGTTAGTTCTGATGTAGTTGGGTTTTGCATACGTCACTGGCGGGGTTGAAGCCTTTGCAGCCGAAGCAGCCAGAGAGGGAGAGCAAGAACGCGGTCTGTCGTTGTGGTGCTCGTGCTTGTAAAAGTATGCATTATTGAGTTGTAAAGAGAGCCGGCGCTCGTCTTGTTCACATTGTCGCTGAGTGCGTATGTGGTTTTGATTCATTGTTATTCGTGCGAACTGCACTTTGCACTTTGTGTTTAACTTTCACTATACTGTTGTAGTTTTAGAACTTGCTATTCGTAGCTGCACGTCTGCACTCGCCGACGTTCGATCGCGAATCGGAATGATAAGCATGCGCGTACTTTGCTCTGTGCGATCGTTTCCATGTGTGCGTGTATGTATGCACGGCCCGCATATGAATGTATGCGTTGCTTGTGAAGTTTGACAACAGGCAAATGCTTCGGCCACTGCGCTGGCAGCTTGAAGTCAATTTTGTGTTTCGGCGTCGAGAGCCTAGAGACAGGCACAGTTGCCAAAAATGGTTATCTTGCAGCGAAAATATTAAAACTTTTGAAAACATGTGGCTTGTTCTATGAGGATAATTTTATTTAGTAATTACATATTTATGTATTCAGATATTTTTAATTTAATTAATGAATTTTGTCAATATTGGTAAACTCATATACAAAAAAAATTATAATTGTCACAACTTTTTTTGAAATTATAATTTTGTTCTACAAAATATAATATAATTATGATTTTTCAATATATCTTCTCAAAAATTAAACATAAATACACATGTTTTCTGATGCTAAAATTATTGCTACCAAATAACCATTTTGGGTAACTGTAATTCGGTCCCGTAGGTAAAAGTGAGCAGTGCGTGCGGTACAGAAGGGCTCTCAACAGTCAGGGGCTCACGATTACCAAACATAAAAATGTTATTAATGCGGATATACTTGTACAATTTAATTCCTTTGGTAAACACTAATATATTTATTAATTAAGGTAATTCAAGTAGGAGTCCCTGATAAGTGTTGCATAGGGGCCCGTAAAACCCTCACTACGGCCCTGTGCCTCAGTCTCTAGGCTTTCGACGCCGAAACACAAAATTGACTTCAGGCTGCCAGCGCGGTGGCCGAAGCATTTGGCTTCACAAGCAACGCAAATATTCATATGCGGGCTGTGCATACATCCACGCACACATGGAGACGATCGCACAGCGCAAAGAAGTACGCGCATGCTTATCGTTCCGCTGTCGTTGTGCGACTGAAGCAGTTTTGATGCTATGCACTGTTTGTACTGAGAGCCGAACAACGAGCTGCCCCGGTCGAGCGTTCAGCCGAAGTCATTATTTTCAATGCTTCTGTTCTGCTTCTTCTCTGGGGCAGCAGATCCTGAAAAATCAGCCTCAAACAGCGTCAGAGCTGTTTGACGTCTCTTTGTGTTCATTGCTTAGTGATAATAGAGTATATCTTAACAGGCCATTCTGACATTTTTATCAACCCGCGTGTGAGACCTCATAGAGTTTATATATTCTTGCTCAGGATCACTAGCCAAGTCGATTAAACGATGTATGTATGTCTGTCCGGATGTCCGGATTTATTTGGCTTGTTTGGTTAACCCTGTGGTAACCTCCACCTCTGATATTAGTTTAGTTACTGCCACGTCCTCTATTTTCTCTACGGCTTGGAGGCGTAATACCTGATTTAAAAACGTTTGCAAATCCTGTCTTGTTAGTGCTGGGTAGGCCATGGAGCGAAACTTGTTGCTTTCGAAATGATTGCTTCAGGATTTTATGCTGTTGGTGTCAGCGAAGCTATTCCTTGATGTGCTCGTGCCGTGTTCATTCTTTTGTGAGGACGGCTTTTCAGGTCTTTGTAGATTGGACAACCTCTGCAGTTTGCTACCGCACTTGTTCTTGCTTTCACTTTCTTTATTAGTTGGGCAGTGTGCTGAGTCGTGAAGATCTCCACAGACTACACAAACCGGGCGAAACGAGCAATTCGAGCTCGTGTGTCCGTATTCTTGGCGGTTCATACATTGTATGGGAGCGTTACATGTGCAGAAGGAGCTGGAATTTATAAATATGGCGAACCTCGTTTTTTTTAATTGCTTGATTTCTGGTTCAAGCTCAATCATAAAGAGTGGTTGCGGCAGCCTGTTTCTGCTTTTGATATTGAACACGCTTTTGACGCAAAATCATTTTCCTTTATCGTAACATCAGACTCAATTCCCTTCATTACTACTGGTAGGTGTATAAGTATATTTTGTTTTCAGTAAGGTAGTTTGTTACGTTTCTGTAGTTGTCCTTCGTCTTTTACGCAAGCATACCAAAGTTCAAATCTAGAGTCAGACAAACAGCATTTTATTAAACTTTTTTTTGCATTATATGGTAACAGAATTGGTTCACAATGCAGCTTTGCCGATGGGCCAAAGAGTGAGTGGTTAGAGTGGCAGAGTTTCATTTATGAATTATTTCTTATTTTATTTTGTTTATTTATTTTATTCTAATAAACTTAAAGAATAGTTACAGTCAAACAAATTAAATTATTTTATTTTGTCTGTTATGACTTTGCATGTTCAGTAAGATTCCAATTGGATGTTTGCTATTTTGTTTTGCTCTCAATCTTTTGCAATTAGAATGCTAGAAAATAACAGAGATAATGAGCCCTTGTAAAGTTATGAATGTGCGAGTGGGACGCCCATACATACATGTCTGCATATGCACATGTATGTATTGGCGTCCCACTTCAACATACATTATTGCACGATTGTATATACATACATATGTACAATTAGATTTGCAGTTGCTGTTGTGTACCGAGGAAAGAAAACTAAGTTCTAATTACATATAATGCGTAACTAAAACTTAAAAATCGCCTACCGCCACCCCCTTTAATATTTTTGAGCCTCAATATGATTGGCCTTAGAGTCTGAGACATAGTCCACTCAGCCACTGAACATCTCTCGCAGTCGTCGAAAATAGTGAGACATTAGACAAAACCACAAGACGCAATATGCATTCTTAGTTCGTGCCAAAAAAATCAAAAAGAAGCACATATAATGAAATTTGGTACGCGCTAGAAATGCATACCTATACCTATTGCCTACGGTATACTTTGATAATCCATGGTCTTATACAGTCAGCTCCTGACTGTAGCATTTGTATTTTTAATATTTGCCTTGCAAGGTTTTAACTGGGTGTAAATTCAAGACCTCCTTCCTGTCCTAGTAGACTTTTGTTACTAAATCTGCCTTCCCTTGCCAATCGTAGAACTATGCTTGGTGTTGTATTTATTAATAACCTTATACAAGGGGACATAGATAGTAACAACTTGCTTAGTCGACTACAATTCTCTGTCCCTGGTAGAATCACCCGTAATTATCTTCCTCTAAAACTTTCCTATTGTAGCTCGAATTATGCCCTGCATGAGCCTTTCAGGGTATTATGTTCGGACTATAATAATCTATATTACATTGTATCTAAAAACAACAGTAATTCTGTATCTTGCTTAAAATCACTAATCCTCACCCACCTTTCTAGTAGCTAGTTAAATACATAATTATCTTCTTTCTAGTAACAGTAGCACTTTTTAACTAACTGCATGCTTAGAACATTCTAATCGCTATTTTGATTTGGCTTTGCTTACTAACACTAACTCTCCTGATCTGATTGGGGTTTTCTGGGTTTTCCCCAATCCTCTGCAACAAATGTTGGATCAGCTCTTTAATTTTTTTTTATCCCAGAGTCAAATTTTAATTCAATTATTTTCTTTTTTCTTTCTTTTCTCAGAGTTAAGATTTTACTTGTAATTTAAAATTATAAATTATAACTATTAATTGTTTTTTTACTTTTAAACAGTCGACTGACCTTAGTCCGACTATAAACTAATTAAATAAAAATCTTTGCTGAGACAATATGAAGTAATTTAATAATCGGTATCTTTGAATGTTAGGGGCAACGCCTAGATATCACCAGATGCATTACTATGGTAGGGTGGGTAGATACGAGGGACAACAACACCTAGTTCCCTCTGATGAATAATTCCTGTATTCGTTTGAGAGGGTGTGTCGGCATCGATTTTGTTATTCTCGTAGATATTATTACTATGCTAGTTAAACCGCGCACTTATATTTTATGATGTGGTGGATTCTAGGGAGTTTGGCCTGGAAAACCCCGACCAATCCGGCGAGCTTGGGCAGAGCAAAGCAGGAGTGCACATCCTCCGGGCCCAAAACTCCACGGTCTCAGGGTTATATCAGTCACCTTAGCCTGAGGTTGAAAGCCATTAATACGAACTAGGCTGTACCCTACAAGCTATTATTAGAAAATTTTGTGCAAAGTTTCAAGCCTCTACCTCAACTGGAAGTATTTATGGCCGCGCTCTCCATACAACGCCGACCACTGTGCATTCCAGCGAATTATTGCACTAAAATTTCAATTCTCCAGTTCATCCGACGGCTCTGTCGGCACAAGTACTGCATAAGCGCTGCATGTAGAGACGCTTGTTGCTACAACTAATTTAGACTTTCGCCTAAAAGTATGCACCAGTAGTAGGCAAATCACTGGTTTAAGTTTAAGTAGTAGACTGCAACAACCTTAACAGTCAAAAGGAGGCGTGTGAGACCTCATAGAGTTTATATATTCTTGCTCAGGATCACTAGCCAAGTCGATTAAACGATGTATGTATGTCTGTCCGGATGTCCGGATTTATTTGGCTTGTTTGGTTACCCCTGTGGTAACCTCCACCTCTGATATTAGTTTAGTTACTGCCACGTCCTCTATTTTCTCTACGGCTTGGAGGCGTAATACCTGATTTAAAAACGTTTGCAAATCCTGTCTTGTTAGTGCTGGGTAGGCCATGGAGCGAAACTTGTTGCTTTCGAAATGATTGCTTCAGGATTTTATTCTGTTGGTGTCAGCGAAGCTATTCCTTGATGTGCTCGTGCCGTGTTCATTCTTTTGTGAAGACGGCTTTTCAGGTCTTTGTAGATTGGACAACCTCTGCAGTTTGCTACCGCACTTGTTCTTGCTTTCACTTTCTTTATTAGTTGGGCAGTGTGCTCAGTCGTGAAGATCTCCACAGACTACACAAACCGGGCGAAGCGAGCAATTCGAGCTCGTGTGTCCGTATTCTTGGCGGTTCATATATTGTATGGAAGCGTTACATTTATGCGGCTCTTCTACTTCCTTATTAATCAAGGTGGTATTATCGCATATATTTTTCGGCTTGTTTCCTGCATAGGAATTCTTAGGGCTAAGTTTTCTCTTGATTGTAATGTCCATGACAGTATGCATGGTCTGCCCAACTTTATATTTTTCGGCTTGTTTCCTGCATCGCAATTTTTAGGCAAAGTTTTCTCTTGATTGCAATGCAACTTTCTTGTTTGCGTTTTGTTTTGCTTGTAGGGCAGCAGTACCATTTGCTTTTATTTTCCCTGACTTAGTGAGAGCGTGGATTGGTGCAGCCGACGACGAAATTTAGCGGGCTGTCGATATTGCTCCAGCTGTTGTTGTTGAAAATTACGGGATTTGTGTCGGAACTAGAAGTGCGGGCGAGCGAGAGCGCGGTCATTCTTGATTTGTTGACAAACAAAGGTTCGTCGGGCTATGGGTTATTGACCGCTCGTTGTCTGCATTTTCAGTTGTCGCAGAGACATAAGAAAAGTTTGCGTTGTTTCGTTGAATTGAGATCCGGCGTTCGTCCTGCTCCCACAGACGCAGAGCGCGAATGTCTTTCTGCCTCATTATTTCATTATTGTTTTTGAGCGATCTTGTATCGCACGGAGCGTCTCTTTCGCTTTCGGATTATATATTTATTTTATATTATTAAGCAATCACTTCACTAATTAACCCTCTTTTTACAATAAAAACACGTCTACACGTGTGCGGCAATACTTAAATTTAAAATAAAATTAATTTAATTAAATTTAATTTAATCAGGGATAAACAAAGATGCTGATAGCAACGAAGTTAAACAGACAGGCATTTCGAGGAAAATTTAATTTCAACCAAGGTATGATAAAAGTTGAAATTTTAATGCTGGTACAGAGTTTGTATTTTTTAATATGAAAGAGTATTTTGTGAAGTTAATTCTTTTAATGTTTTATTAATATATTGCGCTCTTTTAGTTTCTTTTTACAATGTGCTTTCCTCGTTGTATTAAACGATAGTGACGCTCTCTTCTCTCGTGTTCCACAACACTTTCCTATCGATGCGATAGTGACGCTCTCTGAATCCTGTCTTATACAACACTATCCCATCGATAGGGTTTCCAATAATCTAATTAATTTATATCGAGTATAGTGTTTGAGATTAATTCCCTAATAAGTTTATTTCTGGGCTTAGAGGTCGCTGGGTATATCTTCGTTCCGAAGGTACCACGGCGCTCCAGTGATAGTTCTCAGAATCGATGACTGCGCTCGCTGAATAATGTCTATGATACTTCTGGATGCGTTGCCCCACAGTTCGGAGCCATAAGTCCAGATAGGTTTTAAGACGGAGTTGTATAGAAGAGCTTTGAACCAATGAGCCAGTGGAGGTTTCTTGCTTTAAGTTTAAGATGTAAGTTAAGACCAAATACGATATCCCGATCATGACTCTACCGCATGAAGCACATCCGCCACATGCAGACAGTCAGCGATTTCCAAGAAACAACAACAAGCCCAGCGCAGAAGTTGCACAACGAACGATTGCACAACAAACGACAGCCCAGCAAGAACCGGCACATTGACGACGGCAGTGCATCCGCCACGTGCGCTGCATCAGCAGAATGTCTGCACCGGCCAAGTCGTGGGAACGCCAACGACATCGGACACAGCTACAGCGGCAGCGGCAAAGCTACAGCGGCAGCGACGGCTTCGACGACATCAGCGACGTCGGCAGAGAATAGGTCTAATTAATAATTGTAAAACTTACTTAAATTTAGTTCCAAAATAAACACCAATAAAACCCGACGTGTTTTTTTAAATAAAAAATATTAAAATATCTTTTAATTGGCGCCCGAGCAGGGACCGGTAATCAGAGCCTTCGTAAAAAGGATCACGCGTAACGTCAAAGTACCTGAAACAGCTACTAGTTCGCGTCGCAGTGCCTAAAAAAGCCACAGTGAACACTTTCCCAATAAAAACAACTACAAAAAAAGTAGAAGGGACAAAAACCGCACAGTGTAAAAGTCCCTTCAAGAAAAGAAGCCACAACATCAAGTGCGTTCAATGAACAAGTGCGAAAGATTCTAAGGTTCGGTTCAACCGGTCTAAAAACTATTGCCGACTCTCCTGTAGTGCCCGTCCGCAGGAGCCTTCGAAGGAATTCAGTGCCACCAAGGGTCCCGAGTCACCCACATCTGAAAACCGCTACGTCGCTGCCCAACGTGAGACAAAAAGGACAAAACCCAAGGGGTCATCGAGGGAACGTCGCCGAAAATGTTATTTATCGCATAAGCTAGAAAAATAAGTTTAAAAACACACACTATTTTGAAAAAGAAAAGAAGAAAAGAAAAATAAGTTGAAAAGAATTTAATGAAACAAAACACCTATCGAAAATAAGTTGAAAATAAGTAATATAACTTAAAGTACAATCTATTAAAAAGAAGTATACAATAAGTTTAAAAGAATTTAACGAGATACCTATTGAAATATATATCGTAAAAATTACAACCCCAGGAAAAGAAAAAACCCACAAGCCCAAATCATCTATTAGCTAAATCCAGATAAAATAAACGATTCTATTTTTCGTCTTGTCCGAAATAAACAAAACCTTCAGCATTCAACATGTCGAAAGATAGAGAATTGGCAAGTGCATTGGCTGCACTCAATATAGGTACGGATAGGGGGGAACAACCGGGGGGAAGCAGGCCAACAGCCACTAGCACACCGGTAGCTAGCCCAGAACTAAGACAGGTAATTGTGACTCTCATCAAAGAGACATTCGGCGGAACGGAGTTCATTGGGGAATTTTTGAATAAACGCGGACAGTTAGAAACGTTAACAGATGTCCCTTTTATAGGCCCACTACCTGGTGAGTCCGAAAAATTACCTGATCTTACAAAACTGATCAGAGAATTTTCGGAAAACCGAACAGAATTTGGCTCTTGGAAGATGAACGTATCTAGAATAATGAGTTTGTACGAGGGTAGGGAAAATACCAACGCATATTATTTGATGACGTTGGTGATTAGGAACAAAATCACTGGTGAGGCCGATGCCGCGCTAGAATCCTATAACACCACCCCTCTGAACTGGAAGGCGATTGCAAAATGCCTGACAGATCAGTTTGCCGACAAACGCGATCTCAAGACCCTAGAGTATCAATTGTTCTCGATGACTCAAGGACGATTGACCATTGCCGAATTCTATCAGGCCGTTTACTATCAGCTATCGCTGATACCTAATCAAATCAGCGTGCAAAAATTAAAACCCGATAGTGTCGATGCTTTGAAACAAAGCTATCGAGAAAAGGCCTTAGATACTTTCATACGGGGATTAAATGGAGACTTGCCCAGACTCTTGGCTATCAAAGAACCTAGACATCTCGGTCACGTCTTACACTTGTGTGAATTGGTCGACAATCAGGAACAAAGCAACGCGTTCACGCCCAAATTCAGGCAGCACGCTCCTCCTTTGCCTCCTAGGCAAGCGCAGCCGCCTGTTCTTAACAAGCGCATACCAAGGTGATTGTTTACGGCAGACTCTGCGGGAAATTGGAGAGCTTTTAACCCTAGATTATATTATAATCCAGCTCCTCAACACACAACAGACCCACGCATTACCGGGAATTCGCAGATCTGGCCAACGGGAACGGTTGACCAACAGAAACACGGTCAACGACCCCACGTATCAAAGTTATCAGCCAGCACGGCAATTCTATCCGCCTCCGCGTCCAACGGCCCCTAAACCACAACCAAAACCCATACCAATGGATATCGATGGATCCATTCGTTCGGGTAACGCCAATTACATGAACAGACCCAATGTTAACGACTTTTCTGGGAAACGACCTGCCCCATTAAATTGACCTCCACCTAGAATCCTTAGGCTGTTCCACATTGCCATGGGGGTCCCAGAAGAGGCATCCGAGGGAGTAGAGGGCGACCTTTACTACCTTGACCCTCAGGAACAGGCCTATTTCGCTAGCACCGATTCTGAGGGCATAACAGGCCTGTATGACCAGCAATCCGAAGAAAACGAACCGGAAAGCGAATCGACTCCCGTCGACGCTTCGGATGTTCATTTTTTAGGTTAAACGGGTCATCTCTGCCATACTTCCAATGTGTCATGGAAGATGGCACTAAACTAAATTTTCTCATAGACACCGGATCGAACCAAAACTACATTCAACCAAATCTGGTTCCACATCCGAAAAAGAATGAAGAGAAATTTGTCGCAAATTCTGTGGGAGGACAAACCCCAATAACTCACCATACTTTTCTCACTCTGTTCAATAACAGAGATAGACCCATCAAATTCTTCCTATTACCTACACTGAAGACCTTTCACGGCATTCTAGGGAACGACACACTAAAACAATTAGACGCAGATATTAACGTTAAAAAAAATATATTAACATTAAACGGAAATTATAGTATCCGAGTGAAACAACTAGTGACACAATCAGTAAACAACATAAAGCTCAGAATGGAGCATATGTCGAACAGTCAGAAGAATCTTATAAATTCACTTACCCAGAAAGATTCGAACTTATTTGCGGACCCAGATGAAAGATTAACTTACACCACCAGGGTGATAGGGGAAATAAGGACATCATCGGATGCACCGGTGTATAGCAAACACTACCCGTATCCAACTTCTTTAAAACCCGAGGTAGAAAAACAGATGGGACAATTGCTGCAAGACGGCATAATACGACCTTCACGGTCACCATACAACGCGCCCGTATGGGGGCCAAAAAAAACAACGCGTCCGGAGAAAAAAAGTATAGGATAGTCATCGACTATCGAAAACTCAACTCCGTAACTATTTCGGATAGGTACCCTACCCTTGAGATTGGAGAAATAATCGCACAATTGGGCGACAATAAATATTTCTCCGTTCTAGATCTCAAAAGCGGATTTCACCAGATACTGATTAAAGAAAAGGACATAGAAAAAAAACTGCATTCGCAATCAACGGCGGAAAGTTCGAATTCACCCGATTACCTTTCGGTTTAAAGAACTCACCGTCTATTTTCCAGAGAGCCTTAGAATAAAATCCAGATATTAAGCAAGTTCTTTTTTCCTGGCCTCCGAAAAAAAACACAAGCCACGGCAAAAGCATGTGGGACTTGCAAAATAGCCAAATACGACAGACATCTGCCTCATGGGGAGATTCAACCAACCCCCATACCGACGTACCCCGGCCAAATCATTCACATAGACATTTACAAGACCCAAAGACAAGTAGTTCTAACGGCCATAGATAAATTCTCAAAATACGCTCAAGTAAAATTATTAAGATCAAAGGCATCGGAAGATATAAAACATCCACTAAGAGAAATAATGATAGCATTCGGTATGCCCCAGCAGATTGTAACGGACAACGAAAAGGCTCTAAATTCAGCAGCTATCAAGTTTCTGCTCCAAGAACAGCTGCAGGCAAAAGTCTACACGACACCGCCCTACACTTCGACTAGCAATGGGCAAGTCGAAAGATTTCACTCAACTCTAACCGAGATAATGAGATGCCTTAAGCTAGACGAAAGCACACTTGAATTTGAAGAACTACTCTTTAAAGCAGTTGAAGAGTACAATACATCAGTCCATTCAACAACGCACAGAAACCAATAGACATATTTTTCGGAAAACAATTAAACCCCCAAGAAAAAGATCAGCGAAAAAATAGAAAGAAAACAGCACACTGATTTAGAATATCACAACCGAAGAAATAGCACAATAAAGAAATACGAGGTAGGGAAAACAGTTTATGCGAAGATAGATAAAAGGTTAGGGTCGAAACTAACACCGAGATACAGAAAAGAAATAGTCCAAGAGGATAGGAACACCACAATAAAAACACATTCAGGGAAAATAGTACACAAAAATAATATTAAGAAATAATAATCCTTTCGCAGGATACTCTTATTGCCAACATGTTTCGGACGGGTTACCATACTAAACTACACCCACTCCCAACTCATTCCCATAAAAACGGCAACCGCCGTCCTGCAAAACGGGACATTTAAAATAAACGAACAACTTGAGAATAATAATAAACAGTTCATAATAAATAAAGTACTAAATAAGCGTGGCTTGCGACCTGCATTTGTTAATAACATTTTAGCTGACTCAAGGTCAATATCGGTTCGATTTCTGCGTCATAGCTTATCTAGTCGATATTTTGCCAAACACAACAAGAACACTTGTCAAAAGACAAGGAGCTTGAATGTACAATTGTTTCACGAAGTAGCCAACTTCGATCATCAGCATTCATCGCTGACTAACTTGGTGATCGAAGGCAGTTTCATCTCTACACTGCTAGAACTCGTTGGGAATTCTAGTGATGCCGAGGTGGAAACCAATTCAATAAACCAAGCATGTCTCTTTGTTGTGTTTGGACTTAATACTGCATTGAATTCTTCTGCGGCAGCGACGGCTTCGACGACATCAGCGACGTCGGTAGAGAATAGGTCTAATTAATAATTGTAAAACTTAAATTTAGTTCCAAAATAAACACCAATAAAACCCGACGTGTTTTTTTAAATAAAAAATATTAAAATATCTTAATTTGTATCGTCTTGGCTTCTATATGTTTGCGCCAAGTGAGCCGCATGTCCAGATGAATACCCAGATATGTTACCTCGTCGGCTTGTGGAATGCATGTTATTCAGGACCAGTGGTGGGCATGTTTGTTTGTTTAAGGTAAAGGTAACCTGCTTGCATTTTTGTGCATTTATTGAAATTCTCCAGTCGGTAAGCCATCGTTCTACAGATGTTAAGTGTCGTAGCTTTTGTTGGGCATTTGGAACGACTGAGTATCGCGGTATCATCAGCGAACATAGAGGTTGTTAGATTGTAGTCTGTGAGGAAATCCGCCGTATCAGGTTGTATAGGTGCCTATTGAATAGGTACGACTTCAGTAGCTTATGTGTGTTTTGGGGCAACAGCTTGATTATTTTAAACAAAAGTCCATCCAGCCACACTCTGTCAAATGCTTGGGCGACGTCTAGAAAAATGGCTGTGCAATATTCTCGATGTTCAAAAGCAGTACGAATTTCTGACGTGATTCGATTAACCTGTTCGATGGTTCCATGTTTTTCTCTGAAACCAAATTGATGTGTTGGAAGTGTGTTGTTTATTTTAAGATAAGGGCTAATTCGCAGGAGTATCATTTTTTCAAACAACTTTGAGAAACAAGTTAGTAAGCTTATCGGTCTATATGATGATGGCTGCGTTTTATCTTTTCCTGGCTTTGGAATCATTAGTATGGTCGCCTTTTTCCAATTATGAGGGAAGTATCCAAGCTTGGCGATTGCATTGAACAACAAGCAGATGTGCAGAATCTTTTGGAGTTCAATGAGCATTTTTGGAGTTATTGAGTCGAAGCCAGGCGATTTTCTTTGCTTCAGTTGTTCTTTGATAACCTTTGCGGTTATCATCGGTTGCGGAGAGTACCAATTGGCTTTGTTGTATGTTTGGATTGGTACGTTTGTGCGGCTCCTCCACGGTGATCCTCCGATGTGCCAAGTACTGTAGATTGTATATTGGATTCACTTCGTTTTTCTTTAGTGCTTGGACCTCTGGTTCGAGTTGTATTTTATAAAGTGACTGCTGAACTTTGTCTTTGTTTAAAATATTAATAGCTGTTTTTGCAGAAAAGTTTTTGTCCTTCAGAGCCTCAATTATTTCAGCAGGTGTCATTGTTGCTTCAATCCCCTTAAGTACTACCTGTAGCCCTTTGCAACATTTAAATTGGTAGGTGTAGTAGTTTTTACCAGCATCATTTAGGTATTTAGTCACTATACGGTGGTCTGCATCTGTTTGAATCTGTAGTTTTGTTTCATGAATATTTCCTTTTTTAAGCGGGATAATGTAGAATTTGCTGTCACCAACCAATGCAACGAGTTTATTTACAAGTGCGTTTGTACTCTGTTCTCGTGGGGGTCTGGTCTTTTTAGGTTGCCCTACCGTTGTTTCGTTGGGTTGTTCGGTCGCAGAATCACCCAAGATAGCATATAGGTTTGAATTATTTACTGTAGAGATTTCAATGCCGTTGTTGGCTCGATTGATTTTGGGTTGGTTACCCGCCTTTTTGTTTTGCGGGCTGAGTTTTCTCTTGATCTGGATGTAGCGATCCATTCCAGTCTGCACAGTCGAAATCGTCTTCTGCTTTTGTTTTGGTTCTTCTTAGCGTGCATTATTGTTGTTGCCAATGATCGGTGTTGCTGATTATTCACAGTTGGCTCAGCGATAATTAGTTGGGCCGCTGACGAAGTTCTTGTTTTGGTAGCTGTGACAGTTGCTAGGGAGATCACTGCACTTGTTATTTCAGTGTTACAGTTACCAGGAATGGTCGTTGGGCGCTGCGAGGGGAGCGGGATAGGAGAGGCGGTCTCTTCGCTCCACGACTTGTGGGCCGAAGCAGCCAGAAAGGGAGAGCAAGAACGTGGTCTGTCGTTCGCTGTGGGCAAAAGTTTATTTTTCGAGTTAGTTGAAGGTGCTCGTAAAAGTATGCATTATTGCGTTGTAAAGAGAGCCGGCGCTCGTCTTGTTCACATTGTCGCTGAGTGCGTATTTGGTTTTGATTCATTGTTATTCGTGCGAACTGCACTTTGCACTTTGTGTTTAACTTTCACTATACTGTTGTAGTTTTAGAACTTGCTATTCGTAGCCGAAGAAGAAACACGTCTGCAGTCGCCGACGTTCGATCGCGAATCGGAATGATAAGCATGCGCGTACTTTGCTCTGTGCGATCGTTTCCATGTGTGCGTGTATGTATGCACGGCCCGTATATGAATGTATGCGTTGCTTGTGAAGTTTGACAACAGGCAAATGCTTCGGCCACCGCGCTGGCAGCCTGAAGACAATTTTGTGTTTCGGCGTCGAGAGCCTAGAGACAGGCACAGTTGCCAAAAATGGTTATCTTGCAGCGAAAATATTAAAACTTTTGAAAACATGTGGCTTGTTCTATCAGGATAATTTTATTTAGTAATTATATATTTATGTATTCAGATTTTTTTATTTTAATTCATAAATTTTGTCAACATTGGTAAACTCATATAAATAAAATTATAATTGTCACAACTTTTTTTGATATTATAATTTTGTTCTACAAAATATAATATAATTATGATTTTTCAATACATCTTCTCAAAAATTAAACATAAATACACATGTTTTCTGATGCTAAAATTATTGCCACCAAATAACCATCTTGGGTCACTGTAATTCGGTCTCTTAGCTCTCGATGACAAAGAGAAAAATAAAAACACAATTGATTTCACACTGGCCAGGCCCGTAGCTAAAAGTGCGGTACAGAAGGGCTCTCAACAGTTAGGGGCTCACGATTACCAAACATAAAAATGTTATTAATGCGGATATATTTGCACAATTTAATTCCTTTGGTAAACACTAATATTTTTATTAATAAAAGTAATTCAAGTAGGAGTCCCTGATAAGTGTTGCACAGGGGCCCTTAAAACCCTCACTACGGCCCTATGCCTCAGTCTCTAGGCTTTCGACGCCAAAACACAAAATTGACTTCAGGCTGCCAGCGCGGTGGCCGAATCATTTGCCTTCACGAGCAACGCAAACATTCATATGCGGGCCGTGCATACATCCACGCACACATGGAGACGATCGCACAGCGCAAAGAAGTACACGCATGCTTATCGTTCCGCTGTCGTTGTGCGACTGAAGCAGTTTTGATGCTATGCACTGTTTGTATTGAGAGCCGAACAACGAGCTGCCGCTGCCGAAGAGCAAGCTGCCCCGGTCGAGCGTTCAGCCGAAGTCATTATTTTCAATGCTTCTGTTCTGCTTCTTCTCTGGGGCAGCAGATCCTGAAAAATCAGCCTCGAACAGCGTCAGAGCTGTTTGACGTCTCTTTGTGTTCATTGCTTAGTGATAATAGAGTATATCTTAACAGACCATTCTGACATTTTTATCAACCGTGTGCGTGTGAGACCTCATAGAGTATGTCTGTCTGTCTGTCCGGATGTCCGGATTTATTTGGCTTGTTTGGTTACCCCTTTGGTAACCTCCACCTCTGATATTATTTTAGTTACTGCCACGTCCTCTATTTTCTCTACGGCTTGGAGGCGTAAAACCTGATTTAAAAACGTTTGAAAATCTTGCCTTGTTAGTGCTGGGTAGGCCATGGAGCGAAACTTGTTGCTTTCGAAAAGATTGCTTCAGGATTTTATTCTGGTGATGTTAGCGAAGCTATTCCTTGATGTGCTCGTGCCGTGTTCATTCTTTTGTGAAGACGGCTTTTCAGGTCTTTGTAGATTGGACAACCTCTGCAGTTTGCTACCGCACTTGTTCTTGCTTTCACTTTCTTTATTAGTTGGGCAGTGTGCTGACTCGTGAAGATCTCCACAGACTACACAAACAGGGCGAAACGAGCAATTCGAGCTCGTGTGTCCGTATTCTTGGCGGTTCATACATTGTATGGGAGCGTTACATGTATGCGGCTCTTCTACTGTAATCTTACTGTGCAGAAGGAGCTGGAATTTATAAACATGGCGAACCTCGTTTTTTTTTAATTGCTTGATTTCTGGTTCAAGCTCAATCATAAAGAGTGGTTGCGGCAGCCTGTTTCTGCTTTTGATATTGAACACGCTTTTGACGCAAAATCCTTTTTCCTTTATCGTAACATCAGACTCAATGCCCTTCATTACTACTGGTAGGTGTATAAGTATATTTGTTTTCAGTAAGGTAGTTTGTCACGTTTCTGTAGTTGTCCTTCGTATTTTACGCAAGCATACCAAAGTTCAAATCTAGAGTCAGACAAACAGCATATTTTATTAAACTTTTTTTTGCATTGTATGGTAACAGAATTGGTTCACAATGCAGCTTTGCCGATGGGCCAAAAAGTGAGGCAATGGCCGAGTGGTTAGGGCGGACTTTCATTTATTAATTATTTCTTATTTTATTTTGTTTATTTATTTTATTCTAATAAACTAAAAAGAATAGTTACAGTCAAACCAATAAAATTATTTTATTTTGTCTGTTATGACTTTGCATGTTTAGTAAGATTCCAATTGTATGTTTCCTATTTTGTTTTGCTCTCAATCTTTTGCAATTAGAATGCTAGAAAATAACAGAGATAATGAGCCCTTGTAAAGTTATGAATGTGCGAGTGGGACCCCCATACATAAATGTCTGCATATGCACATGTATGTATTGGCGTCCTACTTCAACATACATTATTGCACGATTGTATATACATACATACGTACAATTAGATTTGCAGTTGCTGTTGTGTACCGAGGAAAGAAAACTAAGTTCTAATTACATATATTGCGTAACTAAAACTTAAAAATCGCCTACCGCCACCGCCCTTTAATGTTTTTGAGCCTTTAATTTATTTAAAAAAAATTATGAAATACAAAATAATTAATTTCACATGTTGATCGCGGCAGCAATCGAACCTCGAACACAGCCTTAGAGTCTGAGACATAGTCCACTCAGCCACTGAATATCTCTCGCAGTCGTCGAAAAAAGTGAGACATTAGACAAAACCACAAGACGCAATATGCATTCTTAGTTCGTGCCAAAAAATTGTAACGACCACTCGTTTAGTGCTGCCACAATACCACTCTCTGTCTACTATAATGGTGTCCGACTTGCCCAGAGCAAGAGAAGGCGTGGGACTTGTGATATTGTGACAGACGCGTCACATAAAATAAAATTCGTAGACAGAGATAGTGCTATCCAGGGATCAACTGCATAACTGCATAAAAACGGACGACAAGACTATACCCATTTGGGAGGACCTGTTGGGATGGCCTCCTTCTATACCCACTCTACCATGTGGACAACTCGTCCACCCATAACGCTGAACGCTGTGTTTACCTCCTCCTCCTCTTTTGTGATGCTGTCAATTCCATCATTGGTGAATCTTCAGGTTGTTCAAAAGTTATCTGATCAATTTTTATCGCAGAATTTATGGATATACCAAACTTGTCCCAAAAATCCATGCCGCAAATTACATTCTCTTTTATTGAGGTTGTGACGAACCTCTGCAACGATATCAAATCTTTGGTCTTGATATCTCTCCTTCAAGCGTCTACAATGACAGGTCCAAGTCAATATTTCGACCGACCTATGTACTCTCCAAAAGAAGGATAATGCTGAGCCAGTAAAAAGTAAGTTGGCAAACTGGATGAGTAATTCAAAATCCCCATTTAGGCATGTTGAGGTTAAATTATTTACTCTGTAAATAAAGTCTTCAATTGGGATATCATTTGGTAAGCCACCAAATTTAATACGCCAATTGGAAATAATATTAGATACTTTGTCAGGGCGCTTCACTGAAATATTGCTTTGGCAACTGGGATCTGGAGAAGGTTTCACACGTGAAGTGTTGTTCAAATTGCGTGAACCATTTTCCCCATTGGGATGTGTATTAAAACGAGTATTTTCTGCGAGAGATACTCGATTTACTCCCTTATTGCTTCAGAGATATCATGTCACTGATACTCGTTTGGAACCTATCCATGGAATTGGAAATTATTTCCTGAACACGACTTTCTGTCAAAACATTTGGTAACAGAGGCGATCGTGCTACTTGTGGGCTTTTCTCTGCTTGAGTATTCGAACGGCATGTGCCACCAGATCTAGTTATCATTCTGGTTGGTTGGTCAATGACTGTACTAGTACTAGTACTAGGTTGCGTAAAAATAAGCGACTCTTCCGTTGGAATAGTTGCTAAATTTTCAGGGCTTCGAGTTAAAGGCATTTTAAAAGATAAGCGGTATGACGGTAATTTAGAAAAGGTACAATATTATCATAACAAACAATTAGGTAATCTACGGATAATAAACACAGCGGTAGTTTTTTTTGTATAAGGGTATTAGTCTAAACTAAATGCGACTATTGAAAATAACTTTTAAATACAAGTGGTTGAAGTTTAATCCCAATAAAGAGTAAGATACCGAGTTTATCCAGCAAACAATCTCGATTTAATGAGAAAAGATAGTTTATGTGAATTATCTGGTATAGAAAATCAGAGCTAAAAATTCCTAGATAATAATATTGCAGGTGTTTCGTAATATTTAGTTTGGAAGTCAAACTAATAATTATGAAATGAATTTGAGGTTAGATCTATTGCCTGGCCTGATTCCGAAAATCTCCAGAACAACAGTAAGTCCAAGTACAATAGTAAAACCAACGGAAACTACAAAGAAGAGTATGGATGAAAACGAATCGGGAAGCATGGGGTAACGACCACGCGTTTAGTGCTGCCACAATACCACTCTCTGTCTACTATAATGGTGTCCGACTTGCCCAGAGCAAGAGAAGGCGTGGGACTTGTGATATTGTGACAGACGCGTCACATAAAATAAAATTCGTAGACAGAGATAGTCCTATCCAAGGATCAACTGCATAACTGCGTAAAAACGGACGACAAGACTATACCCATTTGGGAGGACCTGTTGGGATGGCCTCCTTCTATACGCACCCTACCATGTGGACAACACGTCCACCCATAACTGACCGCTGTGTTTACATCCTCCGATTACCTCAAGTCAGAAAGCTTTTAATTCATAGTAGGAAATTTAACATCGTTATTTATTAAATTATTTGAACTCATTTTGTTGTCCATCAACATAAAACTACTGAATGACTAACACTCTATTCATTTAAAAATACTTTTATATCTTTATCTAATATTTTTTTTTTTAAATAACGAATTACGAATGAATTACGAATTACGAATCAATTACAAATTACGAATGAATGTTGAAAAGTATTTCTTGGAAACTAGCAAAAGAATTTGAATTTTGCAGCCATTATTAAACTTGGGGGAAAATTTTAAATATTCTTTCATACATGGTTTTGGGTATGGATCTTTTTACAGACCGTAAAGAAACGATTCACTGATATATATATAATAATAAAAACTCACTCTATTTCCAAGGTTTGTTTACTCGCTTACATGAAATTTCGATGCAATCCTTTGTCGACAGGCCTGAAGATGCTGGAGTTGCTGTTTGAAATTCCCAAAAGAATTAGTTATTTGTATATATATATCAGTTTGATAAAGCCATACATACCATACCCTTTAGTAAATGATTTTATAAAAACATATAAGGCTAAGGCTTACGAAATTCGAATATAAATGCTACACTAAGAGCATAGATGATATATATTCTAGACCTAATTAAAAAGATTCGTTAAAGGAAATTAAATAAAAAAAAGGATGATGATCGATGAAGACTTCATGGCTTCATGGCAGTGAACGAGAGAGCCCTCGTGGCACTCCACAACGGTGAGGTTATGTCCGATCAGCGTCGCTTTCTGGCTGCCGCCTGACGCTTGCCTCGTGTTCAAAATTTCCCAAAAATGATGATGCTCACAACTATGTATGGTTGCGACAGAATATATATATAAACATCCAGGCGATTCATCCGTGGATATCTATTGATGATCGCGGATTATGCCTTTGATGACGAGCAAGGTGAGGTTATGTTCGCATGGCACCAGTGTCACCGCTCTGACGTAAGAATTATAAAATGTTGCTGCTGCAGGTTATGTTTCTGCCACAAGCAAATGAGTGGCTCCACGTGTTGAAAATTCCCAGAATATATATATATGATCGTTGATTATGCCTTTGGTGACGTTATGTTGGTGGGGTTATGTTCGCATCGCACCAGTGTAGCCGCTCTGACGTATGAATCAGACAATGTTGCTGCTGCTGGTGAAGTTTCTGCCTTATACGAGTAAGCGCATGAATGGCTTGCGCCGAGCTTCCCACATATTCCAACTTCTATCCAAGATTAGGCGTTCATATTTTCCGTCCTCGTCTACAGGAAGATGAAGCAACGTAGGCGTGGCGTCGCCCAACTTGGTATTCCGCTGATCAACCAGTATATTCCAGAATAAAAACGAATATTCCTTATTATATTTCTGGCTTTAGATGGCTCAGATTAAAATTTTTAGGAACTTATTAAGAACACGTCTGTTCGGAACTCGTATCAGAATCGAAGAGAGAGAATTATGGCGACGCTCGCGCTTTTCTGTTTCTTACTGCAGGGTTGCAAAGTAATATCGAGTCAGACCTGCCAATTTCTTCAATTGGTGAAAAAAGTGTAACGCATAATATTTCTTGTCGCGACTCTCACAGCATTGTTTCATTTTTTGTCCCTGCGGCTAAAAATGAAAACTAAAGAAAAGTTGCGACACTTTCTACCAGATATCTTTTGCATGGAATTTCCCTAATTCCTTGCCATTCATATCTTCTAAAAGATACATTGATTGTCCTAATTTTTTCTTTACACGAGCTTTCGTTCCTACTGTAGCTAATTTTGCATTAATATAATTTGCAGCACTACTCAAGACAAAATTTCTTTTGACGACTTCTTGACCTACATCAAAAGATCGTTCTCTCGATTGCAAATTGTATGTTTTCTCGTTGGTTTGATGGGCCTTCTGCAAGTACTTTCCAATAGTCGAGCGAATTTTAGAACACTCATCTGATTTTGAGAGCTGGATTTCACCTTCAGTAAGCATGCCAAGATTTCGCAATAACTTGTAGTCTTTGCCGTGTGATATCATGTTCTGTCCGAATACTGCCAAATAGGGAGACATACCTATTGATTGGTGTATACAATTTCTTAGAGAACAGTTTATACTGCTCAAAAATTTATCCCACTCGCGTTGGTCTGAACGTACATAGGCACTTAATGCTGCGTTGATTGAACGGTTAACACGCTCTGCGGCATTAGATTGAGGAGCATATGCACCTGTAAACTTGTGATGGATACCATATTTAGATAGAAAATCTGAGAATTCACGGCTTTTAAATTGAGTTCCGTTATCAGATACAAATACCTCAGGTACACCAAAACATGAGAATATTTCATCCTTAAGGATGGAAATAATTATTGTCGAATTAAATTTCTTGACCCGTTTAAGAAAAGTGAATTTGGAAAAATGATCCAGAACAATAAAAATCCCTATACTTCCAGATTTTGTGCGAGGGAAAGGTCCTATGAAATCCATATATAGTCTCTGAAATATTCTCTCACTCTGAACTCGTTTTCCCATAGGTGGTCTGAGTGAAGAAGTTGGATGTTTAGTTGTTTTACATACATCACAATTACGAATATAGTCACGCACATCTACAATCATATTTGGCCAGTAAAATTTACGTCGAATACGTTCTAGGCATTTAAACATACCACAGTGTGATGACGATGGCTGGTCATGTGCTGATATAATTACCGGTTTTTTCAATGATTCTGGTACAAAGAGTTTCCAACTGGTTTCCTTCACATCATTGTCGCTAGGTAAGGTTGTACGATAATATATAAACTTATCTACCACTTGGAAATCTGGTAACTCTGTAGAAGAGAACGTATTCTTCATCCTGAAATCCGTTTGATTCCAAATCAATTTCTGGACTCACATCAAAATCGAGTGCAGCAATGTCATCGACATCGTCGAATGATCTAGACAACGCATCTGCGACAACATTTTCGCTACCTTTCCGATGTTCAATCTTAAGATTGTATCCCTGCAGTTTTATAGCCCACCGTGCTAATCTGCCTGAGAGATCAGATTGATTCATGAGCCATCGCAAACTAGCATGGTCGGTGACCACTTTAAAATCATGACCATCGATATACATTCGAAATTTCTTTATTGCTAGCACGACAGCCAAGCATTCCAACTCAGTAACTATGTAGTTACGCTGCGCTTTATTTAGTTTCTTCGACATGAATGAAATCGGTCGCTCACAACCTGATTCATCACATTGAGAAAGAACCGCACCTACTCCGTGCAATGAAGCGTCACATTATACGATGAAGGGCTTGTCGTAATTGGGGTGTATAAGACAAGGAGCAGAACACAGTTTCAGTTTAATTTCTTCGAACGCTTTTTGAGCCTGATCATTCCAAGTAAAGGATTTGCCACGTAACAACTCTGTAAGCTGAAATATGACTGACGAATAGTTAGAAATAAATCGTTGGTACCAACCGGTCATGCCAAGAAAACGCCGTAATTGTTTTTGTGTTTTCGGAATTTGGAATTCGCTAACCGCATTGATTTTATTTGGGTTTACGTGAAGCGTACCCTCACCTACTATATAACCCAGATAATCGACTTTTTTGAGACAAAATTGGCTTTTTGGAACATTTATCGTTAATCCAGCTTCTCTTAGATATGTTGCTACTTGCGAGAGATGCAAGATATGCTCTTCAAAATTATTTGATAACAACAGCAGGTCGTCCATATAAACTAGAACGTGAGATTTAAGCTGATATGGAATAACCAAATCCATAAGCCGGCACATGGTGTGTGGCGCATTGGTTAAACCGAATGACATTCTTTTAAACTGATACAGCGGACGATTTGGAACGGACGATTTGAACAGTAAATTTGGTCTGGATTCTTTGTCTACCAGAATTTGCCAAAAGGCGTCTTTTAAATCTATTTTCGATATACAATGTACAGGCGGTAAACGACTCAAAAGTCCGTCCATTATGGGAATTGGATACGCGTCTTTGACAGTGACTGCGTTAAGTTTACGCGCATCAAGGCAAAATCGTATCTTGCCAGGTTTACTATGGAGCGTCACGGGAGATGACCAAGATGACGAAGAAGCTTCCTCAATGACGTCTGATTTAATCATGCGATCAATTTCGAGATAGAGCAATTTTTCTTTGGCTGGGGACAAAGGGTAAAATCTTTGTTTGATTGGCTTTGCATCCGCAGTGTCAATGCTGTGCTCGATCAATTTTGGTTAGACCAAACTTGTCGTCTTCTTTGTATAAAAGACGGGAAAAAGTCTACCACAGACTGCAATTTGCTCTTTTGTGATGCTGTCAATTCCAAAAGTCATTGGTGAATCTTCTAGGTTGTTCAAAAGTTATCTGATCAATTTTTATCGCAGAGATTTATGGATATACCAAACTTGTCCCAAGAATCCATGCCGCAAATTACATTCTCTTTTATTGAGGTTGTGATATCAAGATCTTTGGTCTTGATATCTCTCCTTCAAGCGTCTACAAAGACAGGTCCAAGTCAACATTTCTACCGACCTATGTACTCTCCAAAAGAAGGATAATGCTGAGCCAGTAAAAAGTAAGTTGGCAAACTGGATGAGTAATTCAAAATCCCCATTTAGGCATGTTGAGGTTAAATTATTTACTCTGTAAATAAAGTCTTCAATTGGGATATCATTTGGTAAGCCAAACAAATTTAATACGCCAATTGGAAATAATATTAGATACTTTGTCAGGGCGCTCCACTGATATATTGCTTTGGCAACTGGGATCTGGAGAAGGTCTCACACGTGAAGTGTTTTTAATTGCGTGAACCATTTTCCCCATTGGGATGTGTATTAAAACGAGTATTTCTGCGAGAGATACTCGATTTACTGACCTTATTGCTTCAGAGATTTGAGATAATATCATGTCACTGATACTCGTTTGGAACCTATCCATGGAATTGGAAATTATTTCCTGAACACGACTTTTTGTCACAACATTTGGTAACAGAGGCGATCGTGCTACTTGTGGGCTTTTCTCTGCTTGAGTATTCACATGGCCTGTGCCACCAGATCTAGTTATCATTCTGGTTGGTTGGTCAATGACTGAACTAGTACTAGTACTAGGTTGCGTAAAAATAAGCGACTCTTCCGTTGGAATTGTTGCTAAATTTTCAGTGCTTCGAGTTAAAGGCATTTTAAAAGATAAGCGGTATGACGGTAATTTATAAAAGGTACAATATTATCATAACAAACAATGAGGTAATCTTCGGATAATAAACACAGCGGTAGTTTTTTTGTATAAGGGTATTAGTCTAAACTAAATGCGACTATTGAAAATAACTTTTAAATACAAGTGGTTGAAGTCTAATCCCAATAAAGAGTAAGATACCGAGTTTATCCAGCAAACAATCTCGATTTAATGAGAAAAGATAGTTTATGTGAATTATCTGGTATAGAACCGACTTAAAATCAGAGCTAAAAAAAATTCCTAAATAATAATATTCCAGGTGTTTTGTAATATTTAGTTTGGAAGTCAAACTGATAATTATGAAACGAATTTGAGGTTAGATCTATTGCCTGGCCTGATTCCGAAAATCTCCAGAACACTAGTAAGTCCGAGTACAATAGTAATACCAACTGAAACTACAAAGAAGAGTATGGATGAAAACGAATCGGGAAGCATGGGGTTACCTATTCAGGTAAGCGGTCGCCATTATTATTTTTCTTCAAAGCGTTGCTCCACGTGTTGGGCGCCATTTATTTATGTAACGACCACGCGTTTAGTGCTGCCACAATACCACTCTCTGTCTACTATAATGGTGTCCGACTTGCCCAGAGCAAGAGAAGGCGTAGGACTTGTGATATTGTGACAGACGCGTCACATAAAATAAAATTCGTAGACAGAGATAGTCCTATCCAAGGATCAACTGCATAACTGCATAAAAACGGACGACAAGACTATGCCCATTTGGGAGGACCTGTTGGGATGGCCTCCTTCTATACCCACCCTACCATGTGGACAACTCGTCCACCCATAACTGACCGCTGTGTTTACCTCCTCCGATTACCTCAAGTCAGAAAGCTTTTAATTCATAGTAGGAAATTTAACATCGTTATTTAAAAAAAATTTTTGAACTCATTTTGTTGTCCATCAACATAAAACTACTGAATGACTAACACTCTATTCATTTAAAAATACTTTTATATCTTTATCTAATATTTTTTTTTTTTAAATAACGAATTACGAATGAATTACGAATTACGAATCAATTACAAATTACGAATGAATGTTGAAAAGTATTTCTTCAAAACTAGCAAAAGAATTCGAATTTTGCAGCCATTATTAAACTTGGGGGAAAATTTTAAATATTCTTTCATACATGGTTTTGGGTATGGATCTTTTTACAGACCGTAAAGAAACGATTCACTGATATATATGTAATAATAAAAACTCACTCTATTTCCATGGTTTGTTTACTCGCTTACATGAAATTTCGATGCAATCCTTTGTCGACAGGCCTGAAGATGCTGGAGTTGCTGTTTGAACTTCCCAATTAGAATTAGTTATTTGTATATATATATCAGTTTGATAAAGCCATACATACCATTTCCTTTAGTAAATGATTTTATAAAAACATATAAGGCTTACGAAATTCGAATATAAATACACTAAGAGCATAGATGATATATATTCTAGACCTAATTAAAAAGATCCGTTAAAGGAAATTAAATAAAAAAAAATGATGATGATCGATGAAGACTCCATGGCTTCATGGCAGTGAACGAGAGAGCCTCGTGGCACTCCACAACGGTGAGGTTATGTCCGTTCAGCGTCGCTTTCTGGCTGCCGCCTGACGCTTGCCTCGTGTTCAAAATTTCCCAAAAATGATGATGCGCACAACTATGTATGGTTGCGACAGAATATATATATAAACATCCAGGCGATTCATCCGTGGATATCTATTGATGATCGCGGATTATGCCTTTGATGACGAGCAAGGTGAGGTTATGTTCGCATGGCACCAGCGTCACCGCTCTGACGTAAGAATTATAAAATGTTGCTGCTGCAGGTTATGTTTCTGCCACAAGCAAATGAGTGGCTCCACGTGTTGAAAATTCCCAGAATATATATATATGATCGTTGATTATGCCTTTGGTGACGTTATGTTGGTGGGGTTATGTTCGCATCGCACCAGTGTAGCCGCTCTGACGTATGACTCAGACAATGTTGCTGCTGCTGGTGAAGTTTCTGCCTTATATGAGTAAGCGCATGAATGGCTTGCGCCGAGCTTCCCACATATTCCAACTTCTATCCAAGATTAGGCGTTCATATTTTCCGTCCTCGTCGACAGGAAGATGAAGCAACGTAGGCGTGGCGTCGCCCAACTTGGTATTCCGCTGATCAACCAGTATATTCCAGAATAAAAACGAATATTCCTTTTTATATTTCTGGCTTTAGATGGCTCAGATTAAAATTTTTAGGAACTTATTAAGAACACGTCTGTTCGGAACTCGAGTCAGAATCGAAGAGAGAGAATTATGGCGACGCTCGCGCTTTTTTGTTTCTCACTGCAGGGTTGCAAAGTAATATCGAGTCAGGCATGCCAATTTCTTCAATTGGTGAAAAAAAGTGTGACCCATAATATTTCTTGTCGCGACTCTCACAGCATTGTTTCATTTTTTGTCCCTGCGGCTAAAAATGAAAACAAAAGAAAAGTTGCGACACTTTCTACCAGATATCTTTTGCATGGAATTTCCCTAACTCCTTGCCTTTCATATCTTCTAAAAGATACATTGATTGTCCTAATTTTTTCTTTACACGAGCTTTCGTTCCTACTGGAGCTAATTTTGCATTAATATAATTTGCAGCACTACTCAAGACAAAATTTCTTTTGACGACTTCTTGACCTACATCAAAAGATCGTTCTCTTGATCGCAAATTGTATGTTTTCTCGTTGGTTTGATGGGCCTTCTGCAAGTACTTTCCAATAGTCGAGCGAATTTTAGAGCACTCATCTGATTTTGAGAGCTGGATTTCACCTTCAGTAAGCATGCCAAGATTTCGCAATAACTTGTAGTCTTTGCCGTGTGATATCATGTTCTGTCCGAATATTGCCAAATAGGGAGACATACCTATTGATTGGTGTATACCATTTCTTAGAGAACAGTTTATACTGCTCAAAAATTTATCCCACTCGCGTTGGTCTGAACGTACATAGCCTCTTAATGCTGCGTTGATTGAACTGTTAACACGCTCTGCGGCATTAGATTGAGGAGCATATGCACCTGTAAACGTGTGATGGATACCATATTTAAATAGAAAATCTGAGAATTCACGGCTTTTAAATTGAGTTCCGTTATCAGATACAACTACCTCAGGTACACCAAAACATGAGAATATTCATCTTTAAGGATGGAAATAATTATTCTCGAATTAAATTTCTTGACCGGTTTAAGAAAAGTGAATTTGGAAAAATGATCCAGAACAATAAAAATCCCTATATTTCCAGATTTTGTGCGAGGGAAAGGTCCTATGAAATCCATATATAGTCTCTGAAATATTCTCTCACTCTGAACTCGTTTTCCCATAGGCGGTCTGAGTGAAGAAGTTGGATGTTTAGTTGTTTTACATACATCACAATTACGAATATAGTCACGCACATCTACAACCATATTTGGCCAGTAAAATTTACGTCGAATACGTTCTAGGCATTTAAACATACCATAGTGTGATGACGATGGCTGGTCATGTGCTGATATAATTACCGGTTTTCTCAATGATTCTGGTACAAAAAGTTTCCAACTGGTTTCCTTCACATCATTGTCGCTAGGTAAGGTTGTACGATAATATATAAAGTTATCTACCACTTGGAAATCTGGTAACTCTGTAGAAGATAATTTTTCTCGTAGCGTGACGTATTCTTCATCCTGAAATGCGTTTGATTCCAAATCAATTTCTGGACTCACATCAAAATCGAGTGCAGCAATGTCATCGACATCGTCGAATGATCTAGACAATGCATCTGCGACAACATTTTCGCTACCTTTCCGATGTTCAATCTTAAAATTGTATCCCTGCAGTTTTATAGCCCACCGTGCTAATCTGCCTGAGAGATCGGATTGATTCATGAGCCATCGCAAACTAGCATGGTCGGTGACCACTTTAAAATCATGACCATCGATATACATTCGAAATTTCTTTATTGCTAGCACGACAGCCAAGCATTCCAACTCTGTAACTGTGTAGTTACGCTGCGCTTTATTTAGTTTCTTCGACATGAATGAAATCGGTCGCTCACAACCTGATTCATCACATTGAGAAAGAACCGCACCTACTCCGTGCAATGAAGCGTCACATTGTACGATGAAGGGATTGTCGTAATTGGGGTGTATAAGACAAGGAGCAGAACACAGCTTCAGTTTAATTTCTTCGAACGCTTTTTGAGCCTGATCATTCCAAGTAAAGGATTTGACACGTAATAACTCTGTAAGCTGAAATATGACTGACGAATAGTTAGAAATAAATCGTTGGTACCAACAGGTCATGCCAAGAAAACGCCGTAATTGTTTTTGCGTTTTCGGAATTGGGAATTCGCTAACCGCATTGATTTTATTTGGGTTTACGTGAAGCGTACCCTCACCTACAATATAACCCAGATAATCGACTTTTTTGAGACAAAATTGGCTTTTTGAAACATTTATCGTTAATCCAGCTTCTCTTAGATGTGTTGCTACTTGCGAGAGATGCAAGATATGCTCTTCAAAATTATTTGATAACACCAGCAGGTCGTCCATATAAACTAGAACGTGAGATTTAAGCTGATATGGAATAACCAAATCCATAAGCCGGCACATGGTGTGTGGCGCATTGGTTAAACCGAATGGCATTCTTTTAAACTGATACAGCGGACGATTTGGAACGGTAAATGCGGTTTTTGGTCTGGATTCTTTGTCTACGAGAATTTGCCAAAAGGCGTCTTTTAAATCTATTTTCGATATACAATGTACAGGCGATAAACGACTCAAAAGTCCGTCCATTATGGGAATTGGATACGCGTCTTTGACAGTGACTGCGTTAAGTTTACGTGCATCAAGGCAAAATCGTATCTTGCCAGGTTTACTATGGAGCGTCACGGGAGATGACCAAGATGACGAAGAAGCTTCCTCAATGACGTCTGATTTAATCATGCGATCAATTTCGAGACAAAGCAATTTTTCTTTGGCTGGAGACAAAGGGTAAAATCTTTGTTTGATTGGCTTTGCATCCGCAGT
>JAEIGL010000276.1:0-16130 GCA_018903715.1 Zaprionus davidi
AATAGAACTGACGCAATCTGGGTCCCATCCCGCATTCTGCGAAGACTCCTGACATCCTCAGGATTTAGCTGGATGCCCTTGAATTGGTTGACCAGACAGCTGTAGAGTTCCGCTGCTGTCGTGGCCTCGGTTATTCCACTACACAATAGCGCTATTTTATGTGCTCCCGTACGCACAGAAGCCATCTTTGAGCGTCGCTTCTAGCTCACTTTTTAATTTAGGAACGCTTTCAGAGGCTTTCCCCTCTACTGTGTTCTCCCCTTGCTGTGTTCTGCGTATTTTGCGAATATGTTTGCCCAATTCGCTCAGGCTCGGGTCCGCTTTTAGTTCATGGAGCATCTTTGAGTAGGAAGCCTCTCCCGTCTTCTTAACAATCAGAGCCTCTGGCTTTTTCCGCAGGCGCTTAGGCTTGAGTGGTCCACTCACCTCCAGGCCAAGCATTCTTAGCGACAGATGCATAGCTTACCGGTTTTGACTCCTTTCCACTGGTTTTGGTCTTTGCTCCTGTTTTGCTGCCACCCGTATGGTTAACCAAGTTTGGCGCCTGTTCGTTGGGCATCTGAACCTTTGGCACCTACACTGCGTGTTTGGCCTTTTCCTAGGCTTTTGCGCCTCTGTCTGCGTAGCAATGGTCGCAGATCGTGCCTTCTTTGCGTTGCCTTCATTTAGCTCGATTGCTCTATTATTGAGAGCCGAGAGTTCACTAACTGCGCCCTTGATCTCTCTGGTGACATGGCGTAGGGTTTCAAACGCATATAGAAAAACTTGTTTATGAGAACTCGCATATGAGTGTGTGTGTGTGTGTGTGTGAGAGTGATGAAACTAGCACCTTTTTGGGAAGTTTTACTGAATGTTCGACTCGCAAAGAGAAGATATAAACGGTTCGCGTCCGTCAAAGAGTCGCACTCAGTCAACTAATGACAAACATATTTGTGTGCATATACACAAACACATACACACATGACACATATACATTCCAGTAAAGGTTAAATAGCCTACCCGCGTAACAGATTTTTATATTAGTAGGATTTGATTAATCACAAACAAATGCAGGTGAAAGAAGTATTTGGTGCACGCTTCTGGTTTTATACCCATTGGATATGGTCACTTTTTATACGAAGTTGCAATGGTATGTAACAGACAGAAGGAGCCATGGCAGACTCCACGAAGTATGTATAATTAAGAATGTCATCACTAAGAAATTGAAGTTGGCGCGCAGTATCCAAGTTATCACCCTCAGTTCGTCTGTATTCACTATGGAAATTATAAACAGTTTTCATAGCTACTTAGGAACCCATTTTTCGCTCTACCGCTATCCCATTGCGTCATCCCATTTAGGAAGTCTATTCGCACCCTTGCGCCATTCTCTTAAAAGCATAAATAATATCTATTCCAAAGCCTGTCCGCGGCCTCTAGTCACTCTCTTCGTTAAACAAACAAACTTTTCCAAGAGGCAGTTATCAAACTATTATTAACCTCTTGGTCACTTATCACCCATCCTGAGCTTCAACAAAATTCTGGATCAAGAGCGTAGCATAAGCATCGCTCTCATGACCTGCGTCCCCACGCTCCATTGTAAACAAATCCTCCTCCTCGTTATTAATTTCACCACGAGATGTAAGCTTTGGCTCCATTTCCGAAAGCTCTTGATCCCCAAGTTTAATGCTTTTTGAGAGAAGCTTTGACATGACTTTAGCTACCCTTAGCTTAAGAATATCTTTGTAACCTGAATCCTAATTTTTTTATTCCATCACGCGTTCGCGAATTGATTAATTTGCATGGCGTAACGTATTATTATACCCTTGGCCAGAAGCTTGCAACGCACCGTAGAAGACATTGTTGCTTTCTGCGAATCGGCTGTGTTCATTTCGAGTATCGATAGACATATATCGACACAGCTGCCCTGGTATGAGCAACACCTGCTAACGAAGCAAGCAGTGCGAGCCTAAGCGAGACCTTGGGTCTGTTAACAGCCAGATCGGTCGCTGACCCAAGGTTCCCGTTTTGTCAAGCGCCGCTTGAACCGTCGGCAGATGCCCGAATGCCCAGGCATATGACCGCCAGCATCTCTCTCAAGGGCGGCCGACTCCTCAGTAGCATTTGAGCGAGCGGTCGGCGCAGATAATAAAGTGCGTGTGTTCTATTTTTTTTTTAAAGAATAATTATTAAATATTTATTAACCGATATTTTTTGTGTGTGCAGACGCAGCGATTCCTGGAGCTCTCCCTCGGCTCGAACGCCTACCTACTCTGGTGAGTCCGGACCATGTAGGGATCCGCCAGGGCCCACATCGTCCCACCAATCCGGCCACGACTCCCGTACCACGGCTGACTGGTGCCACGCCAGCAGCCGTATATTTTACCGGTCCGCCAGAGCCCTAGCGCACCTCCTGTGCAGGACGCACATTCGCGAGAGGCAAATCTGCAGCGCTACGCAGCCGCAGTAAATCCTGCATTTTGGCCTTTAAGTCCAGATCTGCAGCAGCAGCAGCCACATCTGTATTAGCACGTCCATCTCAGCTGCCGCAGGCCCATCTTTGCCTGCAGGTATATATATTCTCCTGCCTGGGGGCGTCCATCGCCACATCCATGACCTGAAATAAAAACCAAAAATGTCCAATTAGTTGTAATTTCTGTAATATAAATTGTTATTAATTATACCCTTCGACCATTGAAAATTGGCAAAAAGGGTATACTAAGTTTGTAACAGGCAGAAGGAGACGTGGGAGACCCCATAAAGTATATATATTCTTGCTCAGGACCACAAGCCGAGTCAATTGACCCATGTCGGACCTATGTCCGTCTGTCTGTCTGTGTGAACTCACAGATCTCAGCTATTATAAAAGCTAAAGTTACCAAATTTGGCAGGAAGACTCCTGTGTACTATAAGCTGATCAAGTTTATTTCAAATGTTAGGTGCAACGCCCACCGACCACGCAAATCAATAATTTAATTTTTGAACTCAATTTGTAAGCGTTGTACTCGTATAAAAGATACAACTTTCTGACTTTAAAATATACTTAGCTGAATGAATTATCTACGTATTCTCCAAATTGTAATCCGATCGGACAATAATCACAGAAGTTATTTAAGAAAGTATGAGCATAAAACCAAATGCTTCTGTCATCGGCGGGTGAGCCCGAAGCGTGAGCGCCATCTGTTGGGAATAATTGTAAAGCATGTGCATATTCATATGTGTATGAATTTAACAAATTAAACTTACTGGTTATACATAGGATAATGGTACAGCATTGAATAGTATTGTGCATGTAGTCGTTGACAGTCTGTCCTGATGTCCGTCTGTCTGTGTGAACACACAGATCTCCAAAAATACACTTCACACATAACCAAGTTGTTACGGATTGCTTGTTCTCCGATAGGGCTGTGCCGGCTAGCTCAGCTGCACTTGGGGAGGAGTTTTTCCCTCTGCCCTGCAATCCGAACAATAATCGATGAGTTTCGATTTTATACAAAGACGTCTCACAACACAAACAAGTAAGTAAAACTTAACAAACATTAAATACATAAACACATATTTAACGATGTCAAGTCTTATTTACAGATACTACAAAGGAACGAAAATTTAAAAAACAACAACAACTTTAGGTGGCCAACGGCCACTGCGCACCCACCCAACCATGTGGTACTCCTGTTCAGGGTTTCAGAGTATCACCCATGTCGTGGAGCCCCTCCTGGCCAGCTAAGAACGTTTCATCCCCCCAATAATAAACGCTTAGCAAACGTTCATTTTTATGCGTGCTGTACAAATTTATTTGGTAATTTTATAATCTAACATTTTTTTGTTTTTGACTATATACTCATACCCTCCCTTTCTTCTTCTCTAGCCCTACCTGCCTACAGAGCTCTATTGACTGATGGGGCACTCACTCTCTAAGGAGCGGAAAAAACAAAAGGGGACATAAGAAAGCAAGGGCTTTCACGGATACTAACTTTTAAGACAGAATATTATACGAATTTTATCCTAAGTTTAATAATAAATAATTTACGACAATGTGATCTAACTCTAATTAATATACATTTTGTCCATGGCAGCCGGACTTGATATGGTGGCGGGAATGGACGGAATGTTACGTCGGACGGCGTATAATCCCCTGGCGGCTCTCCGCATGGAATGGACTCAGCAGGGCGACGACGTGTAATTGGTGTCGTTCCATTTAATTTAATTGGGTTCAAATTTTGGCTGCACACAGTCTCGTTCCGTTTCCAGGTTCAGTTCTTGCTGCACACACATAAAAATTGTTATGATTTTATTCAAGAAAAATATTCAATTATTTTAATCACACGCACTTTTTGATTTAATGAACAATTCGCGGGAAGGTAAGTCTGACCGCCTCGACTCTCGATTTTGAATAAGAAGAACTGCCCTTGAAAATCTACTTGGCGGTCGCTGAGCCTGCGATTTCGGGTACCTAACCGACAATTCAAACTGTGCATCAGCCCAAACGGTAAACGGGGTTCGCTGACCGATCTGGCCCTTAAGAGAGACCTCAAACTGCACTGCTTGCTTTGTCGGTAGTTGTGTGGTACCAGGGCAGCTGTATTCATCGATAACTGGTTATCGACCCAAAATACAGCTGTTCCCGCAAAATGCAACAAAGTGAAAACAAAAGTGAATAAAAAGTGCAAATTATCTATTAGCGGCCACACTGACGCACAGTGAGGACTCAAGCAGTGCTCACAGCCAGAGCAACTCACAGCGTCAAGCAGTGTGTCTCATATAAGCAGTGAACAGTGCCTGCCAACACCTCACTCGAAGTGCACAAAACCATTGCAGTCTAATGTGTCAATAATTATCTAATGAAAAACCTAGTGCCAAACCAATCGCATAAACAGCCCACAGTTCCCAACTTGCCATTTCAACACCAATAGTGGAGCCATCCAGTGCCCTGCGCATAAGCAGTCCACACCTCCTAAGCAGCAGCAAGCAGTGTGCCCCAGGCCAACAGCGGGCCAAGCAGTTCAGCAGAGCATCATCAAAGCAGCAGAAAGCAGTACACACAACCTGCACTACCAACATTTCCCACACCTTTATCAGCAAGTACTAACTACAAAAGAAAAAACAACAATAGAATATATCCAAATTAATCAAAACAAAAAAAAGTTTAAATAATTGTCATTAATATTTAAAATAAAAAAAAATTCTTTTAGAGAAAAAAAAAATAAATCAAAAAAATACACAAAAGAAAATTGAATCCAAAAATAATAAAATAAAAGTATATTCATAGTAAAGAATAAAGATCTGTTCTGTCTCTTTTTGTTCTTAAGTACGAGTATCTGTCAAAACGTATAAAATTGTTCCGCTTAGTTTTACCTTGTATAAAACAGTGTTTCGTGAACGTCTCTTATGTGCTACAATTTACTGTAAAATCTGATGTCTTTAGTTTATGTTTTAGCATTAATTAATAAATCACAAGACAAGATCCCAGAATTTTACTGATGATCAATACAGGGTAACTAGAATCAAACACTAGCAACACAGCAGACATCTAAACCGACCACTCAATACAAATAACAAAGTAAATAATACATACAAATACAAAACACGCAATCTGCTATAAATTCAACCCCTACATTGCCTTCCTACTTGTTCTCATGTCTCTATATATATATACGTATACTTGTTCTGTGTAGTTTTACTTGTCTAAAACACTCTCTCCTTGAACGTCCAGTATTTACGTTACATGTTTTACATCTTCACTTTAAGATTCTTTTGCATATTCCTGACAAATAAACATTAAACAGAGCCTAAACTGTAGATCAGACTGCATATAATTTATTAAAAATGAGCCAAAAACAGGAGGCAAACGAATCCCTAGCAGACGCCAACTCTGCCAAATCTATGGGGTGGCACCACAGCCCCCCCAGCTCAATGAAGCCCAACTACAGGGCTAATCTATCGTCTACATCAAATGATGTCACTACCCCACCCACCCCAAATAGACCAATTAGCGGACTCAAGCGTACTATACCTCTACCTCCCTCCCAGCCCTTTTTTGTTAAATATTATAAATAAATATAAGTTAAACTTAAGTCTAATATACCCCGCAGTGTTTTAAAATATAGGCAGAAACATAGATAGCATGACATTAGACAGGGGCATAGGCAAAAACAGGGAACAGGGTACAGGAAACCAGCAAAACCCCAGTCGTTCGGCGCCCATGCCTAGTTACGGTACCTCGGTACCCAGAGCGTGAGCCTAGCGCACACACATGTTATGGCGCACAAGTAACGGCATCGCGTCAAATTGCTAGCCGTCGCGACAAGCGATGCGAGCAGAGCCGTGCAAGCAGCGCAATGCGAACAGAGGCACGCGACCAGAGCCACACGAGCAGCGACTCGCGAGCATTTTTTTTTTGTAGAAATTTAATATTTATTTATATTACCCAGTGGGGCTACTTATAAATAGGATTCACAATAAATTGCTTAAATCTAATTAAAATCTAAGTGTTTTTACATTTTTGGAATACAAACAGTAGTGTAATATAGAAAATTGATGACAGATAGTTAGGATGAAGAGTCGCTCGTTGCAAGCCCGCCTAGCACCGCGACTGGCATCATCAGAGTGGCATGGAGTTGTGGACTTTGGTGATCTCGTTGGGTAGGCTGCAGGCTTAAACTAATTGGGAATTATTGGCTCTTTTCAGTGACCCCAATCAGCTTAAGGGCGTGTTGTGTTGTCTAGTGTCGACTTAGTTGCTGCTTCTGCTGAGATGTTTGTAAACAAAGTCAGCTGAGAGCTGCATTGCCATATGTCTGCGTTTTGGAGGTGTATTTCCAGCTGGCCTGTTGGTAAGTAGGTTGCCAGATAGTGGGTTGGTGCTGAGTATTGATTAGTTGTATTATTTTTATATATTACTTTGCTTGATTTTTTATTATTTTTTTTTATGTAATTATTAGTTTATTATTAGGCTGGCGAAAACCCTCTGACTGAACCCTCCACGAGGGTGCCGGCTGGGCAATGGGCTGTGTATTGACTCAAACTCCAGAATCAAACACTGTCCTGTTGCTCGGGCCAATACACGGCCCAGCTGAGGCGAGGACTCAGCAACATGCGGACCATAAAAGTCTGGTGCTGTGGAGTCCGAAGCCATGGTCAGAGGTGCCTGGCAGATAGGCCTAAAATGCTATGGGGTGGTTCCCAAGAATAAAATTAACCAACATGGAGTCGATGGAGTCTTCAAAGGATTCAACTCGGGCTGGGATGTCAGCCCAAACGTCGGTGGAAGGCGTGACTGCTACCACCGGTGGGCACGGGGGGTGAACACCCCTCTACGTGTCGCCAGCGGTCACACCTCTGTACTGGTGGGAGCAGGCCAGGACAGTTGTACAACTACTGCCTCAACGTCCAAAAATGCCAAGATGTGGCGCGGTACCAGAGTCCACGCAGACTCGGACAGCGACCCTCAGGGCAACGACATAAGTGCTGAGGTGGAGGATAGCCTCTTGCGCTCCCCAGTCAAGGGTTCCAACTCCCCTAGTAGGGAAGGGCCTAAAAAGACGAAGGAAGGCCTGAGAGCTAAAGCCCAGTACAAAGCGGCTCTTAAGATCAAATCTCGGCTCGCTGGCAGCAAGAATCTCACCCCCGAGGAGAGTAAAAAGCTGGAGTGGGCCGAAGAGAAGATCAAAGAGGGCCGCAAACACTTCGAGGGCAAAATGGCGATGAAGGCAACTTCTAGCCAATTTGCGAACAAGGTCGAGGAGTTGCTGCTCACCAAAAGGCAGAGGTCCGAAGACCAGGACAAGGCGGATGTGCCCGTGAGCAAGCGGCCGCGCCAAAAGGTGAAGAAGACCCCCAAAAAGCCGCTGCCGAAAAGGGAGACAGCGAGCGATGTTGCGCGTCGGCACCTAGTCGTCGCGCTCATCGACCGCAGTAACCCCCAGGGCAAGATTACACCTGATAAGTGGAAGATGGTAGAGCTGAAGCTACTGGACGCCCTATTCAAGCGAATGGAGGAGCCGGGGTCTCAGCCTATCACCTTCGACGGAGCAGGGTGGCTTAACGGGGTCAAGATATTGAGCTGCAAGGATGACCTCACCCTGAAGTGGGTCACCGACACCGTGGCCAAGATGGACACCCTCTGGGAAGGTGCTAAGCTGGAGGTAGTTGACAGAACATGTATTCCGTCAATACCGAAAGCGAAGGTACTCTTCCCGAGGGTCGTACCAAAGGACCAGGCGCTCAAACTGCTTAGATGGCAGAATCCGGACGTGCCTACCGCTGATTGGACGGTACTCCACGTTGGCAAGCCGGAAGGCAATGGCCAACAGATGGTCCTCCAAATCAACAAGGAGGCCGAGGATATGCTATACCCGAGGTTCGGGAAGATGGCGTGGGGAGTAGGTAACGTCTACCTACGACTCAAAAAGCGCCACCCGAACGACACAAATGCCAACACGCTGGAGGTCGGTGAGGTCGAAAAAGACCTCGAGGCACTGACAGACGCGGCCAATAGCCTCGATATAGAGGACGAAGCGGAGGAGGATGGTGACCTGACTATAATAGCCAACCCATCCAAGCTGAAGGAGTCCGAAAATAGCCATGAAGCTAAGGATCCTTCAGCTGAATCTCCATAAGAGCAAGTTGGCGTCGGCGGAGCTCCTCCTAACCCTGGAGGAGGAGTCCGTCGACGTGGCCCTAGTCCAGGAACCCTGGATCGCATCGGGCAACAAGATCGCCGGGCTAGGGTCGAACAACTACTCCATCTTCTATTCAACTACCGTAAGTAAAGCTAGAACTGCAATTCTGGTAAGAAAAGGCATCTATGCTTACCTTATGACTAATTACAGCACAGACGACATCAAAAAAACTAACATTGTGAGGTGTGTGCCTGCACATGTTGTAGTTGTTGCTGCTGCTGCCAATGTTGCTGCTTCTGATGGCTGGTTGATATGGCTGCCATGTTGGTGCAGGGAACAGGTGGCTGCCATAACTGACTCCTAGGAATTGGCTGTTGTTGGCTGCTGGTGCAAAAACTAACAATGTGAGGCATGTGCTCACAAATGTTGTTGTTGTTGCTGTCGTGTTAGTGTTGGCAAACTCCTTGGGTGTTGCCACCTCTTGGCCGAATAAATTTATAGCAGCCAGCTTTTGTAAGCTGAGCTTATCGATATATCGTTTGGCACTGAGTTGCTTCAGTGGATATCGGCAGCTGTTTTGAGCGAGGGCATTTGTGGCTGGCAAGTTTTAATGTGTTTTATTTTGTAAGTGTTTTTAATTCTAGTTAGTATTTGGTGTTTATGGTTGTGATGTAGTATTTTAGTTATTATTATTTACATATTTATTTTTGATATAGTGTTGTGTGTGAGTTTATTGCAGGAGAACATTTTAGTATGGTGGTGCGCGTGGCAAGGATAGAATTTGATTGGTGTGTGTTTGTTGTTGTTTGTTTTTGCGTGTTGTTTGAACAAGTATTGTTTGAATGTTCTCTTTTTTTTGTAAGCAAACGTATTGGCAAGAGTGGCTGATTGTGTTTGTGTATGTGAGTTTGCGTATCTTCGTGTTTTGTGTTGGGAAAGGTCGCGGTATGAACCGTGGGCAAAAAGATATGTGTTTGCATATTTTGCAAACCCATCTTCCCAATTTTATGGAGAAATGTGCGTATTCGGAAGAAGATATTATTTTTCAACAAGACGGCACACAGCGAAAATTGTCAAGGAATGGATTGGTGAACAAAATTTCAAGTTGATGGAGTGGCCAGCACAAAGTCCTGACCTCAATCCGATTGAAAATATTTGGTCAATCGTGAAACGAAGGCTCGGGCAGTACGATTCAGCCCCAACGAACATGACCAATCTTTGGGAGCGTGTACAAGATGAATGGAACCGAATTCCCAAGGAAGTCATTGAAAACTTGGTAGAGAGTATGCCATCTCGAGTAAATCAAGTAATTCATAATAAGGGGCTATGGACAAAATATTAAAAATGAATTTTTTCTTTATTTTTTTGAAAAAGTAAAAACTTTTTTTGGTTTTTATTTTCTAAGTCTTCGCTGAATACATATTGTTACGGTTTTTTTGTCCTATTTGTTACGAATAGGATAGGTAAACAAAAATAAAAAAAAATTATTGGATTACCTGCTTTAGTTTTGTTTTTATAGATGATGAAAGTCGAGAGTTATGAACATGCACTCTTTCTCTTTTTTTATTTTTTACTATTTAAGTGCTATCGGTCAGTTTGAACCATCGTCATCCCATCGGCCGGTAGCGAGAATTGGACTTTCTTTGTTTTAAGTAGTAATTTGCAGTAGTTGTTGTTGTTGTTGTGATGATGAGCTCCCAGCATGTATTCGCCTACCCCTTTGTGGGAGCCTTCCGGTGCTCCATATGCATGGATGCTTCCGGTGGGCTTCCCTCTAAGTCGCTGGGCGAATACGGCACGTACGCGGCGGCATATCAGCACATAACCCGGCGCCACCCACAAGTGGCCATTATATACCGCTGCCGGGTGTGTGATACTGATATGCCGCGGGGGATGAAGCAGCTCAAAGCCCATGTGGCCGCGAGCCACCCCGAGACCACCACTGACGCCCACGGGATGCTCGTGGAGGCGGCAGCCACAACTACAACCACCGCCATGTCACTACTTGCCCCCCCCTACCACTACCTGCCACCCCCTGGGACAACAGCCCAGCCCTGCGCCCAGCTCCGTTGTTTCGAGACCCAGCGCAGGTGGTAGTCCCGCTCCTATTAGTAGGCGCGCACCCAGCCCTACGCCGGTTCGCGCTGTACCCCCCGGGAATAGGCCCCATCCTGCGCTAAGTCCCGTGGCCACGGCTGCCAGCGGACGCATAGGCAGGGCTGTTGTTCCGACACCCATTCGACGGTTGGCCCCGAGGGCACCGACCACTGCCCGGATACCATCAGCAATCACACAAAAGTCGCCTGCCCGAAACGCACCCCCTGCCCCCCCCGCCACGGACCAAATGACGGGCACAGCGAGACGACCGCTGAGAGGCGGTATCCAGCCGCCGATCTCGCCCGTGCCTGCCCGTCCGCTAAGCTCCACCACAGCGGCGGCGTCCCTCACCGGTCTGAGAGTCTCGGCCTCTTCTGCTGCGAGCAAAAGGTCCCCCGTAAGCCTCGCCAGCACCGCCACAGTGGGCAGGGAGAGAACGCCCCGGCCACCGTCGACCTCCCCTTCCGCCAACACACGTACAATAGCCACACAAACCCCCCCTGAAATAACCATCTCATCACCAATCAATAGCCCAGGACCCCCCCCCCCTGGTAATAATCACCTCACCTACAAATTTCAATAGCCCAGTACATCCCCCCCCGGAAACAAATATCGCACCACACAGTTCCAATAGCCCAACGCACCCCCCGAAGAGCGGCGCAATTGAAGAATGTGGGGAGAAGCAACAATTTGCGATTGCAAAATACTCTTTCCAGTTTGGCCAACTTGCGAAAGCTGATTAATTTCAGTTAGGCTATCAACGTATCCTACTCTCTTTGTCCTGTGTAGAGTATTTGACGACCACTGTAGGGTCGCGGAATCAAGCGTCTGGGTCAACGATCGAGCGGGAAATAGTTCGAGCTGAGGACATGACTGAGCAAGAAACCTCCGCTTCCCTTTTTGCAATGGCACAGACTGTCAGGATGACGTTATCATCTTGCTGAGTCATTGTGCCGCTGGAAAGTCAACCAACCCTTCGATATTTAAATCGGCATTATATTTATCGAAAGATAAAATAATAAAACCAGGTTGGGATCTTTTTGGTATAAAAGATATAGTAACTAAAAATGGGAGTTCTTTTTTTATTTCAATTTTAGCATGTACTCAACGATGTAATGATATACTACTATTTTAGTGCATTGCACAAAACATTTTGGGTAGTCGCCATCTACTACTATATCTAAAACAGAAGTCATTGCATACTTTCAGGCAGTTCCTGTAATGCTCTTCGCTCTTCTTTTTCCAATTGTTTTTTTGTCTCTTTATAGCGACAAGCGCCACTGCATATTATTGCATTCTTTGGGGATATTGAACTGTCGTTCTGAAGAAACTTCAACAATCCGTTTTGAATGAATTACACAGATCGCATATGGGCATAGTTAAAACAAAAGGCTTAGCAAGATCGTACATATGGTGGCCCAACATAGATCAGGATATAGAGAAAATGGTCAAAAATTGTATTCACTGCCAAGAAATTAGCTCAAGCCCTGAATTATGTCCATTAATGCCATGGGAACCAACACAATCAGCTTGGAGCAGAATACATATAGATTTTGCTGGACCGATCAACAATTATTATCTGTTAGTTGTTATAGATTCATTTACAAAATGGGTAGAAGTCATTAAGACAAAAGAAATAACTTCTGCATTTACAATCAAAGCACTAAGGGAAATATTTTATCTACGGATGGTAGACAATTTACATCAGAAGATTTTAGAAATTTTTTAAACAAAAATGGTATTTATCACTTACTAACTGCACCAGGACATGCCGCATCAAATGGTCAAGCAGAAAATTTTGTTAAGACTTTAAAGAAATCGCTAATAGACTCATTAAATTGTAATAGATTGAAATGTTTTGATACAGCACTATACCAATTGTTTTTTGATTATAGAAATTCTAAACACTGTACTACAGGAGAAAGTCCATCCAAACTTTTCTTTGGAAGATCATTGAAATCAAGATTTAGTTTGCTCAAAATACCTTTAGTAGAAATAAAATCATTCAAAGTCAAAATAAAACCAGTAAGAAAAGCAACAGCCGCGCAGCACGCGACAGTTGGATACCCTTCGACCTATGTATGTATGTTCCTATGTATGTACACTTATACATATGCACATGCTTTGAAATTAATCCCGACAGATGGCGCTCGCGCTTCGCGCTCGCCCGCCTCCCTTGTTAGCTGACAGAAGCATTTGGTTTTATGCTCATACTTTCTTAAATAACTTCTGTGTTTATTGTCTGATCGGATTGTAATTTGGCGACTACGTAGATATTTCACTCAGCTTAGTATATGTTGTATGTCAGAAAGTTGTACCTTTTATACAGCGCTTGCAAATTGAGATCAGTGGGCGTGGCACCTAACATTTGAAATAAACTTGATCTGCGCCGAGAACATAGGAACCTTCATTCCAAATTTGGTGTCTCTATCTTTTATAATAGCTGAGATCTGTGTGTTCATCTGGTCAGACGGACATCCGGACATCCAGTAACTTTAGCTTCTATAATAGCTGAGATCTGTGCGTTCACACAGACAGACAGACAGACGGACAGACAGACAGACATGGCTCAATCGGCTCGGCTTGTGATCCTGAGCAAGAATATATATACTTTATGGGGTCTGCCACTTCTGCCTGTTACATACATTTGCACAAAGTTAGTATACCCTTATTTGACCATTTTCAATGGTCGAAGGCTATAAATATTAAAAATTACAAGGGTAACAGGAAAGTAAATTTTGAAGCAAATGAACCTGTATTTATTCGCAATTATAGAGATCCAAATAAAGCAAAATGGACAGTAGCAAAGATTAAATATAAACTTGGTCCTAGATCTTACACATGTATTAACAATCACAATAACAAAGAAATAAAAAGACATTGTAATCAAATGCATAAAAAATCACTTGTTGATAAACAAAATTTTGAAAAACTTGGTGATGAAGATATGGCTAACAATAATAAAAATATTGCAAACAATAATGAGAATGTAGCTAAAGATAATGAAAATATTACAAACACTAATGAAGATTTGGCAAACGATAATGAAAATATTGTAAATGAAAATGAAAATTTTGTAAATAATGATGAAAAGGTATCCAATGAACATTGAAGAAAAAACAAAATGAAATTAAAACCACGTAAAGATGGTAAAGAAGAGAAAATTAAATGAAATGCATAAATATAAGAGTATAATAAACACACCAACGCTCATCATAAATTAAATATAGTTAATTGTAATAAAAGCTTAAGTGATGGAGTGTTGGATATTATTATTGTTATAAACATATATTTAAACATAGTTCAACTTCGTTTCATCGATGTTACCAATCATCGATAAACGAACAGATACAGAACTAGATCATCAGAACGACTCACATGTATGAACATAAGAATGATATGTAAAACGAAAAAAAGATCAGTCATGAATAAACAAGCGTGCAAGACACTACATTTAGTTACAGTTGCTGCTTGCTCGTCCACACCTATGCATGCCATAGGTGCTGTGACGCTGCAAGGAGCGCGACACATTTTTTGTTAAATATTATAAATAAATATAAGTTAAACTTAAGTCTAATATACCCCGCAGTGTTTTAAAATATAGCCAGAAACATAGATAGCAAGACATTAGACAGGGGCATAGGGAAAAACAGGGAACAGGGTACAGGTAACCAGCAAAACCCCAGTCGTTCGGCGCCCATGCCTAGTTACGGTACCTCGGTACCCAGAGCGTGCGCCTAGCGCACACACATGTTATGGCGCACAAGTAACGGCATCGCGTCAAATTGCTAGCCGTCGCGACAAGCGATGCGAGCAGAGCCGTGCAAGCAGCGCAATGCGAACAGAGGCACGCGAGCAGAGCCACACGAGCAGCGACTCGCGAGCATTTTTTTTTTGTAGAAATTTAATATTTATTTATATTACCCAGTGGGGCAACTTATAAATAGGATTCACAATAAATTGCTTAAATCTAATTAAAATCTAAGTGTTTTTACATTTTTGGAATACAAACAGTAGTGTAATATAGAAAATTGATGACAGATAGTTAGGATGAAGAGTTGCTCGTTGCAGGCCCGCCTAGCACCGCGACTGGCATGGAGTTGTGGACTCCATGAGTATGTAAGTGTTTATATTTTAAGACAGCAAGTTACATTGGTTAATTGTTTGCATGATAGTTTGAGGTGAGTTTGTATTATTTGTATGTGCAGATATTGTACTTTTACAAAGTTTAATTGAGGCTTTATACATTGTAGGTATTGAGGGCTATTTATGTGTTATGTGCTATATGCATTATTCTATGCAGTATTACAATATGTTGTATAATTGAGATTGGTTAACATATGAGTTGAGCAGGCAGTCTGGCTGCGCTGGTTTATTGCAGTGGCTGCAGAGGAGTTTGTCCGATGGCTGCATGGTCCATTGGGTGGTTATTAAGGTTGTTGTTATTGTTGTTGCTGCAGTTTCAGTTGTTGGATAGCGAGTTGGCTATGTTCTGTTTATCAACTGCATCTGATAGGGCACAGAAGAATGTTTGAAGTGAGTTGCTGAGGGTGCTCATGTTGTCGATGATCTCGGGTTGTAGAGTATCATGTTGTAGAATATAGTTGGAAATCTTGTAGAGGTCATCTTGAAGAGTAGAAATAAGATTATCAGGCGTGGTGACCCCAGTTGGACAAGTGTAAGATGGTTCAGGTCGTCTGGAGCGCTGCTGCCTTCTTTGTGCCTTTCCAGGCTGGGAGGGAGGCGAAGTAGAGAGTTGTTGTTGTTGTTGAAGTGGCTGGTGTGGGCTCCATTGGGCTTGCCGTTGTAGTCGCTGCTCATCTTGAAGTTGACGGAGGAGCTGAGTCCTTTGCAGGAGTCGTCTTTGATACGACGACATAGAGCTAGTGTCTATTGTAGTGGTGTGCGGACGTTGTGTTGACGTAGTGCGCTGCTTTGTTGCATCATTTGCCGGTTGGCGGGATCTAGTCAGATTTGTAGCAGTTGTGATAGCTGGGGTTCGGTTTGCATGTAGCCGGCTGGGTCTATTTCCTTGGGAGTTGGTTTGCTGCTGTTGGGCATTGTTGATTGCACGAAGAGCAGCTTTGAAGACTTTACAGCCTCGGAAGTTGGCAGTGTGTCCTTTTTCGCAGTTCACGCATTTTGCTTCTTGACTGGAGGGTTTATTACAGTGTTTCCAGTCATGGCTGCCAGCACATTTAAGGCAAGCAGGTAGTCTATTGCAGCCATTTTTGGAGTGTCCAAATTGTTGGCAGTTGTAGCATTGTATTGGCTCTTTAGAGCGGGCTGATTTTTCAATTTTAACGATCTGGTATCCCAGTTTGTTAATTTGGAAGATGTTGTTGACATTGGGAGTGTTCTCAAGTACCACAGTGAAAGCATCTAGTGGGTTGCCATTGCGATGATTCTTCTCAACGGCTGCATAAACCACGTTGA
>JAEIGL010000109.1:0-53645 GCA_018903715.1 Zaprionus davidi
AGCTGGTGCTAGATATGCTATTGGTTTTGGAACTTCATTAATTACTGTTCGGTCAAACCGTTGGCGTTTGCTGACCGTATATTAGCCACCTTACGTGGGCTATACGTTTGTTCAGCTTGGTCTTTAGACCGCCACGGTGCTTTCCCATATCTCAATACAACTCTACTCAGTCAGATTTGTTCTCAGTTTGGCCATGTAATGTGTAGTGGCGATTTCTCGGTATTTATTTTCCAGCCTTCCAGTCCAGTTTTCCTCCGATATGTATTTATTGGTGTGGTTTCGTCAGTTTGTCCATCGTTGGACGACTGTCACGGTCGCCATGTAATGTGTAGACTTTCCAGTTGATAACACACGTTTGCTTTTTTTAGCCGTCAAGCTGATTTAAGTTTTTATTTAGATTCAAATCTTGCTTGGCAGAAATGGTTCTGCCAGTTCAACTCTTTTCAAGTGTCTGTATTCTGATTCTTAAATATATTTCGTCGCAGGCTAAGCCGCGTAGCTGCGCTGCCTGATACGCCAGCAGCGGAGCGGCTCTCTTATGTATATCTTATATATCTATGCTTATCGAGATATCGAGTTATGCACTTATGTATTAGGCATTTGGTCGGCGTGGGAATGCTGACCATGCACTTATACTTTGTAGCCTTCAAGTGGACGATCATGTTACATCCGCCTTGGGCTTTATTGGTTGCATAAACATATCAACAAAGTACTGCTATGTGTTTGTATGCTGTAAATACTATTGTACTTAAATGTTCTTAATATTACATAGGCGCATACTACAGTATGTTTGAATATATATATGTATATTAGCGGTTCGTATGTGTACTTGACATTGTATATTTGAATATATATATGTATATTAGCGGTTCGTATGAGTACGCCGCAGTGGCATGACGATCAGCGTTTGATTTCACGCTGCCGTGTCTATATTGTATGGCGTTTTATATAAACGAGTGTGATAGAGTATTTTGGGTGCATATGTACTCAATGTCAGCGTGATGATCAACGTTTGATTCCTCGCCAACAGAGTGGTACAGCACATGAGCGGATTGTAGTGTATTTGACATTGTATGTTTGTATGTATATGTATATAAGGAGGCTGTGGTGATTCGTTTGTATACACTATAGTGGCATGATGATCAGCGTTTGATTTCACACTCCCGTGGCAATACAGTACAAATGCACAAGCGATTGAGTATGTGATGCATTTGTTAGCGTATAGACATACTGGTGTCGTGATGATCAACGTTTGATTCCACGTCACCATGGTAATGCTTTACACTTGCATTTGTCGAATGAAAATTGTGGTATGTTTGGTAGTGTATGAAAATACCGATGACGTGAAGATCAGCGTTTGATTCCACGTCACCATGGTAATATTTTACACTTGCACTTGTTGAATGAAAATTGTAGTGTGTTTGGCAGGATATGATAATACCGATGACGTGATGATCAGCGTTTGATTCCACGTCACCATGGTAATATCTTACACTTGCACTTGTTTATGAAAATTATGTTGTACTTGATAACGTATGAACATACCGATGACGTGATGATCAACGTTTGATTTCGTGTCGTCGTGGTATGTTTAGAATTTTGTTTTGCATGTGTGTATTAGTTTTATTTGATGTATCACAGCTTTAGTTTTATATGGATTTATTTACGATCACTTTCTGTCGACATTAGATATATTTTGTTACTTTTCTCACATGTTGTTACTTACAGGTAGGTAAGTACGATGAGGTAGGACATCCTACCGGCTGCGCCAGTTATCGGTGTGACCATGAGGGGGGAGCTGAACGGTGTAGTGAATCCTTAGATGGTGGTTTGTTGAGTAAAGTTGGTAAAGTTGAGTAGAGAGATGTATAGAAGTGAAGAAGAGTATGATGGCTATGATGACAAATGCGACATTTGTCTTTACTTCTGCACGTCCCATCCAAATGTTCGTGAGCCAAACAATTAGCACAGTATTTGTTGATGAGGACAGCTCTCCGTAGTTTTTCGGAATTGAGCCGCAAAAACGATCTACATCTTCGCAAGGGGTGAATACCTCGGCAGACTCTGCATCGGAAGCAATTAGTTCCTCTACGGCGCTCGACACGATTGTTTAAGCGAGTGATGGCTGTATAGAAGAAGATAAAATGAAAAGAAACAATAAAATAATTAGATGTGTTTGTATGAAATTTAATTTTCGTTTTGTTGGGCCATTGAAAGATGAAAGGAGCTCATCTTCGAGTAAAAGAAGTATTAATTTGTTGATGGGGCGTTTGATGACGCCTTTAGAAGTGAGAAGTTCTACAACTCGGACTCGATCATCAGCTCCTGGATATGTTTGTTGAATGCGACCAAGACGCCATTCGCTAAGGGGAAGGTTGTCTTCTTTAACAACAATTAAATCATTTACTTCAAGGACTTTGGACTTTGCCATTTATTACGCTTATGTAATTCCTTTAACATGAATACGTTTCCAACGAACACAGAATTGTTGTTGGATTGCTTTGAGCCGTTGCCAGCGATTGATGATAGAAGATGACTTCTCGTTAATCTCAGGTTCGGCTATAGATAATAAAGGACCTCCAATGAAAAAATGGCCAGGAGTTAGGGCTAATGGATCCGTTGGATCGTCAGACATCGATGAAATTGGTCTCGAATTAAGGCATGTTTCAATTTTGGATAGTATTGTAGCAAATTCTTCGAAAGTATACTTAGCAAAAGAAGTAGATTTATAGAATAAGGCCTTAAAACTTTTGACTCCTGCTTCCCAAAGTCCTCCCATATGAGGAGCGCCTGGGGGTATAAAATGTCAAGTGAGAGGTTGATGGACAATTTTTGAAATTATATGATCCTTTGCAGCGTGGAGAAAGTCATCATTGAGAGCTTTCGCAGCGCCAACAAAATTCTTTCACTTGTCGGAATGTACTTGCAATGGAAAGCCTCGTCTGGATACGATATGCACGACCAATAATGCTTTTTATTTCAAATGGCTCAGCAAAATCAATACCTGTATAGGTAAACGGTCTTTAAAAAAGTGGTCCGATGAATGGGTAAATCACCCATAAGCTGAGATTGAATTCTCTTTTTGTGGATAGCGCAGACCTTACAGATGTTAATTATGCCCTTTACTAAATTCCGAAGTTTTGGAATCTAATATTTGGACCTTATAAGTCGAACAAGGAGTTGATTCCCTCCGTGAAGTGCAATGCGATGCGAGAAAAAACTCGTAGCCTTGAAAGGTTTCTAGAATACGGTAGGAGAATTGGATGACGCTCATCATAGTTCAAATCTGATGACGAGTGAATTCGACCACATGCTCTATGAATTCCGTTGCTGTCAATAAAAGGATTCAGATTGAGTAAGGAACTGGATGGAGGAATAGGTTTCTTTCGAAGGAGACATTCGTACTCAATCGAGTAATGCAAGCGCTGAGTTCCTTTGGTAAGGTGTTGGAGAGTGTTGTTTATTTCTAAAGCACCCAATTGACTTGAAAAGGGTTGATGAGCTTTCTTACACCTTGTACTAAAACGTAGTACATAGGCTAAAACTCGCAATGCTCGTCCCAAGTCGGAAAATCGTTCCAGAAGATCGATATGTGAGGTCATATTAGTGACAATATGTGCTTTGATCGATCGCTGTTCCGGTATTATGTCCAACGGTGACTGATTTGAGATCCTCCATTGATTTTTCGGTGTCCTTAGCCATTTTGGCCCATGCCACCATAAGTCACTGAATATTAATTCTTGAGAGACCATGCCACGACTTGTCAAATCAGTAGGATTATCTTCAGATTGAACGTGATGTCATTGTGTAGGAGAAGTAGATTGGACAATTTTTGATACTCTATTAGCCACGATGGTTGTCCATGTACAGGGTGGCTTACTTAGCCAGGCCAGTACGATCATCCAATCTGTCCAACAGAATAATTCATATGATTCCAGAGGCAATTGAGGAAGGCAAGCTGCAGTAAGTTCTGTAAGAAGTACAGCTGTACATAACTCAAGTCGGGATAAGGATATTATTTTAACAGGCGAAACACGCGACTTTGCTCTGGCACGCTGCGCTTGCCTCCTTGCCCGTAGGGCACGCTGCGCTTGCCTCCTTGACCGTAGGCATTCCGTTCGGAGCTGTTGTAAAGTCGCACTCCACCAGTGGACGGGGGGCTTGCGTTTTGCATTCGTTCTCCTCGGCATCACTGCGTCGTACGTTGTTTTGAGCATGTCCATGAGTACTGTCACCATGGACTCCGCGTGACCATTTGAGGTCTCCATAATGCCGATCTGGTATGCCAGCATATCCTCATCCAGTTTCCTGATGTCCCATACTGGTCCTAGTGCATTTCTCCACTGTTTGGGCATCGGCACGTCGTTCGTACGCTGAACGAGATCAGGTTATGGTCGCTCAGAGTTATGTCCTCATGCACCATCCAGTTCGCATTGGCCACTAAGCTACTGGTAACAAATGTGACATCGATGAATGACGAACCTCCGTCGTTATTAAACGTCGGCTTGAGTCCGTCGTTTAGCAATACGAGGTCTAAAAAGATCATGGCCTCGATTACTGCACGTCCTCTTGGATTAGATGCCCGACTGCCCCATTCTGTGGCCCAGGCATTGAGGTCACCTCCTACGACTGCTGGTCTGAGCCCACTTGCGTGGTCAACAAGCTTTCCAAGCATGTCCCCAAATTGCTCCGGGCTATCACTAGGTGGAGCATAGCAGCTGTAGAAATAAACCCCTTTGATTCTCGCGTACGCGATGCCGCGCATTGGTATGGTTTCCCACTCATCCATGGATATGTTGGTGTGACATTTGATAGTCGCTTTTCCTGGATCGTCGAGGAGCACCCCTGATTTCCCCACACCCGGAATTACGCTCCATCGCTGTCTGAACCAAAAGGTTCTGTGCAGCTGCGCAATGGTTGACGTTGAGCTGTATGATGTTAATTTTGTCTAGCATCATTGTAGCGGATATTAGCTCCTAGTTTGATACTAGCTTTGTAGGTGGGGCATGCTAAACCACCTGTTGCATGGCTGTTGTTGCCTCATCCATTCCAATGCATATTAGCGTCATTCTCTGCGCCCCTGTGCGTACTGCAGCCATTTCTTTGAGGGTCTCCTCTATCACTCCTCTGTATGCAGGGACGCTGTCAGAAGCTTTGGCCTTTACCTCAAGCAGTAGCTCTCCCTATTGGGTCCTTCTGATCTTTCTGACCTGGTTGCCGAAGTCGCTTAGATTGGGATCGGCTTTCAGCGTACGGAGCATGTCAGCGTATGAAGCTTCGCCAGTCTTTTTAAGGATGATAGTTTCCGGCTTCTTGCGAAAGCGCTTTGGCTTAGCCTTAGTCCACGCTTCCCTCGTACTCGATTCCTTGGCAACAGTGACGTAGCTGACTGGCTTTGGCTCCAACGTCATATGCTAGCCGTTTTGGCGGGCTTGGGTGGTAACGCTGGATGTGGCTTCACTAAGACTAGGTCTTTTGGCGCCGCCGCATTGGGGTCCTTCGTCTGCCGAGCCTCCGTCTGGGTGGAGGTGTTCCGGGAAGAGACCTCTTTACCAGCCCCTCCTGTAACTGGATCTCTCTAGAGTTGAGTATAGCCAGCTCCGCAATTACGCCTTTGGTCTCTTTTGTCACGTGACGATGGACTTCGAAAGCGGTCAGGAGCATGTTTATTTTGGCATTCATCATGCCCAGTATGCTCCGCAAATCCTAGTTTTTAAGCGCCGATAGGTCCAACGGACGAACTGGTGAACCAGTCGGGGATTTTACCGTTATTTTCTACTTTAGTACGCTGATTAGGTCTGCAATTTTCTTTTGACCTGGTGTCGAAGACCCCCGTCGTCTGCACGGTTTCAGCTCCTTGTACCGTGATACCTATCCTGGTTGGAGATCTCGACATTCGAGTGCTCCTCCTGAATGGGTCTTCGCCGTAGGGGGCAGTGCCCCCCGTTTGGTTATCCATTTGTGGCTCAACAACACCGGTTTATGTTGTGCAGGACGTGGTGCGACTTTATAGAAAGTGGGTTCCCACGTAGGCCACAGATTTCCCCTAGGCGTTGCCTGATGGGGGTTATTCCGCCCCGTTTCGGACACCAGAGCCTCTACTTAGGGTCCAGAAAGGTAAAAGGATGATTATGGGTCTGTCCGTGACCTTTGAGCCGATTCCACTTCTATAAGTAGGTCCCCGCCCAAAATTTGGGAATATAATTTAAATTCAAATTCGGATTCAACCCTAAACTAAAATTCAAATTTAATTAAATTTAGGCAAATTTAAATTCACAATTCAAGATTAACCCCAAATTTGAATTAAATATACTTAAATAAATTTAAATTCAAATTCAAAATTAACATGAAATTTGAATTTATATTCAAGTTTAATTTTAACTTAAAACGCAAACTTAAATTCACAATTCAAGATTAACCCCAAATTTGACTTAAATAAACTAAAATAAATTTAAGTTCAAATTCAAAATTAACATCAAATATGAATTTATATTCAAGTTTAAATTTAACTTTAAACCCAAACTTAAATTCAAACATAACTCCGAATTTAAATCAAACCTAAATTAAAATTCAAACTTAACTTTGAGTTCCAAATTTAAGTCCAACTTAAATTCAAGTTTCCAGATTTTACCGCTTTTCTTCCTCAGAATAGCTCCACTCTAAAACAGATTCGTATTGGATTCGAATTTGAATGTTATCGTGCCCTAACCGATCAACGGCGCAGGTCTGGCAACGCCGATTGTCAGACAACGCCGCGCGATCCAGATCGCCCACTGCGATAGGTATAATATAATAGGATAATAGGATAATAGTCAAGGATAACAGTCAAGGATAACAAGCCCGGAACAACAATCAAGGATAACCACGGAACAACGATCAAGTATCAACACTACAGAATCAACAACAAGGAGAATCAACAACAGGAAAATGGTAGGACTACGATGGGTCTCTTATCGCCAAAAGGCCGCGCTGGCAATGGCGGACGAATTTGGGTTCGAACGCGAGGGCACCGTGGAGGAGCTACGATCCCGTCTGGCCGTTTCCATAAACCGGAAGGATCACACCTCGGACATCATCGAACAACTGGAAACTCTCGAGGCCATGTTCGGTACAGCCGCGAGCCCAGACCGAAGGGTCCCACACTTCGACAAACTGCCGGGTGCTACTGCATCCCCAATGGAGGAAACACGAGCAAAGCCGAAGTCAGTACCTGTCCCCGAATGAAAGCCCGCGATGTCCACACAGATGCTCACCGTACCTCAGCCTAGTACCTCAAGAAATCACACCATCAGCCAACACTGTGTGACTCATCAGCAGCGCGACCCTAATATCGAGCGAACAGGATACCACACCGAGGTTCAAAGGCAAGATGGCGCTACCTTTGCTCACACTGCACACCGAATGCGACGCTGGGGGATCACTTTTGATGGCACTTCTGACCCTCTTCGGTTCATCGAACTCCTGGAGGAGCGGGCCACGAGCTACCGGATTGACCCCAGAGATATGCCGCAAGCCATACCTGAGTTGTTGCTGGGATCCGCCAAGGATTGGTTCAGAACGAGTGGAGTACAAAGGGAAACATGGACGGTATTCAGGAGGGAATTCTTGGACTTCTTCCTACCTCCACGCTACTTCCCGATGCTCGAGGACGAGATCCGGCTTCGATACCAGAGGTCAGGGGAACCGTACAAATCTTATATGGTAGACATCCGCCTCATGATGCGTCGTGCTGGATACTCGGAGGCCCAGGAGTTGGAAAGAATCTACGAAAACTTACTACCAGAATATCAATTATTCGTAAGACGGAACGATTTCAGGACGCTGAGGGAGCCTACGCCCTCACGATCAATTACAAAGTGACGCGGGAAAGAGAGAGAGAGCGAAGGCATTGGGACTCGTACCAGGAGCAGCGCCAGAAACCCACTCCAACGCTGAGAAGTCGGGAAACCCGAGCCACCGTGTGGATCACACCGAATGAGGCACAGCCATGTCCAGAAACCTCGCTGGAGCTGCCGGAATGTCGGGACATTTCGCCAGGGAATGCCGTGCGCCACGAGTGCTTTTCTGTTGGAGCTGCGGGAAGCGAGGAGTACACACATCGGACTGCTGCCAGGCACAGCCGTCGGGAAACAGGCAGTCACCCTCGCCTATCAAACAGCGCTATTACCCGAAGAACCCGGCTATGCTGCAAATAATTAACGAGCAGGTCGACGAGTTACTGCGAGATGGATGCATCGAGCCGTCGAAGAACCCGCATAGTGCCCGATAGTGTTAGTTGGGAAAAAGACGGGAGACGGGAGGATGTGCGTCGATTTCCGCCAGCTAAACGCGCGTTCGATACCCGATGCTTACCCGCTCCCTCGCATAAATTCGATCCTGGAGCGGCTAAGGAACGCCAAATTTATCAGCACCTTGGATCTCAAAAGCAGCCACTGGCAGATCCCGATGGCGAGGACTGTTCCAATGGAAACTAATGCCTTTTGGCTTACATTCGGCGCTAGCGACGTTCCAACGCGCTTTGGATAGCGTTATAGGACCCGAGATGGAGCCACACGCCTTCGCCTATCTGGATGATATTGTCATCGGAACGTCGCTGGAGGAACACGTCCGTAACCTACGCGAAGTATTCCGGAGGTTGAGGGAGGCCAACCTAAGGCTAAACAAGAAGAAGTGTCACTTCTTCCAGCGAAAGATCGTGTACCTCGGCAAACGTGGTCAGTGAGCAGGGGATACACACGGATCCGGACAAAGTGGTCGCTGTCAGAAACTTAAAACCTCCTACAAGCGCCAAGGAGTTGTGACGCTGCCTAGGGATAGCGTCCTGGTATCGCCGTTTCGTCCCAAATTTCGCAACCGTGATGTTACCAATATCGCAGTTGCTACGGAAGGGTCGACGATGGGAGTGGACGAGTGAGCAGCAGGTGGCGTTTGGGCAACTGAAAGCTTTGCTGACGGAAGCGCCTGTCCTGGCGTGCCCCGACTTCACCAGAAGATTTGCGCTATAGATGGATGCGAGCGATTACGGGATTGGAGGAGTCCTAACCCAAGACACGGACGAAGGAGAGCGGGTTATAGCATACGTAAGCCGACGACTCATCAAAGCGGAGGAAATCTACTCAGCAACCAAGAAGGAGTGCTTGGCCATTATATGGGCCATCCGTAAGTTGCGATGCTACCTGGAGAGGTATCGGTTCAATGTGTTGACAGATAATTTAAATAAGATCGAAAACCCAACTGGGAGGATCGCTCGGGCACTGGAGCTCCAGCAATACCAGTTTGACGTCCATTACCGGAAGGGTAACCAGAACATCGTAGCAGACGCACTTTCCAGGCAGCCAGCGGAGGCTCTGTGTAACGTGGTGGAGGAGTCACCTGGGTGTTTGTGGCTAAAAAGGCGAAGGCGGGAGATACAGGAGAACCCTGAGAAATACCCGGATTACACCATCCAGAACGGACAGTTGTACCGACACTTAGGGCTGAGACAGGACGGCGAGGAGTACGTACCCTGGAAATTGTGCGTAGAGAGCGAGCCACGACGCAGAGTGCTGCAGGAGTGCCACGATGCTCCAACCGCCGGACACTTGGGGATCCGCAAGACCACGACGAGGGTAGCACAGCGGTATTGCTGGAACAACGCAAACCGACGGGAAGGATGCTAACACGAAGGACACAGCAACCGTTTGACACCCTCAGCGCCGATTTCGTGGGCCCGCTGCCAAGGTCAAAGCAAGGGAACACGATGATCCTCGTGTTCTTCGACTTATTTTCTAAGTGGGAGGAGTTGGTACCACTACGGAAGGCTACAACTACACACTTGGAAAAAGCATTTCGCGACAGGATCCTCAGCCGTTTCGGAGTTCCGCGCACATTCGTGTGCGATAATGGGACTCAGTTCACTAGCCGCGCGTTCAAAGGTTTCTGCAAGCGACTAGGGATGGAGCTGGAGCATTCAGCACCCTATAGCCCCCAGCACAACCCAACGGAGCGCGCGAATAGGACCGCGAAGACGATGATCGCACAATTTATCGAGGGACCTCAGCACACGTTTGATGTCTTGTTCCCAGAGATCTCCGGCAGGCCGAGCATAGCAACTGCAACAGCTTTACCAGTTGGCGAGAGATAACGCGCAACGGGCTTCAGCCGAGCAGAGCCGCCACTACAATCTTCGCCGGAGGGACTGGAGGCCTTACCTGAGAGACTGGGTACTATTGCGTCATCACGTGTATTCCAAAGCAGCTGAGGGATTCGAGACATTTCCTAGTTTTCTTAGCGTCCATTTTTTCAGCGTCAACTTTCTTGTCTTTACATCCTTCATCTTTTCCGCTATGAGTTTGATGGCGACTGCTACGAATCTTTTCGTAAATTACAACTTGATCTTTCAACTCCCCCCGTGTGGTTGAAAGGGGCTTAGAATATAACCACAGTAATTCCCGCTTGTCGTACGAGCCGACTAAAGGGAAGAAAATGGGTTTCCCTAATACCCGGGCTGGTTGGGGCCAAAGGTGGGGGCTAACCGAGCCCTGCATTTCGGTACCACGGGTTAAGAAGTTCTCCAAGACTTCTCATTGAGGTCGGCCCCCTAGTGGGAGTTCGTGGTGGCTGTTGGTGACCCGTATCGCGGTTAGAGTCATAAGGCTCGACGTGGAGTAGCGTTCTCAACCGGGTGCCGCAACCCATAGAGCGGCAGAGGTGATGGGTACACCTCGCTCCAGCCCAAGGGGGAATACATATCCGACAGTATGTATTCAAATTGGTACCAAAGGAATTGTGACTTGTCACTTTTTCGATGGGGCGTTAGTAGTGCGCTTATTTCAGAACTCGTGTTCCATATGTGTCACAAAATGTGTCACATATACGGGGACCGTGAGATTAAGCCATCATGGCAGGTGCTCACGTTAAACACGACGACTTCATACTCTTTCAACTCTTGTACTGTCCTAGCTTGATACAAATTACTCTTATTACTTCTTGAATCGGGAATACTTTCAATAAAGTACTCTATTAACCTTTTCTCATCTAAACTAACTGACTTGCCTATTTCCATGAGACTTAATAAATATTCTCTTTAGTCGTCACCTACACGCTTACGCCGATTTCGTAACATATGATAGACTTCAATTGACGAAATTGATACTCCAAACTCTGCCAACAATACTTGTTTAAGTAAATTCCAATTAGAAATTCAGTTTTGGCTACGCATGAATATTTTTGCCGCACCTTTTAGCAATTGCTTTGAATATATAAACTTTTGAAGGTTGTTCCAATGAACTGCTTCTGCGTTATCTTCAAATTCTTGAACCCATTGTTCAACTGATGGCTGCCCTGATCCACTTAACTGAGCCAGTGAATCTTCAATATCCCTCAACGTAAATATTGAACGTGTTTCTGGAACTGTAGAGTTAGCTATCACCGAATCGTTATCATCAGAGGTATCATCGTTTACATCAACTTGAAATCCAAAACTTTCTAACAATCGATCTTGCAATGTTTGCTTTCTGCCTATGGTAGGTAAGTTACGTTCTACCAACTTTTCTTGCAATTCTCTAACCCGTAATGCTAAGATTTCATCTCTGTTGTTGCCCGTGCTTTACGAGTATTTAAAATATTTTTAAAACAGAATATTCTTTTCTTGGTGGTAAATATAATTCAATTGTTTTAAATATTTTACAACTTTATAAAGTTTATAAATTAACACAATATAAAATTTAAATTAAACTCAATAACCTACTGTTACCTCACGGTCGTTGCACTGCAGTCCTGTATGTAGAACACTGCAGCTGTTAAATTCGTCGCTCCGCTTTGCTTGATATCACCCTCTGTGATTTTCTCACTGCAACTCAGCCTCTCTGCTAACTGTCTGCTCCGGCGTACTCGAACTCTTTACAAATCTTCGCTTTCAGCCTTTGCCAAGCCAATCCGAACTCTCACGTACACGCACTCCTTACAGATCGTCGCTTCTAGCCTCTGCCAAGCCAATCTGCTCTCTGACGCACACGCACTCTCTTCAGATCGTCGCTTCCCGCTTTTGCCAAGCCAATTTGCAGTCGTCGTTCGCTATGTGTTACGACAGAATACACATCTAGCAACTGGCACCAGTCCGTACAACAATTTTTAACGGTTCGCCACTTCTACTGAATTAAATTTCACAATGTCACGCCGCTATTTTGGGATTTGATTTCCACAATATTCGCCACTTATAATTTTGAAGAATTATAATGCAACCAAATCTTTTCTGTGTCACTGTCGTTCTGCAACTGGCACCAGTCCGTACAACAATTTTTAACGGTTCGCCACTTCCACTGAATTAAATTTCACAATGTCACGCCGCTATTTTGGGATTTGATTTCCACAATATTCGCCACTTACAATTTTGAAGAATTATAATGCAACCAAATCTTTCTGTGTCACTGTCGTTCTTATTTTTGATCTCACAAATCTACTACGCATTGAAAGTATTTCACAATGATCTTCTCATTTACGTCGCATAAGACGCTGTATCTCACGTCTGACACCAAATTTGTAAGAATGGCCGATGTTCGTCTCGTTTACTTTAATTGAAACACTGAGAGTTTAGTTGAGTTTTATAACTTAATAGTTTATTGCTAATTGTGAAATTAAATGCATTTTAATTGATTAAAAAAATAAGGAGCTTGAGCACACAATCGGCACAACTGACACTCTCAAATTGACTTCTCTATTTCCGATAGAATTTTTTTATACTGCGATTTTTTGTACTGCGATTGCAGAGTTCCACACAACTTGACTTATCCGATAATATTTTGATTTGACGACACGATTATTATCGATATTTAATTAAAACTATCGGCCACTTCTAGTGTTGCGAACCGATCCCACATATATACTTCTGTAGTGGCTTACGATTGTGCCAGGGTTGCACTTTTGCCATTCACACATAATGCGGACACGGGTTAACATTAACAGCGAATGTAAACGAACCCGGCATTTTTAGCCTGACACTGCTGCATAACACATGTGTTAATTAAATAAAATTCTGAAAGTTCGTCATTTAAAACTCAGAAGTGGGATACTAAGATGCGACCAAACAAAAGTTCAATGCTGTGGCTGCTCCGAGCACACAATATGGATGTGCCAGCAACTGCGTCTGTGGCCCAGATACGTGAGTTATACAATTTGCTGCCTGCTGCTACGAGGGAGACTGCTGAACAAGAGCTGGACGATGAAAATGGCTGGCAGACGCCGTTCGCTAGCACCGCTGAAGACGCCGTAAGCGAAAATGGCGCGACAGATTTAGCGGCGCCGTGCCGTTATAACGGGCACCCAAGCCATTAGTCGACCGATCTCTGCTGTTGAAGAAATTATTCCGAGGCCTGTACAGTTATTGCCAGGCAACAACGGGACTGCTGCTGCGACGCTTACTGTACCCAGCGCTTCGACTACTGCTGGAAACTTGGATGTGGAAGCACAACTTATTTAATTGCGCCAGGAGAGAGAACTACTGCTACTTCAGCAGGAAGTAGAGGAATTACGCGCGTCGCCTCGCCGAACGGGACAGGAGATACCGCCACTTAGAATGGACATTAACCTCATCGAGTCAATGGTGCCAGTGTTCACGGCTGATGACAGTTACGACGTGTTGAAGTGGATCGAGCACTTAGAGGATGCCTTGAGTATCTTGCAATTTGATGACCGAGCACGCTTCGTGGGAATGCGGCGTATGCTGAGTGGAACAGCAAAGCTGTTTGTGCGTACGGTCTCTGCCCATTCATATGAATTGCTGCGCGCGGCATTGGTGGAGGAATTCAGCCGCCAATATTCTACGGATGAAGTCTTTCTTCAACTACGTGTCAGACATTTGAGACCCGACGAGACGGTGCACCGGTACGTTCTAGAGATGCAAGAAATCGCGGCGCGCGGTCACGTAGCTGAGAGCGAACTTATTGACATCATCATTGAAGGCATCGGAGACCAATCCAGAGAGAGATTCATCTTGTTTACGGCTAGAACAATGCGTGTATTGAAACGCCTGCTTGCTCGTTATGAGCGTGTACATCCTCGAACACTGGTGGCTACTAATCCCAAGATGCCTGCTGCTGGGGTTTCTGCGGCCCGGTCTACTACTTTGTTGCCGGCTTCAGTAACTGCAACGATGTCTACTGCTTCCAGTCCTGCCGCCTTGGTCCGCTGCTTCAATTGCTCTGGTTATGGACATTACCAAAGTGCTTGCCCGAAACCCAGACGTCCTGATGGCTCTTGCTTCCGATGTGGTGAGCTGTCTCATGTTTATAAGAACTGTCCACACCGTTCAAGGGTGGCTGCTAGCCGCAGTGCGGCTTATGTTGATAGTGCTGAAGTGGTGACTCCGTGTTGCCCATTCCAATCGGTGAGTGTTTCTTTTAATTATGACCCGAGGTATGCCAAGTTTGTTAATACTTTATCTCTGTTTGACTCCGGTAGTCCTAGAAGTATTGTGCGGCGAGCTTGTTTAACCAATTTCGGCAATAGGCCATTGTTGGAATAAATGTGTGTGTCTTGATCTGTAATGTTAATTAGCATAAGAATAAATCAGCTGTTCTATAAAAGCATAATGTAGTGTTGATTAACACAATGAAGTCAATTGTTCACTGTCTCAAAAAATGTAAAGAAGAAAGGAAGTGCACGCAGCACAAGCTTAATAAAATAAATAAAGTATTATATTATAAATAAACAAATCCAGTTTATTATCAACATGGTAGCAGAGCAAGGATAATAAAATAAATCCAATCTTAATCAAATAAATCCAAAGTCAATACTAAATCCAAGTTTGACAAAAAATATGAAGAAACGTGAAAAGTAAACCGCCATAAAGAAAAAGTGTGAAAGACATAGAAAAGAGGAAAACAATATTAAAAGTGTGAAATATTAAAAAAATACTAATTCAGTAACAAAACAATTGATAAATATTAAATCAATAAAGTGAAAAGCATTAAAAAAACTAAAAATGGTGGATGGCAACAGATTAAAATTCAAATAAAGTTCACGTGCACGCTTTGATAAATTACATGGAAGTAGAAAAGTGTGACCCATCAATATGAAAATGAGCAAAAAATGCATGAAGTAGAAAGAGATATAAAAGTAGAGTACAAATATATTAAAAGTGAAAAGGAAAAAATGAGTGCACACGCGAAAATCGAAGACATTGCTATGCCCGTATTCGATGGGGTAAATTTTGGAAGCTGGAAGCTTAGACTAATGACAATACTAGAATACAAACAGTGCAAAGAACCAGCAGTGCGAATTAGAACAACGGAAGACAATGAAACAACATGGAAGAAAACAGATTTAAAAGTAAAAACAATTTTAATAAGTACAATATCAGATAAACAGTTGGAATATGTAAGTGAGTGCGAAACGACGTTAGAAATTATGAACAAATTAAACGAAATGTATTCGACAAAGTCAACAGCCCTGCAAATATTGTGCAGAGGGAAAATCGACGAAATCAAACTTAAAGACTACGAAACAGTGGAAGAATTTTTTATAGAATTTGAGAAAGCAGTGAATCAATTTAAAAACGCTGGAGGTACCATAGACGAAAATGAAAAAATGCGGTATTCGTTAAAAGCTTCTTAGATGTGATTCCGGAAGCACAACGAACAGTAGAGTATGTAAAATGAAAAGTAAAAGAAAAACGCTTGAACAGAGGTCCAGTGGAGAGACGTAATAACGTAAGCACATTTAATACCAAAACTAAAAAAGACTGCTATTTGTGTGGCAAAACAGGACATATTCAAAAGGACTGCTGGCATGCTGCGATAACAGACAACAACAACAAGACAACAAGCGATATCAGAACACGAATCAAAGAGGCGGTCGAGGCAGAGGTCAACATCATGGAAGTGGTCGCGGACGTGGAACTGGACGTGGACATCACTAAGGAGACGGGAACCAAGGAAGACAAAAAGAAAACAGCGACGGCGTACAGTCATGGACAACAAGAATGATAAAAGGCGAAAAAATAATAAAATGTAATAACAGCGAAAGTAGCAACGAAGCCGAAATAAATTGGTTATTAGATAGTGGATGCACTGATCACATTATAAACGACACTAGATTATTTAAAAACTGTATAAATTTAAAAAATCCGATTGTTGTTAAAGTAGCTGATGGAAAACAATTGCGACAAAGATTGGAAATGTAGAAACATATTTTAGAACATAGAAAAATGAAAATTTGATCGATATAAAAAATGTATACTTCGTAAAAGGCATAAAACAAAATTTGTTAAGCATATCAAGAATAACTGAAAATAAATGTACAGTCGTACCCAGAAATAATGATACAAAAATCTATAATGAAAAAAGAGAATTGTTGTCAGTTGCAAACAAAATTGATAGTTAATATAAAAAAGCTTCATGCCAAACAATAAAACAAATGAAATATATACAAATATAACTAAATTAACTGAAAAGGCAAAATGGCACAGGGCACTAGGCCACGTAAATTTTCAATATTTGAATAGACTCATAAAGAATAAAATGTTAGATGGTCTACCTGATAAAATCGAGAATACAGAAATGAAATGTGCGAATTGTATACAAAGTAAAATGTCAAACGAACCATTCGAGAATAACAGAAAGAAAACTAAAGAAACATTAGAGTTGATACATACCGACTTAAACGGACCACACAGCACAACAGGTTATTGTGGGGAAAAATATTTTTTGACATTTGTTGATGACTTTAGTAAATGCGCGAGAATATATTGTATTAAAAATAAATCTGAAACTGCAAGCTGCTTAATAGAATATGTTAATTATGTTGAAAATCAGTTCTGTAAAAAAGTAAAACAAATTCAATGCGATAACGGTAAAGAATATTTGAATAGAGAAATATTAAACTTTGTAAAATATAAGGGAATTCAGTTAACTACATGTCCACCGTATGTACATGAATTAAATGGCGTAGCAGAAAGATTTAATAGATCGGCAATGGACATTGGTAGGTGCTTAATGAGGGAGGCAAACATGCATAGGCGATATTGGCCAGAAGTTATGAACACAGTAGCTTATTTAAAAAATCGAACAATCGCAAACACTGCAGTAAATAAAAGCCCATACGAAATATTTTTTGGAATAAAACCGAATGTTGAAAATTTAAAAATATACGGAAGTAGAGTTTTCGTTAGAGTTCCAGAAGTACGTAGACAGAGTAAATGGGATAACAAATCGGAATTAGGAGTTTTAGTTTTATATAATACAAACGGATATAGGGTTTTAGTAAACAATAGAGTATTAAACGCAAGACATGTTCAAATTGTGGAAGCAAAAACAAAACTAATTTGCCTAGAGAAAAACGAAACGAATGATAATGAAAGTGAAATAAATGAAAATGAAGTAGATGATGAAGACAACGCTAATACAGACGAATCAAATAACATCGACGAAGTTAATTCAAAAGACAGCGATGAAAGCGAGAGTGAGGAGAACAAAGAACAATTAACAGTACAGAAAACATCAAATAGAAAGAAAAAACCGGTAAATCTATACGGTAATCCAGTAACACATTTTATTTATATTAATTTTGTAAATGCAATTGTACCGCACACTTTCGAAGAAGCGAAGAAGCGAATAGCAATGAAAATCAAGACTGGCTCAGAGCAATGAACACAGAAATGCAATGCATAAATAAAAATAATACGTATAAAAATAATTGTAGATAAACCGAACAACAGAAAAATTATAACGACTAGAAAATGTATATTCACCAGTAGGAAAAATGCTAACATTAAAAATATTACTTTCATATTGTTGTAAAAATGGTCTGTTTATAGATCAGATGGATGTCGAAACAGCCTTTCTAAATGGCTATGTAAAATCAGAAGTTTATGTGAATGAACCAAAAGGTTACGAATCAGGAGAAAAGAAAGTTTATAAATTAATTAAGAGAGAGCCCTAGAGCATGGAACGAATGTTTGCATAAATATCTCGAAAAGTTAAATTTTATAAGAAGCAATTACGATTATTGTTTATATGTAAAAAGAAAAGACAAAGATGAAATATATATTTTAGTATCTGTAGATGACATATTGATATGCAGTAAGAACCAAACAAAAATAAGCGAAATTAAAGACAGTTTAATGATTAAATTTACAATGAAAGATTTAGGAAAAATCGGCAGCTATATTGGAATAGATATTAACTATAGTACTGAGAGTAAGAAAATGACTTTAAATCAAAAAAGATATATTGAATCACTAGCAATTAAGTATAATCTCGAAAATGCTAAGCTATACGAAACTCCAATGGAAACAAACTTAAAATTAGATCAAGGAACTGAATGTGATGAGAAAATTAAATACAGAAACTTAATAGGTGAATTATTATATATTAGCGCAGGTACAAGACCAGATATATCATATTCCGTAAATTACTTAAGCAGATATCAAAGTTGTTATAATTCAACACACTATAAATACGCGATAAGAGTATTGAAATATTTATATAAAACAAGACATCTGAATTTAACATTTGAAGAAAATGAAAATAATGAAATACTAGATTGTATGGTAGACTCAGATTATGCAGGAGATAATATTGATAGAAAATCCACAACGGGATTTATAATTAGAATGTATGGAAATATAATTTATTGGAAAACACACAAACAACACGCTGTAACAAAATGGTCAACGTTTGCAGAGTATTTTGCCATGTCAGAAGCAGTAACCGAAATATTATTTATAAAAAACATGTTATGTGAAATACGTATCAACAGATACAAAAACGAATTTTTTGAGGTTTACTCGAAATTTAGACGTGCAAGGTAAATTTTGACTTTGGATACTGGCTAAGAATGTCAAAATATATGGTAAAGTGTATACCGCTTGCCCAAATCAGGATGCTATGTCTTGTTGGCGCTATTCATAGGTTTTTCAGTTTTTTGAAGTTACATATGTCGAAGTCCATATCACAATTCTGACATCGGATTCGGATTCAGCGACCCAAAATTCATATAACTGCATATGCCGCATACCCAGTTCATGACACTTTTTTTTGTGGGCCTGTGTAATTTGCAAAACATCCTCGACCATCATCGACTCGGTATTGTCGAACTATGAGATTCTAATTCCTGAAAGAAACTTTGGAACTTTTTATTGGCGAAGAGGAATATTTTTAAAACAAAATTGACCAGCTTGCTAAAACTATATTTGAAGGCCGGGAAATAGAAGTTGAACATTCATTTCACTCAGCATGGTTGATAGCAAAATATGCAGTGCTTTAAGCGATACCTGATTCGCAAAATGTTATATATGTATGTGAAGCAAACCCAGCTGAAATGAGCAATTTAGACGAATGCCTTCACAAAAGAGTTTATGAGGAACGATTTGAATTTGGCATGTCTCCGTTACACGCTTACATACGATTTTTTTTAATATTTCATCCACATATCATATAGATTAGATCTAAAAATTTGGCAAATCAATGAATGGTTGCAGATGGGAATTGTACGCGAATGATTTTCTAACGTAGCAAGTCGAGTGGTCGTGGTGAAGAAGAAGGATCAAACATTGAGGGTATGCGTCGATTAGCGTAAGCTGAACAGCATGGTACTTCAGGATTTGTTTCCTGTGCCACTTATTGAAGATGTTCTTGACAAACTGCAAGCAGCGAAATTTTTCACGATTATGGATTTAGAAAATGGTTTCTTTCACGTTCCCATCGAAGAAAAGAGCAGACACCTAACGGCTTTCATCACACGAGAAGAACTTTTTGAATTTAACAGGGCTCCTTTTGGATTTAAGAATTCGCCAGCTGCATTCATCAGATATGTCAACCATGGTTTTCAAAAACTTATTAATGAAGAAGTGATGCAGCTTTATATGGACGGCATTGTTATTTTCGCAGATTCTGCAGACGTATGCATGCAGAAGAGCAGACAAGTTTTGGAAACAGCAGCCAGGTAAGGATAAAATGGAAATAATGCAGTTTCCAACAGCAGAGTATAAACTTCCTGGGTCATATAGTGGCAAACGGACGAGTTTGGCCTGGAGCAGACAAAACATCAGCTGTAAGATTTGCTTATCCAAAGGATATAAAAGGCGTCCAATCGTTTCTGGGTTTGACTGGATTTTTTCGAAAATTTATTCCGCGTTACGCAGAGATAACATGCCCGTTAACGAATTTGTTGAGGAAGAACGCTGTATTTATAATTGGTGAAGCTGAAAAGGACTCAATCGAAAGATTAAAGGATGTGTTAACAAGTGAGCCAGTATTGCACATATACTCTAGGGAGGCAAAGACAGAGCTACATACCGACGCTTCCAAGGACGGACTAGGAGCTGTGTTGCTGCAGTGCTTTGAAGGACATATGCATCCCGTGTATTTCTGGAGCAAAAAGATGAGTGAAGCCGAGGCCAAAAAACACAGTTATATATTGGAGATCAAGGCTGCATACCTTGCTCTTAAGAAATTCCGCCATTTTTTGTTGGGAACTCGATTCAAATTTGTAACAGATTGCGCAGCATTTAAGCAGACGACAAGTAAAGACGAAATACCGCGCGATGTGGAGGAATGGGTACTCTACATAAAAAGCTTCACACCACATATGGAACATCGTGCAGGAGCAAGGATGAAGCACGTCGATCATCTTAGTCGTTACCCACAGGATGTTTTAATAATCACAACTGAGTTATCAGCTCGGTTAGGAAAAGCGCAGCAAGAAGACGATAACGTTAAAGCAGTATTGCAGTTGCTTCAGAATGTTGCAGTTGCCTTATTTGAATTGTAAGATCAAGGATGGACTACTCTTCAAAGAAGTTGATGGTTGCGAACTTCTAGTTGTCCCCAAGATTATGGAGCGTGATGTCATTAAAAACGCTCATGACTCTGGTCACTTCGCCGCACGTAAAACAATGCATAACATAAAGCAGCAATACTTTATCTCGCGTTTAGAGGGAAAAGTTTCAAAGTATATTTCTAATTGTATTGTTTGTATAATACACAGTAAAAAATTGGGCAAACAAGAAGGACGTTTACATTGTATAGGAAAAGGTGATGTTCCCCTGCAAACGCTGCATGTAGACCATCTTGGACCGATGGATATGACTTCAAAGATGTACAAGTACATTTTTGCAGTGGTCGATGGATTCTCCAAATTCGAGCTGTATCCTGTGAAGTCGACAGGACAAGATGAAGTTGTGAAGAAGCTAAAAGAATGGGCAAGCGTATTCGGATTTCCTGCCCGTATAGTAAGCGATAGAGGATCGGCGTTTACATCAAATGCTTACAAAGAGATTCTGGAGGTCAACATGGTGGAGCAGATTTGCACAACAACCGGAGTTACTAGAGGCAACGGTCAAAACGAGAGGGTCAATCGCTGCATAATTGACATTCTTGCGAAGCTGTCTTCAGACGAACCTGCTAAGTGGTACAAGTATGTGCCACGTGTACAGATGGCAAGTAACTCGCATGTACATTCGACAACGCTGTCAACGCCGTTCGAGATAATGTTCGGGACGAAAATGTGTACGAAGGTGGACGATCGTTTGCTAGACATGCTGCAGCAGGAGTTGGTCGAGAAGTTCAACGAAGAGCGACAGCAGCTGCGCATAGAACCAAAACATAATATTAAAGAGGCACAGAAGAATTACAAGATGCACTACGACAAGAAGCGTCGTACGGAGCAGATATACAAGTTGGGCGACTTGGTCGCTATAAAGCGAACTCAATTTGTTGCAGGCCGAAAACTGGCTAGCGAATATCTTGGTCCATATGCTGTCATAAAGGTTAAGAGAAACAGTCGCTATGATGTGAAGAAGGCATCAATAAACACCGAGGGACCAAATATTACTGCAACAAGCTGCGATAATATGAAGTTGTGGAAATATGTAGCCGAGAACGAGGATATTTTGTCATCCGGGACGAATGAGGAAGATCAGGAGGGCCGAATGTAAGATGGCATACGTTGATGCAAGTTGGCAACCCCACCAATAGAGGACAGTTGGCATGCCTGCGATCCGACGAGTGTTGCCAGAAGGGAGAAGAAAAAGAGAGTCGTAGTCGGTGGTCTCGCGCATAAAGTTGACAGTTGAACAAACCGCTATTAAGTTGTAAAATTGCCAAACATTAAGTTTTAAAGAACACTGAAGTTTTAACGCCATTATTTTGTAATTAATTAACCTAACTGAATTGATTTGAACCATTATAATAAACTCATTTTAATAATAATCTTACATGTATATAGTGTGTTCTTAAATTTTACGTGTATATTTATATTTTTTTTTGGAGGGTATGTATATAGTGTAACTTAAATTGTAGGTGTGTACTTAGATTTTTTTTGTTTTGTAGGGTATGTGAAAATTCTGAATAGTTTTTCAGATATGAAATTAACAAAAACGAATTCGACCCGGTATTAAAAGATTATTGGTGTGTATGTTTATCGCAGTTCATTTGCTCAAGCTCGAAATCAGACTGACTTTATTGTAAATTAGCTACTCTCTTTGGCCTCTTTGCAGCGGATTAAACAACCGAAGCAAAGACGAGCGTTAACAGAGTATAAGTGTTGTTCTTTTTACATGTTATTTCAATTTATGTTTCTATGTATTGTATGTATTTCAATGTAATTCAATCTATTTTTATCTTAATCTATTGTTTAAAGCTACAGCGCTCCAACATTCCGCCACCATTAAAGGACTGCAGTTCTTTGATCCATGGGATTGGAGCCAGCTTGTGGATTGCTCTTTTAACGATGCCGGTTTCGGTTTGCACCTCTGCCACTCGGACCTTGCGGTCGTCTCCCGCGATGACTCGGGTGACGCGCCCTAGATGCCATTTCTGGGGCGGTGTGTTGTCCTCGTGTATCAACACCATGCGATCCACCTCTAAGTTGTTGGCCTGTGTTGTCCATTGTGATCGCTGCTGAAGGCTGAGCACATAGTCCCTGAACCAGCTGTGCCAAAACCGCAGCTTGAGTTCCGACAGCTGCCGCCACCGCTTTAAGGATGGATTGCTTGCCATGTTGCAAGGCATTCCTGGAGCGTATTCGCGCGGCTGCACGGTTAGAGCCTGACCTAGCAGCAAATGGCCTGGCGTTAGTGGCTCGCCGTCGTTGGGATTGCTGCTCTCTGTCGCCAGTGGTCTGGAGTTCAGCAGCGCTTCGACGTCGACCAGGTGTGTGTTGAGCTCGTCGTGTGTGAGGTTGGCGTTTCCGGCCCCTCTCACCAGCCGATGCTTCTCGGCCTTCACTGCCGCCTCCCACAGTCCTCCGAAGTGTGGCGCTCTGTGTGGAATGAAGATCCACTCCACTCCTCTCTCCGCGGCGTAGTCCTGAAGTTCCTCCTTTTGCTTCTCGAACGCTGTTTGCAGATCCTTCAGTACGTTGCTCGCTCCTACGAAGTTGGTCGCATTGTCGCTGTAAATCTTCTCCGGCAGTCCTCGTCTGCCCGCGAACCTTTTAAAGACATTTAAAAACGCGTCAGTGGATAAGTCAACTACAAGTTCAAGGTGAACAGCCTTTGACGTGAAACAAACAAACACAGCGACATACGCCTTTACTGGGGGTCTACCGCGCAATCTGTAGCTTACATAAAATGGCCCACAAAAATCAACACCGCAAACTCTGAATGGGCGACCTTCTCTCAGACGGTCTGCAGGCAAGTTGTAAAACGTGCGATTTTTCAAGAAGCAATAGTTCTCGTTAAAATCTATGTTCTTGCACTACTTGCACTATTTTCCAAAAGGCAAGTCTTCTTTCAATGGCCGATACGACATGAGAATTGGGTCGATACTTTCTGTAGCAGAACCGCATGACATACGCTACTATTCGAATAATTTTAGCGAAGGAAGATCGTTGTTCAATTAGTTCTAAAATTCTATTAAATGTTGCCTGTTCGTAAACTACTTTGTGAACTGAAACACATTTTTTGTTTTCTGAACTTTGTACTTCTGCGCAGATCTCAAACTTATGGAGTTGTGGCCAATTCTCGGCAGTGTCATGTAAGAAGCTTGGACCCGTAAACCATAATGATTTAATAAGCTCATCTATACATGCACCTTTAGATGCAATATCAGCTGGATTTGACTCAGTCGGTACATGTCGCCATATAACATGATTAGAGCGCTCTTGAATTTCAGCAACTCTATTAGCTACAAAGGTAGATAATGACGCTGGCTCTCTTTCTAACCAATAGAGGGTCACTTGAGAGTCAGACCAAAAGTTCACGCTGTCTATTTTAAATTTGGACAGAACAGGGACAATTTGTTCCCACACAGTGCTTAGCAAATGCGCAGCGCACAACTCAAGACGAGGAATAGTCTTAGTTGCCAACGGAGAAACTCTAGATTTTGCTGTTAGCAACACCGTCTCTACTTCATCTTCATACCGTGTACATACGTAGATGCAACATCCGTAAGCGTCACTCGAAGAGTCTGCAAAGCCATGAACTTCCAATTGGTTGTATTGACTCTTACAGACGTATCGAGGCAGCTTTATTCTGCTGAGATCACGTAAAGTATCTATAAACTGAATCCACTCTGTATGAAGATAAGCAGGAATCGTCTCGTCCCAATCTAGTTTCTGTTTCCACAATTTTTGCAGCAGAATTTTTGCTTTTGTGATAAGTGGACATAGCAATCCAAGGAAGTCGAAAAGTCGAGAAGCAACTTACAATATGTTGCGCTTCGTCGGCTTTAACAATGTAAATTCATCTACCTCGAGATTGTATCTAAATTCATTCACACTAGGTACCCACCGTATGCCGAGAATTTTCACTGAGCTTGTCTCGTCGACCTTCAATACCTTTTCGCCCTCATCAGTGCACAACTTTGGATGATTCGAAGCCCATTTTGCCAATGGAAAACCTCCTGATAGTAAAACTTCTTTGACTTGTTGGCTAATTTCTTGTAGACCTTTGTATGTGTCAGCGCCAGCAAGCATGTCATCTACATAAAAACAATCTTTTTTGACAGCTGCTGCTACTGGATGCGATTGTAAGCAATTTTCAGCTAATTCAAATAGGCATCTAATTGACAAAAACGGTGCAGATGCTGTGCCATATGTTATCGTATTAAGTCTATACGTTTGCACTGGCTGCGAGCTTTTTCTCTCCAAAGAATTAGCTGGAAATTGCGATCTTCATCAGCAAGGTCAATTTGGCGATACATTTTGGAAATGTCGGCTGTTACAGCGAATTTATTTAATCTAAAATTAAGCAATGTTAAGTAAAGCTCCCTCTGAATTGTCGGCCCAACCATGAGAGTTTCATTTAATGAAACAGCTGTTGATTTTTTGCTTGAAGCATCAAACACGACTCGAAGTTTGGTTGAGGTGCTTTCAGGTCTCAAGACGCATTGATGGGGGAATGTAATAATGCTGTCTTGGAGGAGTAGATTCGATAATAGACATATGACCCAGATCTCTGTACTCTTTCATAAATGTATGATACATATCTGACAGTGCATCGTCTTTACTTAACTTGCGTTCGAGTTGGAGATAACGCCTTTCGGCCGTTTGAAATGACATGCCAAGTATACTAGGATCCTTTTTGAATGGAAGCCTGACTTGAAAACGGCCCGAAGGCAAACGTTGGAACGTGCGACTAAAAATATTTTCGCACTCTCTTTGTTCAGCTGTTCTATGTGCAGCCTTCGACTCATCTGGTGTTCTGTCTAACTCCCAAAACCGTTCCACCAATGACTCGAGAGAACATTTCATTTTTTGAGCTACTATATTACAGTTCAATTGTCGATGATTTAATTCCCCGCTATATTTTCCAGATACAATCCACCCGAACAAGGTTTTTTGGATTGAAGGAAGCTCTGCACTTAATTTAATTTGCCCGACGCACAGCAAATCAAAGAATGCTTCCGCTCCTTGATACAAATCAATTTTTGCAGGTTTATGAAACTCTGGATCGGCCAACTCTATGTTTGCAGGTATTTTCCATTTGTCAGAAGGCAGCATTTGCCCAGGCAGACACGAAGATATATTATTTAATACCCAAAAATCGGTTGAAAAGCCATACGAATTTAAGCGAGACTGGACATAAGCGGATACTTTATGTTTGATTGCTGTAGTTGATTTGCCTACTGTTATGACGTTTAGTGCTGACCTTTCTCGCTGCAATCTTAATTGTTGCGCCAAAGATTCAGACATAAAATTAATTTGTGATCCTGAATCTAACAAGGCTCTGGCCACGTGTACTTGGCCAAATCGATCCTTGACCTGAACACTCGCCGTCGCTAAAATAACTTGGTCAGTGCTAAGTACGTGACCTGTGTATGCGGCACTAGGAATTGGGTGATCTCTTGGCTCATATCTATGAAGTAGGGAATGGTGAGACTTTGTGCACACCCGACACTTTGAAGCTTTACAATTTGAAACCATATGGCCATTATGTAAACAATTGATGCATAGTTTATTAGCCTTTACGAATGCAAAACGGTCTGTCACAGAAATAGAGCTAAAGGAGGGGCACGAATCAATTTTGTGTTCCAGGCTCTGACAATAATTGCAACTGAATCCTGTTTTCTTGGTAGATTTCTGCAAGTCTTGGTTGCCCTGTGCACACGAAAACGAAGCCTTACTATGCCCCTTTGAATTATCTTTAGGCTTGCCTTTCGCCTTCGTTGACTCTTCTGCTGCTAAAAATTGATAGCGCCTATTTAAATGAGTGGCGCAATCAGACCAGGAAGGCAGCTTGTCGTAATCAAGCTGTTCTTCGTATCTAGACTTGGTCACTTGGTCCACCTTAGACATGACCATATGGATAATCATAGCGTTGGCAATGTCTTTATCAGTTGCCAGCGACAACAGCGATGAGTAAATGGCAGAAACTGTGTCAATAATTGATCGCAGACCTCCTGGCGATGCCTTGGTCATGCTTGGCAATTCGAACAGTTGAGGTACAGTATCAAAGAAGATGATGCATTTATTATCATACACAGCATCAAGACTTTCCAACGCCTTTTGATAATTACTGTCTGACAATTGAAATGGTTTCACCACTCCTAACGCTTCATCTGATAGACATGATAGCAAGTAATTAAATTTTTCTACCCTCGATAATGAGTGATCGGCATCAACTAATGTATTAAAAAGGCACCTAAAATTCCTATAATCTGAATGCTTGCCACTAAATTTTGGAAGAGACTTTTTGGCAATTGAGCATGATGACTTGTACTAGCAGTAACAGTTCACACTTCAGGCCTGTTTTGCTTAACAGCATTTAAATACAAGGCTTTGGTGGCAACACACAACGGCCCTCTTGTGACACCACTTGGATCATAACTCTCTAGTTGAGTTTGTAGGCCCATTGCCTTTTCAATATATCCTTGTAAAATTTCAAGACGACACTCGAGCTGTGTTTTTCGAAAGATATTGTTTTTTGCTCAAACGAAGTCTTCATGCGCTCAATATCGAATTTCAGGCGATCTAATGCTTGAACCAGATTTGCCATACGCTTAGAGCTGCTTGCTGGTTTGGAATCTTCTTCATTGCCCATGATTAATAACTTAACTTTACAAGCTTCCAACTTTAATGGGAATAAATACTAAATGATATCCAGCAATCAACAAGAACAATTAATGTTCAATGTACAACTTAACTGTTTGACCTATATACCCCTTTACCTATGTGTAAGCTACGTAAGATGAAGTGCTCAGTTGAGACGGCAAACAATTAACGGAACAGACGGCTCCACGAACCAACGGAACACTCAATGCACCAAGATCAATCAACTTCTTTGCTAAGCGACAGAAAAAATAGCTGTAATCTCGCAGCTGCTAACACCAAAGCGGAACAGGCGAATAGCGAAAGTTTAATAACCGAGTAAGCGACTTTGAAACTGCAATACAAATGTAACCAGCAAATTCCGAAAATAGAATGTCAATATGTAACGAAAGTGAAGTTGCTTTATTTGTTTGTTTTAGTTCAAAGGCTTTAGTTAATTTATGTATATGTACATACACTGCTGGTCAGGTTAGACGCACCATCGTTTTTTTAAAACAAAATCGATAATTTATTATCATGCTTGTTCTAATTGTCCAAAATGCTTTTTAAATAAAAGTTCGAATCATGTTCGAAAAAAAATGCTCATAGCTGGTTGATTTGCGGAAAAAATAACTGTACATTCGAAGATTCTAGAGATGTCTAAGGCAATCACACGTGTTTTCGGTTGGTCATTGAATTAGACGCAGCTTAAATTTCTTCGTATTGCGTAGACAAGTGTAATCTTTTGTTTTGAAAAAATATCAAAAATAAACAAATAAAGTGTTTTCGACCTACATTTGAAGAAAAAACGTGAAAAGTTGCTGTTATGAGCGTATTGGAACGTTAAAAAGTAGACTTTTTTCACTCGCAAGGACTGTCCAATCGGAACATTGCCAAACAAATAAATCGCAGCTCCAGAACTGTTGACAGATATTTGAAGGATCCAGAGGCATATGGAAATAACTTTAAAGGAAAAAAAAAGGCACTATCTAAAAAAGCAGTACGCCAATTCGACTAAATCGGCTGCTAAAATCAAGGAATTGGCCGGAGTAAAAGCAAGCATTTCACCTTTGTGAAAAAAAAAAAAATTAAAAAAAAAAAAAAAAAAGGGGAAAAAATTTTTTTTTAATTTTTAAAATAAAAAAAATTTGGGAGGGGTATTTTTAAAAAAAATTTTTTAAATTAAAAAAAATTTTTTTTTTTTTTTTTAAAAAAATTTTTTTTTTTTTTTTTAAAAAAAAAATAAGATAGGAAATGCGGGTTCTGGTGCAAAATGTGGGGTGAGGTGGTTTCCGGTAGAAAGGTACGTGAGGGATAAAAGGGTCAGGTGAGGGATAAAAAGGTCAGGGGTGAGGGGTAAAAAAGGTCAGGTGAGGGATAAAAAGGTCAGGTGAGGGGTAAAAAAGGTTAGGTGTAATATGGGCGAGGGTTCTAGGACAATGGGCGCGGGTTCTAGGGCAGAAAGTGGTGTGAGGTGGTTTCCTGTAAAAAAGGTGCATGAGGGATAAAAAGGTCTGTACGTGAGGAAAAAAGGTGCATGAGGGATAAAAAGGTATGTACGTGAGGTGGTCCCCTATCACTGTGGTAAAAAAGGTCAAGTGTAATATGGGCGCGGGTTCTAGAGGGTGTGTAAATGAAGGTAATGTGTTGTGAGGAGGAGGATTAGGTAATAAAGGATCCTAATAAACATGTTGATCGGTTATTTGTAATAGGGATAATTAATGGGTTGATAGTGTGAGCATGCGCACGTGCTTCGGGGTAAATGTGTTCGAGGGTGTGTGTGCGTGTGCGTGGGAAACTGAGCATGTATGATCGTGTTTGCATGCGTAGGTGTTAGAGGGTGAATGTGTGTACGCAGGCGCTAGTGTACAGAAGCGTGTGACTCAGGCGCTAGTGTACAGATTGTTATTTGACAGTTTGGCAGACCCTAGTTCAACAAGTTAATGTGTTCGAGGGTGCGTGTGCGTGTGCGGTATTGAAGGTTGTGAGGTGAGCGTGTGAAACTGAACAAGTGTGCATTCTCCCTTTTGTGCATTATCCCTTTTGTGCATTGTTAACTGTGATATTTGGCAGTCCGGGAGACCCTAGTTCAACAAGTTAAGGTATGCATTCTCCTGTAAACAAAACATTGCAAGCTGTTGTCCTTCTATTCAATGTTATACAATTCTTGTGAATTAAGACGGGGGGTATAGCATACTCATCTTCTAGCATGGCTCGTTGGGCCAATATTAAGGCGATCGCTGACCAAATTTTTGTTAGTATAAAAAATACGTGAAACTGAGTAGAGTGCGTTTGCTACATCAGCGTGTCTCTACATATAATTTACATAAAGAATAAGATATAATGACTCTAGACGATTACTTCTACAAGATCAAACGACGCCATCCAAAACTCGCACTGCATTGTTGGCAAATCTTGTGGGATGCCGAGTGTTTCTCCCCCAAAAGTGCCATAACTCTCTCCAAAATACGTGGTGAGTGTTTCAGACAGCATTGTCTTTCTTATTGGAGAGGGAGAGCGAGTGAGCGAAATGTGTCTTAATTTTGTTTCTTCTTTACAGATGCCTACAAGAACGTGACGGAAGAGAAATTTCCCTGCATGGGTGATCCACGCGTCGAAATGATGTTTCTACTCTCAATCCCGCTGATCGCATGCTACACCAACGAAATGGGCACGTTCCGTTTTTATATAATCGAACAGAGCGAGGGTTGAAATGGAATAAGGGATGGGGATAATTTACTGGCTAATTATACAATGTCAAGAGTCTTATATTTTTTTATTATTATTATTTTCTTTTAACAAATTAAATTCTAAGTAAATAAATATAAATGAACTATAAAGATACCAACTCTGTTTCCCTTAATGGCATTCTGTGGGCTGTAGGAAAATATCAGATCAGAGAAATTCGAATGCATCGAACAAGTGTGCATTGTTCCTTTTGTGGGATGCGCGTGGGAATCTGAGCATGTATAATTGTGTTTGCATGCGTAGGTGTTAGAGAGTGAATGTGTGTACGCAGGCGCCAGTGTACAGGAGCGTGTGACTCAAGATATCTTATTGATATTTGACAGTCCGACAGACCCTAGCTCAACAAGTTAATGTGTTCCTTTTGTGGGATGTGCGTGGGAATCTGAGCATGTATAATCGTGTTTGTGTGTTAGAGGGTGAATGTGTGTACGCAGGCGCCAGTGCACAGGAGCGTGTGACTCAAGATATCTTATTGATATTTGACAGTCCGGCAGACCCTAGCTCAACAAGTTAATGTGTTCGAGGCTGTGCGTGTGCGTGGGAATCTGAGCATGTATGATCGTGTTTGTGTGTTAGAGGGTGAATGTGTGTACGCAGGCGCCAGCGCACAGGAGCGTGTGACTCAAGATATCTTATTGATATTTGACAGTGCGGGAGACCCTTGTTCAACAAGTTAATGTGTGCATTGTTCCTTTTGTGAGGTGTGTGCATTGTCCCCATTGTGAGGTTAACCGAATCGGTGAGTGTGAAAATGATCGTTATGACAAGTGTGTGTCCTCAAGCATACTAATTGATTGCTACCTTATCCGTGTTGATGATCAAGCATAATTGTGTAAACAAAACATTGTAACCTATTGTCCTTCTATTCAATGTTTTACAATTCTTATGAATTAAGATGGGGGGTATAGCATACCCATCTTCTAGCATGGCTCGTTGGGCCAATATTAAGGCGATCGGTGGCCAAATTTTTGTTAGTATAAAAAAGTACACGAAACTGAGTAGAGTGCGTTTGCTACATCAGCGAAAAAAATTTAAAAAAAAGTGAAAACATTCTCGACTTCAACAAAATGGCTTTAAACGGAATATACACCACTAAGGCTTTAAATGAAATCGCTGCAGCCATGGAACAACAGCAGCAACAACAACAACAGCAACTACGAGAACATCAACAACAACAACAACAGCAACTACGACAACATCAACAACAACAACTACAACAAAAGCACCAACAACAACAGCAGCAGCAACTACAACAACAGCAACTACAACAACAGCAACAACAATATCAACAACTACAACAACAATATCAACAACTACAGCAACAATATCAGCAACTACAGCCACAACAACAACAACAATATCAACAACAATATCTACAACTACAGCCACAACAATATCACCAACTACAACAGCAACAGCAGCAACTACAACAATATCACCAACTACAACAGCAGCAGCAGCAGCAGCAACAACAACAACAACAACAACAATATCAACAACTACAGCACACACAACAGCAGCAACAACAACAACAACAACAACAACAACAACAACAACAACCGCAACTACAACAACAACTACAACAATATCTACAACTACAACAATATCTACAACTACAGCAACAACTACAGCAACAACAACAACAACAACAACAACAACAACAACAACAACAACAACAACAACAACAACAACAACAACAACAGCAACAACAAGAAATGGGTTTAACTAGAGGAGGCAGGAATAACATAAAGTATTGTCCGCTCTGTGATGTGACTCTACAAAATAATACAAGTTGGTCACATCATACTCGTACAGAGCAGCATAAGAAACGTGCTATTGAACCTGTTGATAACAGGATTAGCAAAAACATTGATTTATTCAATGGAAGGATTCTTCAGTACCTCTACACAAATACTAAGGCAGGCTTGATAATGCCTAATGATTTTCTGCAGGAAGCAGGCGAGGCACTCCTTCAACATCTCTTCGGTGTGCTTGAAGCTCACACTTCTATAAAAGTGAATTTTGAGCTTTTCGCCGAATATGTTTTAATAAAACAAGAGATTGAATGCATGGAAGTGAAGTCTTTCCAATCAAAAATGGAAGTCTTCACTATCAATTCCGATATACATGAATTGTATAAGGAACATGTTGAGAAAATAATCTCGAGAATGGAAAATTTCCAAGAGAAGGATAGTGGATGGGCATTGACTCACATTATCCGATTGGAAATGAATGTGAATGAATATAAACCCATCAGAGGATCCTCCTTTATCGCACTACCCAAGAGTTTGAGTAGTAAAAAAGCAATAGTAAACGTCAAAAACAATGACGAATACTGTTTCAAATGGACAGTAATTGCTGCGATAAAGGGAAATAATCAAAATCCTGAAAGATGTACATCATATGATGTAAGGATATCTGAACACAGAATCAAAGTAAACAATATTGTTTTGAACTTTGAAGGTTTAGAGTTCCCACTAAATCCTAAACATATCAATAAGTTTATGGATAAAAACCCATTGATCAGCATAACGGTGTTTGGATATGATCACGAAAAGGGAAATATAATCGGCCCCATCTTCTACCCTAAAGATGTGAAAGAACATCACATCAACATGTTGTTGCTGGAAAGCGATGAGAAGGCTCACTACACATGGATTCGAAATCTTTCACGGTAAGTACACACATAAAAACAAAAAATTATATATGTATTTTAGTACTTATAATTACCATATATACTAATTTGATATATATATATATTTTCTTCATAGATTGGTGTCATCACAGACTGGAAGTCACAAGTGTAGACAATGGTTCTGCAATATTTGTTTGAACTATTCTACGAGTGAGGGAGCAGCTAGTCGTCATCATGAGATATGCAGTAAGAAGGTGTGCCAACTACCTTCTGGAAAAAATACAGTTCTTCGTTATAAGAACTATCAGAAGGAAGTTAAGGTGCCATTCGCTGTCTACGCCGATTTCGAAGCCATTCTTCAACCGAAGAATGATAGTGTGAGTGAGAAAATGTTAGATATTAATTTACATTTACCCATATCATATGCATACTATATAAAGTGTGCATATGATAATAAGTTAAGTAGCTTTAAGTTAGAAACAAGTCAGAGGGCCAGTTCAGCATTTATAGATAGCTTAGTAGAGAATGTCACAAATATTTATGATAGGTATTTATCAAAAAATGTTCCGATTCAAATGAGTTTTGATGACGAAGTAGAGTTTCAGGAGAGCAAGAATTGTTTTATATGTGCAGCACCCCTGTTAGAAGATAGAGTTAGAGATCATTGCCATTTTACAGGCAAATTCAGGGGTGCTGCACACAATTCCTGTAATTTGAAATACAAAGTACCTAATTTTATACCAGTATTTTTCCATAATTTCACTAGGTATGATTGTCACTTGTTTATTAACGAGTTGGCAAATATACCTGGACAACTTAACGTAGTGCCCCTCAATAAGGAACAGTATATTTCTGTTTCAAAATTTCTTACAATGTCCGATGGAAAGAATTTAGAGATTCGTTTTCTAGATTCTTTCCGATTCATGTCATCTTCGTTAGATAAATTAGCATCTAACTTAGATGATTCACAAATGTCCACTACCAGGCAAATGTTTGAGTCCGATTCACAGTTTCAGTTAATGCGTAAAAAGGGTGTGTTTCCCTATGAACATTTAAGTTCAGTTGATATACTTGAAGAAACTTCTCTACCACCAAGAGAAGCCTTTTATAGTAATTTAACTGAATCTAAATGTTCAGAAGAAAGTTATACACATGCTCTGAATGTTTGGAACACGTTTTCATGTACAACTCTAAAAGATTATTTAGAGTTGTACTTGAAAACTGATGTTCTGCTATTGGCAGACATCTTTGAAAACTTTAGAGAATTGTGTATTAACATATACTCTCTAGACCCTGCTCAATTCTTCACTACTCCAGGGCTATCTTGGGACGCCATGTTAAAGAGTACCAAGATTGAATTAGATCTTCTTACAGACATTGACATGTATAGATTTATTCAATCAGGTATACGTGGCGGTCTGGTACAATGCACAAAAAAATATACAAAGGCGAATAATAAATATCTACCGGAATATGATGAAACAATAGATTCCTCATATCTGGTATATTTAGACGCCAATAATTTGTATGGTTGGGCAATGTCACAGTCGTTACCATATGGTGGGTTCGAGTGGTTACCTGTAGATAGTCTAGAAGAGTTTGATGTCTTTAGCATAGCCGATGACTCTGAATATGGATATATTCTTGAGGTAGATCTAGAGTACCCCTTTTCGATTCATAACGATCATAACGATCTTCCGTTCTGTCCGAAAAACAAAAAACCCACTCCCAATTCACATGTTAAAAAGTTAATAGCTGACTTAGAACATAAGTCAAACTATGCTATCCATTATAGGACACTAAAACAGTGTCTACAAAATGGATTAATTTTAAAAAAAATCCATAGAGGTGTACGATTCTTTCAAAAACCTTGGCTGCAATCGTACATCGATCTTAACACTTTTCATAGAACGAATGCTAAGAATTCGTTTGAGAAAGATTTTTTTAAACTTCTCAATAACGCAGTCTATGGCAAGACTATGGAAAATGTTGAGAAAAGGGTTAATGTGAAATTAATAACTGAATGGGAAAGTGCAACACAAACCGATTCCTCTGGCCGCAAAAGAAATTGCGCACGCTCATTGATTGCTAAAAGCAATTTCCATAGCGTGAAATATTTTAATGATAATTTTTGCGCATTCCAAATGCGTAAGTTAAATGTTTATTACGATAAGCCTATTTATTTAGGGTTTGCTGTGCTAGACATTTCAAAATGGAAAATGTATGATTTTCATTATCAGTATATGAAACCGAAATTCGGAGAGTCTGTACGTCTAAACTATATGGATACAGACTCTTTCATATACACGATTAAAACTGATGATTTTTACGCAGATATACGTGAAGATCTTCCGATGAAATTTGATACATCTGATTATCATTCCGATCTATTAAATAAATACGGTTTTAGCAGCGTTAACAAGAAACGCTTAGGGTTTTTTAAAGATGAGTTGAATGGGAAGCCTATGAGTGAATTCGTAGGCTTACGTTCAAAAATGTATTCATTTCTTGTTCCTGGCGGCCAAGAAGTAAAAAAATCTAAAGGGGTTAAGGCAAGTTGTGTTAAGCGAATCGGCTTTGCTGATTATAAAAAATGTTTAAATACTGGTGAAAAAAAGAGAGGTACAATGTCGTTGATTAGATCAGATAACCATGTGCTTAAAACAAGTACAATTTCAAAAATAGTCCTAGATAGTAAAGATGATAAACGAGTTGTAGAACCAGATTTATATAATACAATGGCTCATGGACATTATAGGCTACAGAAACGTAAGCTTATGGAAGACATAAGTGAGGGTGATGCTAATATTTTAGTTTGGGATAAAAAAATTACAGAGTTAGAGAATGTTGAAAAACAAACAGTTCAACAGAAAGCATTATTAAAGAAATATAAAGAAGATAAAGAGAACACAGTAGTTGATTTATTTTATGCTGAACTGGCCCTGGCAATAAATTTCGAATAGAAAAAAAGAATTCATTAGACAATTGTTTTGATCTCATATTTATTTGTAAAAAACAATAGAAAATAGTTATTAAATGTGTAAAATGTATATAATGTATATAATGTATAAAATATATTTAATGTATAAAATGTAAAAAAAAAAAATTAATAAAATGTGTAAAATTATATTACGAATAAAAACAAATGTTAATAATATATATAATTTGAAAAAGAATAAAACATGTGTTTGAATATATTTATTTATAGGATTTCATTTTTATGTACCCAACTATCTTGAGAGGTGGGAAAACCAAGCCAACGTACAAATACTCTATCCCCTTTTCGCTTCAAAATTTTTTCCACTAGATATGTATGTGGGAAATGTGTTTTGTTTATCTCTTGCTTATAAAACCCTCCCTCAATAGGATTTCCATTCAGATCATCGAGCAAATATGTAGTTGGAAACGTTCTTTGAATTTTCCGAATTCTAAAAATTTCTGTTGTCCAATTTGGAGTATAGCCCTTTTCAAATACATGTTTGTATTTACTTATACGCACAAGATCACCTTGACGCAAGTTTTTGTCTATAAATATTTTTATATGATTATATGCTGTCTTCAGAATTTTTTCCTCATTAGCCTTGGTTACATTAATTGGCTTCTCTTGTATGGTTCTATGCTTTCGATTATTATATACATCAATTAGTTGCTTGTATATTTGAACCCACTTATATGATCCATTAAAACTGAACTCACGCCACATGAGTTCTTTCAGTGTTCTATTAAAACGTTCAACAATTGACGCCTTTAGGGAACTGAATGTAGAGTAGTGGTTGATTTCATAAGAGTGCATTAATGCCTTGAAATGTGTATTATAGAATTCAGTTCCGTTATCAGTTTGTAAATTTTTTGGTGCACCACGACCAGACTTGAATATTTTTTCCATTGCCTGTGCTACTTCTTTAGCATTTTTTGTTTTTAATGCTTCACCCCACGCATATTTTGAAAAACAATCTATAACAGTTAGAAGATAGCGGAACCCATTATTCGATGAGCTGTATGCACCCATTTCAACTAAATCAGCTTGCCATAAGTCGTTGATACCCTTCACAATCACTCTACGTCGTTTAAAATTCTTAATTGATGATCGATGTAATTCATTCACTATTTCTCGCTTCGTTGATGGTAACATTTTCGTTGTTGTTGTTGTTGTTGTTGACGTCATCGTTGACTTCTTCTGCTTCATACTACATATATTCTAATTTAGTTTTAATGATGTGTGAAAGGTTTAACTCTTTCTATGCTCTCGGTTTCACTTTTAAGAGTAGTGTTAAAGCTAATGGAGTCAAAAATATCTTGTTCTATACCGTCCAATTCTTCAATTCGTTTTTGCACAATTCTCTCCAAGTTAGGAATTCTTTTGTTGAAGTCGAGAATGTTTGTCTGAATCTCTGTAATTAATGTTTTTTTCCTATTTTTTGACTGACGCTGTTCTTTAGAAATTGAAGAAGATATATTTCTTACAACTTTTTCTAGTGCTTCGTCAACATACTGTTTTGATGTTAAGTCATTTTCATTTATGGGTGTTAGACAATTTTTAAATATTTTCTTCTGCGCATTCAGATTACCATCAGAGTCATTGGATAAAACTTCAAATTTTTCAACACCTTTCCTAAAGTGTTTTGAATATTCTTCTTTATTTGAATAATGTCCGAACTTATCAAGTGACATGTTGAATATGATTGTAAGTAGCAATTGAATATTATATTTAAAGTTTTCATTACATTTTTAGGGGCGTTATTATAACTTCTGGATATTCTTCATCTTGTTTTTCATTTATTATAACAGTTTGATGAACATCATGAGATTGACCATATGGCTTCGAACCCAGAATCATTGAACCATCTATTTGTATAGTACTAGATTTTACAGCAGGTTTTTTTAAATGTTTGTTCACAAAGCTAGTTAAGTTATTCATTTTCTCGATAATTGTATTCATAACTCTATCGAGATTTGCCATTGAATTAAGTAAATGTATTACTTTATCTTCCAATGATGTTATACGTATATTTCGTTGTTCAAAAGACTTAATTATTGTTTTCTCCTGCAACGCTTTCAATTCATTTACTTTCCCATCTACATACGCTTTTATTGTTAAGTCAAAATCATTTTCCGGTGGTGAAGAATTTTTGACTCGTTTTTGTTGCACATTTATATGTCCATCACTATCAAGATATACACCTGTTAGGTTTTCAAGTTTTCTTTTAAAAATTGAAGAAGAAAACTGCCTATTACTCGAAAAATGTCCAAACTTGTCAATAGACATTTTGATAATAATTGAAATGTCTGGATGACTACTGTATTTATTAGTATATTATTTTCTCTTCACGCAACTCTTCTGTTATTGATAGAATTTCATTGCTATGATTGTTATTACCAGCAGCTTGTGAAGCTATTAAAAGTTGTAAGCGTTCAACTAATTCGTTAACGTCATTCCAATAGACATAATTTGGTTTCTCCTGTTTTAACTTCATAAACATAGCACCACCCCCTCCTTTCTTGGTTTGAATTGGTGTAGATACAGCTGCAGGTTTTATTGTTGTTGTTGTTGACGATATCAAGGGTTTAATAATTTTAGTATATTTCACTGCACGAGTTCCTTTAATTTGTTTGTTAGGATCATAATCTCTTCTATGTACACTCGTTTCTTCTAAAATCTCTTTATATGAAACTAAATCAGTTTTAGAGTAATTCGTTGGATGGTTATGAAAAATTAGAGAGTATAAACCGAATGTAAGAGGCCATGTACTCCCGCTTGATAATATAATTTTAGTTTTTTTTACTTCTAGTTGTTTGTTACCCAGCTCTAGTTTTGATTTAGACCCTGTTGGACCATAAACCCTATCCAAGAGATTATCATTTAAAAGTTTATTTATACTTAAATTAATATTATCAGGTATTTGATCTTCATCACTTTCTATGATTTCTTCTTCTTCTTCTTCTTCTTCTTCTTCTTCATTATCACTATCTTCATTTTCAATATTTGATTGAGAATAGTATATATCATTATCACTATCATCATCATCATCATCATCATCATCATCATCATCAGCATCATGATCAATAGTTGAATTATTAATAGAAGGAGATTCTTCCTTTTTTATTCTTTCATACTTTATTTTTTTAATTTTATTATAGTTGGTATGCTTTACATCTCTAACAAGTTCATGCAATGGTTCTGTAATAGGCTTAAAAGTGTCTTCCAAATGAGAGATATTATCATTTTTTGCCTGCTTCAATTCAGAAAATTTTCTTTTCAGAATATTTCTAGTTTTTGTTAACTGATCTAATATTTTCCTACTCATTTTATTGAATTTAGATGTCTATTTCTCTATGTTACTTCCTCAGTACTGTGGACAAATAGTAAATGTTTTAAATATTTATAACAATTGAGTTTGAGGTTTCAAAAATTTAGACTTTATTTTCTTCTTCTTCTTAGTTTACATTATTAAATTTTATTATTTTTTTCTATTACTATGTTGTTATTACTTATTTTGATTATGCTGAAATGTTTCTCCTTTAGAAGCTCAATCGTTTCATCTCTCATTTTTGTATAACGTTCAGGTAAATACAAAATGTAGTCATCCAGTTCAAGAGCCAATGATTTTCCAATTCTGGTCTGCTTGCGTATTGCTTTCACGATTGGATAGCGCACATCAGTCTCCATCTTACTTTTGCTTAAGAGTGGCTTCGATATCATCCCGTTGAACTCGTTGACTGCATTCAATTCTTCCTGATTGCTCATTTTTTAGTTGTAGATGTAGTTGTAGTTGTAGTTGTAGTTCTAGTTGTAGTTATCGTTGTTGTAGTTATAGTTGTAGTTATCGTTGTTGTAGCTAGCACCAATAGAGAGTTTGTAGACATCAACAGAGAGTTTGTAGATAGCAAGTGAGCTCAACAGGTAGCAAGTGCTGGTTTTATAGCCAGTGAGAGAACCTGTCCCACGCACACGCACACACACCCTCGCTCTTTCCATTGGATCTTCACTAGAACATGTCGATGTAGAGAGAGACATAACATTCAACCCTCATTTTGCGTACACCCTCGCTCTTTCCATTGGATCTTCACTAGAACATGTCGATGCAGAGAGAGACATAACATTCAACCCTCATTTTGCGTGAGCTCAAACATGTAGCAAGTACCGGTTTTATGAACAGTGAGAGAACACACCCACGCTTTTCCATTGGATCTTCACTAGAACATGTCGATGCAGAGAGGGACAGAACATGTCGATGCAGAGAGGGACAGAACATTCAACCCTCATTTTATGTGTATGTGTGTTCTCTTACTTTAAAGTTAGTAAAAAATGAAGTGCGAGATGGCCACAGTTGAATGTATTAAATTGTTTTTGTTCTCTAACATAGTTATAGTTAATATTTTTCCCCAAGTATTTCACAACTTCTTTTGGCGGTTGTAAATTCCCAAAACTATCAAAGTAGTGTATGCTCTTTCCGTTTTTATTATAGGCTACCCAATGTGTACCATCTGATGTTGAATCGTCCAAGTTGACGATACCCGATTCACGAATCCATGGGGAACTTGGAAGTGAATCTCTCATAAATACACCTCTAAAATGGGAGATATGTTTTCGAGCAAACTTTTCAATATCAAAATTAGAAAGTGCTCTGTTGGGTAGCTTATCTAGTAGTTTTTTGCTTTTCCTACACCCCCTCTAAACGGATTAAGATACAATCCAAAACCTCTTTTATACGGTTTAAGAAACATTCCATTTCCCACATGAATACTCTCCATTTTCTTATTATGTCGCTTACTCTCTTCCAACTGTTTCTTTCCTGTGTTTGCATTGGTGATTGCTTTAGCAATAGCAGCACTACCAGAAGCAAGACTACCTACAGCGCTGAGAGCAGTTAAAATGGGAACAAGTGGTAAAAAACCTCCAATTTTCGGTACATTAATTACCCTTGGAACTTTTATGTTTTTTTTCTGACGTCCAATTGATTTGCTAACTGCTTTGCGTGCAACCCTAATTGCATTCATCAAGTCTAATGGTTTCTTTTCTTTTAACGCTCGAATACCTGATTTGATAACATGTGAAATGTTCTTGATTCGCAGTTTACAACGTCTTTTCTTATTGTTCTTATTATTTTTTCCTCCCTTCTTCCTTTTTCTCATACCCATTCCAAATTTCCTTTTTGCTTTCATTATATTTGTAACAAAATATGCTGACGATTTTTCTCCTAAACTAGAATCTTTTGCATTTACACGTTCCCAAGCCCTGTTTATCAACTCTTTATCAGCCTCGTGTCGTTGACTTAAGTCTTTATGCTGTGAATAAGCGATATCGTGTATTCTACAAGCCTCATCCAATTTATTTATTCCTCGATCGCCTCGTGCCAAACGTTTAGATAACTTTGTACCAGGACCACAAAAATTATAACCAGGTAGATGAGCTTCAAAAGGTAAGCCATTAATTATTTTATTTATAATACCACCACCTCGCTTCAAGTTTGAATTGTGACTGGAACAATTATAAAAGCGTTTACCCATTTTATTTGTTGTTTAATCGATGAGCATTTCTCATTGAATGAAGTAAAGTGTGTGAGTGACAATGCGTTTAATAAAACAAAAACAAGATATTTGTATTAGAAACATTGAGAGTGGTAATGACGGTCAATCACTGTCTCAAAGATTACCACGTCATAGCCCCCTCTTACCTAATACAATAAGAGCACTTGTTGTTGGACCATCCAACTGTGGTAAAACTAATCTAATGCTCGGCTTAATCGAGAGTCCAAACGGTTTAAAATTTGAGAACATTTATCTATTCTCAAAGAGTTTGTATCAACCCAAGTACGAATATTTGGAAAAACTAGTGAAACCGATAAAAGGTATGGGGTACTATACTTTCTCGGAAAATGAAACAGTTTTACCACCCAACGAAGCTAAAAATAATTCAATTATGATTTTCGATGATGTTGCATGTGAAAAACAGAATAATATCCGTTCATATTTCTGCATGGGTCGTCATAATAATATTGATTCATTTTACTTATCTCAAACCTATACACATATCCCGAAACACCTCATTCGTGATAACGCAAATATGATAATAATGTTCAGACAAGATGATTTAAATATGCGACATATTTACCGAGACCACATTAATACAGATATGAGTTATGATTCGTTTCTGAAAATGTGTCAAAAGTGTTGGGAAGGATAAATACGGTTTTCTGTTAATAAGCAAAGATAATGATATAGACAAGGGACGGTATAGAAAGGGTTTCAATCAATTCATAGTCAATTAAGAATATAAGAGGATATATTGATTGAGCGAATGCTATTATTGCCCAGTTTATCATTAGATATCAAAATGGTTAGATCATTCACGCTCACATTAAATGGGAGTGAACCCATACTAAACACAAATTTTTTCCCCCAATAGAACTGAATGGTGAATATGAGTGTGCACTCATTGATTTTCACATGTATAACTCAATACCCAATGTCGATGATAGCAACAACTTATTTCATATTGGTGATAAGATCATTGAAATTCCAATAGGATCATATGAACTAGAAGATATTTACGATTTTTTAAAAAACCAATTACTAGCAGATGGTCTTGATAACACATTCAAGATAGAAAGCAATAATAATACACTTAAAGTGCATATTTCTACAAGCACAGAACCTATTTATTTTGATAAAAATAGATCAATTGGAAATTTATTTGGATTTAATAAGAGAATACTAGAAGCAGATAAAAAAATAACATATGTTTCTGACCAACCTGTAAACATTTTTAAAATAAATACAATACGCTTGGTGTGTAATATTGTAAGTGGTTCATACATTGATGGCGGACAGGATCATGCATTATATGAATTTGGTATTAATGTACCACCAGGGTATAAAATGAGTGTAACCCCTAATAATCTCATTTATTTACCAGTTAACACTAGAGAGATAAGAACTCTTTCTATACACATAACTGATCAAAACGGTGATTTAATAAACTTACGAGGTGAAAAATATACAATTCGTATGCATTTAAGACTAATACAATGATTGTATACAATAAAAGAGCAGACACTTACGTTCCGAAAGCCACTTCCATTCGAAAAGTTAAACGAAGAGGTTCAAAGAGGAAAAGCAATAAGCTAACATTAAAAAATAAATTGCTTCTAAAATCATTGGGATACAAGCTTCGAGTTTAATAACAAACATACTACTATATAGAGAAATCATTATGATAATGAATGAAGTATTAGCTGTTCGAGAAAAAACCTACTCTGACGAAAGTATATCAAAAAAAGAGTATCATACCTATTCACCATATCAACAATCATTTAAGCCTAATGATGAAATCAGAATCACAATTCAAAACCAGGACTTGTATGTACTCCCTCATGAGAGTTTTATCAATTTTCATGGTGTCATTAGTAAAGTTAACAACGATAATTCAGTGGAAACTGCAAATGTTGTTACAAAACTACGAAACAATTGTATGGCATATTTTCTGGATGAAATACGTTATGAAATAAATGGTGTTGAAATTGATAGAACAAGATTTGTTGGTACTACTTCTACAATTAAGAACTATGTATCTTTGAATGAACTGGAGAGTAAGAGACTTTACAATTCTGGATGGACTGGATCTGGAGACTTTACTTCACAAAGTTATTTTGAATATTCTGTTCCACTAAAAAATTTACTTGGGTTTGCTGAAGATTTTAAGAAAGTTATATTAAACTGCAAGCATGAACTAGTACTTTTGATATCTAAAAATATGAATGAAGTTTATGATGCAGCCCACGCTGGTAATAATTTAAGACTGGAAATGATGAGTATAACATGGAAAATTCCTCATGTAACCCCCAGTGATTCAGCTAAAATTAAATTGTATGATATAATAAAAAGCGGTGCTAATCTTCCATTAGCATTTCGTAGTTGGGATACCTATATTAACCCTAAACTTAGTCAGGGTACACATCAAATTTGGAATGTTAAACTAGCTGCTAATCGTGAACGACCTCGATTCGCATTAATTGCGTTTAAAGAAGGAAATAAGTTTATCACAAACAATTTAACCAATCTAAAAGTCTATCTTAATTCTGAAACATATCCATATGATGATTTAAAATTAGATTTTAACAAGAATCGTTTTGCACTCCTCTATGAAATGTATTCAAAGTTTCAAAATAGTTACTATAACCGAAACGAAACTCCATTGCTTTCCCCAACCGATTTTCTAAATAAGGCTCCGATTGTTGTTGTAGATTTATCATATCAAAATGAAATGGTAAAATCTGGTCCCATTGATGTTAGGATATCAGCAGAGCTTAGTGCTACATCTAATGAAAGTGCACAGCTATATTGCATACTCTTACATGATCGGTTAGTTGAATACAACCCGTTGAATGGATTAGTTCACCGCATTGTTTAACGGATATTAACGAGAACAATCAGCAATAACAACAGCAACAACATGTGTGAAGAAGAAATTGTATCGATTGATATTCAAGGGTTCTACGGAAACAATAAACAATTTATTTTAAAAGAAATTGGAGTGGTTTTTAGTAACACAAACGTTAACACACTCAATTCTCATTTCATTATACATTCCCCATATGATTTTACTAAATTAAATAAGCACTTGAGAAAAACTGCTGCTTGGATGACAAAGACCTATCATAAAATTTGGTGGAATGACGGTTTGAATTACTATAGAGAAGCACAACAACATATAAGAAAAATAACTAGTGGAAAACGAGTAATTTGTAAAGGATATGAAAAAAAACGTTTTCTAAAAAACTTTCTAAAAAACTATGATATAACAGATATTTATGAACTTGGTTCTCCTTCATTAAAAGAAATGAGTGGTAACCAGTTCCCATTTTGTTCACTACATTGTACGGAAGGGGTATGTGCATTGAATAATGCTCATAAAATTTTAGACTACTTTGAGAGTTGCGATAGAGAACATCTTTAAAAAAAAAATGGAGGAAAACAATAACAATCATTTTACAAATTTAATAAATAAAATTAATATTTTAATATCTGACTTTGGAAATATATTAACTGGAGCGGATCTACAATTTCTTATCAAGTCAAGGAACATGTTCATGAAAGTTGGAAATTTCAATATTATAAAAACACAATTTGGAGAACATTTTGAATTCTGTAAATCTTGTTATGATAATACAGAAACATGTGCTTGCTTTCACTTTGTTATTCAACAACGTGATGTTAAAAAACTTATTACATCATATAAACTACATGTCTAAAATTCTTATATAAGCTACCTTTGTCAAATTTAAACATTAAATAAAGAAAAAGAAACATAAGAAAAACTAGTTTATTTATTTATTATGGTGGTGAAATTACCTATAAACAGGGGAAAGATTTGTGTACACACACACACGATCATACATGCACTTACCCTCTAACACGTGTGCATACAAACATGATTATGTATGCATGATCACGTTTCAACTTTTAACCTTTGTTATGGAGGTGAAAAACCCCTACATTTTCCTTTAAAATCATCGATGCATTCAAACTGAGGCTCAGTTTAAAACACGACTTCGAGGAAGGAAGCAGAAGATAATAAACCCTACAAAGCGACGAAGGAATCTAGCAACAGCAGCAACATGAACGCCAACAACAACAATTAAGGAGTTTCTGAACCAGTATGATGATATCATTCACCATCATGATCTGAAACAGATCAAAGAAATCAAATCATACATGAAGCTGGCGGAAAAATCTCCATACCAGATGTCAATACATGGAAGTCATAGAACTTCATGTCCATGGTCTTTCAACGAGGCAACAGAAGGACCAGATACCTGTGCATGCAGCAGAGAACAATTTCTAATAAACGAGGCTGAAAAAATTATGAATCATTATAATAAACTAAGCTTAAGATTCATAAAATAAATAATTTTACTTAAACTCTTTAACTGTTGTTGATCTTTAACTGTTGTTACCGTTTAGCTGTTTAGATATAGCTGATTAGCTGATCAGATATATGCTGATTAGCTGTTTAGATATTAGCTGATTAGCTGATTACCTGATCAGATATAGCAGATTAGCTGTTTAGATATAGCTGATTACCTGATCAGATATAGCATGATTAGCTGTTTAGATATAGCTGATTACCTGATCAGATATAGCAGATTAGCTGTTTGTATATAGCTGATTACCTGATCAGATATAGCAGATTAGCTGTTTAGATATAGCTGATTACCTGATCAGATATAGCTGATTAGCTGTTTAATATAGCTGATTAGCTGTTGATTAGCTGTTTAGCTGGTTTTTAGTTGTTTAGCTGTTGTTTGTTGTTGTTGTTCTTGTGTTGGTAGCTGTTTACACATTTCAAGATTAACTATGTGCTGACGATCAATTAGTATGCTTGAGGACACGCTTATCATAAATTATAACAATATCGTTTTCATACTCACCGACACAAAAGGGACTTGTTGAACTTGTTGAACAAGGGTCTCCCGGACTGTCAAATATCAATAAGATATCTTGAGTCGCACGCTTCTATGCACTGGCGCCTGCGTACACACATTCACGCTCTAACACCTGCGCATACAAACACGATCATACATGCTCAGTTTCCCACGCACACACACCCTTGAACACATTAACTTGTTGAACTAGGGTCTCCCGGACTGTCAAATATCACGGCTAACCCCACAAAAAGGACAATGCACACATTAACTTGTTGAACTAGGGTCTGCCAAACTGTCAAATAACAATAAGATATCTTGAGTCACACGCTTCTGTACACTAGCGCCTGCGTACACACATTCACCCTCTAACACCTGCGCATGCAAACACGATCATACATGCTCAGTTTCCCACGCACACGCACACACACCCTCGAACACATTTACCCCGTAGCACGTGCGCATGCTCACGCTATCAACCCATTAATTATCCCTATTACAAATAACCGATCAACATGTTTATTAGGATCCTTTATTACCTAATCCTCCTCCTCACAACACATTACCTTCATTTACACACCCTCTAGAACCCGCGCCCATATTACACTTGACCTTTTTTACCACAGTGATAGGGGACCACCTCACGTACATACCTTTTTATCCCTCATGCACCTTTTTTTCAGGCAAACCTTTTATCCCTTCCCTTTTTTACACCACTTTTTGTCCCAGAACCCGCGCCCATTGTCCTAGAACCCTCGCCCATATTACACCTAACCTTTTTTACCCCCCTCACCTGACCTTTTTATCCCTCACCTGACCTTTTTACCCCTCACCCCTGACCTTTTTTACCCCTTTTATCCCTCACGTACCTTTTTTCCCAGAACCCGCATTTCCTATCTACTAAAGCAATATGAAGATAAGGAAACATTAACTGCAGCTATTAAACATGCTTGGAACGAGATTTCCTGAACTACATACATTCCTTGTATCATTCTATGAAGGACTTGATTTATGAAGTTATTACTAAACGAGAGCAACAGTCGCCCAAAACGCGACAGTGGGATACCCTTCGACCTATGTTCTCGTGTAGTTAAATTTATTAAATTCATACACATATGTATGCATATGCACATGCTTTGAAATTAATTCCGACAGATGGCGCTCGCGCTTCGCGGTCGCCCGCCTCCCTTGTTATCTGACAGAAGCACTTGGTTTTATGCTCATACTTTCTTAAATAACTTCTGTGATTATTGTCCGATCAGATTGTAATTTAGAGACTACGTAGATATTTCATTCAGCTTAGTATGTGTTAAAGTCAGAAAGTTTTATCTTTAATACAACGCTTACAAATTAAGTTTAAAAGTTAAATTATTGATTATCATTTGAAATAAACTTGATCTGCTTATAGTACATAGGAGTCTTCCTGCCAAATTTGGTAACTCTAGCTTTTATAATAGCTGAGATCTGTGCGTTCACACAGACAGACGGACAGACGGACAGACAGACAGACATGGCTCAATCGACTCGGCTTGTGATCCTGAGCAAGAATATACTTTATGGGGTCTCCCACGCTTCCTTCTGCCTGTTACATACATTTGCACAAAGTTAGTATACCCTTTTTTGACCATTTTCAAGGGTCGAAGGGTATAAAAAGGAGGTAGTACTCATTACTAAAATAATTTTTTTTTTATTTCAAATAAATCAAATAGTAACGCTAACTAATAATTTACGTTAAAATCCAAATTCTTTTCTTATAAAAATTAAAAAGCCAAAGTGCGTCTAATCTAATGACCAAGAAAAATTAGCCTTATTTTGAGTAGCTTTAAGAAAATGTTTGAAAAACACAATTTTTTAAATATGTATAATCTTTTGAATATTACATTTTAAGTATCATTAAATATGAAGTGTTTTTGCTTATTAACTTCTTTTCTATCGTTATTTAATAAATAAATATGAAGCAAAGTTGTATGCAAGTAAACGTGCGTCTAAGCTAAGACCAGCAGTGTATCTATGCGCATTCATACCTGCAAGTATGCACATACATATGTATGTATAGTTGTTCGTTTTCAGATTCACTGACATCAATAATTGAGACTCTTGTAAACTTTATGTAACTTTACATATGTACATATGTACGTACATATATGTATATATAAAGGTGCACAATCACACTACACAATGATTTGTGTTTGGCCAATAATTTGATATTCTCGCACAATTGCGGGGCGACACAAAGAACTCAATTTATGGTGCAGATTACCTCATAGCTTTTGGTGGATTCCATAGACACTTCCCTTGATGAGCGGCTTGACATCTCTTGCCACTTAAACACGCGAAAACCGGATTAAGAAAGTACTTTCTAAGAAAGTACTTGATTTCAAATTAAAAAAATTTGCAGAAAAGTGGAAGAAATACCATAGAATAAAAGCAAAAGTTATTCAACAAAATTCGGACTGGTTAGCACCACTTGAAAATATCGTCGAGGACGTCCAAAATTAAGTCTAACAGAGTGCTCAGAAAAACAGAACTCGATGAGTCAGCTGGGGAAGACTTACGCTGGGCTTGCAGCCAACCGTATTCTTCGATTTTTCCAGCAAAGGAATATGAAGTAGTTGCTCTAATAACTGAAGTAAATTTAACAAAACATCAATATGAACTCATCGGAAGCTTCGTTAATAGTAAAATTGATGGTAAACTTTTTCCCTGCTATAATAATATTTTAAAGGAAAACAGAAAAGCTATCCTGAAAAGCGTTACAGAATCTGAGATTGAAGTTTCGCTACAAAGTTTATTGGACCACACTGCGACGCGTATTTTAAAGTTACAAAGCGATATAACAGATAAACTCGATAAGTCCTCTAATTACCTCACATTAATAGGGAAATGGGGCTTCGATGGCAGTTCTGAACACAGCCAATATAAGCAAAAATTTGAAAATAATGATTTGGAAGACAATTCCTTATTTATGACATCATATGTTCCTCTTCAACTTATAGTAAAATCTGATATTGACAACGGACAGAAAATTATTTGGAAAAAACCACGGCCATCGTCTACTCGTTATTGCCGCCCGATTCGAATTCAATTTAAAAAGGAATCATTCAATTTAATTAAAAGTGAAGAACTATATTTTAAAAACAAAATTACAAAATTCAACAATTAACTCCCACTGAATGTAACACTGCTACCAACCGGAAAATCTATATCGAACATATATAGTACTTCACCTCACTATGGTGGATGGCAAAGTGTGCAATGCCTTAAGTGAAACATCATCTTCGAAGTGCTACATATGTCAAGCCAAACCTACGGAAATGAACGAAATTGATAAATGCCTACAAAATGAAGTCAGAGCAGATCGTTTCCAATTTGGATTGTCTCCATTACATGCCTATATTCGTTTCTTTGAATATTTTCTTCACGTTTCATATAAACTTGAAATCAGACAATGGCAAATAAGAGGCGAAGAAAATAAAGAACTATTTCAGAGAATGAAAAAAAAATTCAGTCCGAATTTCGTGAAAAAATGGGTCTTATTGTCGATAACCCAAAAACAGGTGGTAGTGGAAATTCAAATGATTGCAACACTGCAAGAAAATTTTTCAATAACTCGGAAGTATCTGCAGAAATAACTGGTATAGAACAACATGTAATTGAAAGCTGTACAACATTACTGCAAGCCCTATCCCGTGGATATAAAATTAACATAGAAAAATTTCGAGAATTAGCGGTAGATACTGCAAAAGAACTAACATCGAGGTATTCCTGGTATTATTTGCCTTCTTCAGTTCATAAAATATTAATACATGTCCCAGATGTTATTCAATATGAATTAGTTTCAATTGGAGAGCTCTCAGAAGAAGCTGCCGAGTCAAGGAACAAGGACGTTAAAAAATACCGACTCAATCATACACGTAAAATTTCACGTGTAGCCACAAATCAAGATCTTATATGTCGGTTATTATTAACTTCCCGATACTTTTATAACCGGGCAGTGAAATTTACCCAACAAATGTGAAACGATTCTTTCGAAACGTGTTTTTGATTTGTTAGAATAATTTTTTGTTAATATACATACATTTTTGCATTGTTTTTTCTAGTATTATGTAGTATTATAAAAGCTTCCATATATTTGAACATCCTCTTTTTATTTTATTTTGTATATAGGTAATAAAATTAAAATAAAATATAATTTATTAATATGATTTCCTCACCCTGAAAGTATGCAATTGAATTTAAGTTTATAAATTTTATTTTATAATATTTTTGGACTTCAACATATGGTTATTGCCTTTGTTTTATATTTTTTTATGTACACAAATTTTCAGATCTATATTCGAAATGGAAGTATTTTTGGCCACTATTTCCATACAAGATCAACCACTGTGCAATGCTTCATTTACACCTACTATTGAATCAAAAGCCTTACTAAAATCAGTGTAAATGACATCAGTTTGCATCTTCTTCTGAAACCCTTTTTTATAATAAGAGATGAGAATTCCAGAAGATTAGTTGTGGAGGATCTGGATTTCATAAAACCATGTTAACATGGTGAAATAACGGACCTACACATGTGGGTTAGCTGGGCCGTAACAAGTTTTTCAAATAATTTAGGTATAGAGGATAATTTAGAAATACACCTGTAATTCTTCACTTCCGATTTAGACCCATTTTTGTGAAGAGGGATGGAATATGATTCTTTCCAGACTGAAGGAAAATTACTAGTAGCTAAGGATAATTTGAATAACCTAAAAATGGGTCTATATAAGGAGAAGGCACAATATCTGAGAACGCATCCTGGTACTCCGTCAGGGCCAAGTGAGTTAATGGGTTTAACCATGTGCAGGTTAGTAAGAAGAGAATCTTCATCAATACTAGGGCAAGAAATCGAATTAGAGTTATGAATACGATAAGGATAAGAAAGATTAGAATCATAGGTATTAGATGAATAGGTTGATTGAAAAAATGTCTCAAAAAGATCAGCAGCGGCCTGATCATTAGTTGCTTCATTATTTTCATAAGAGAGACGGAATGGGAATTCATTAGATCTACGTTTCAAGTTAACAGAATTATTAAATTGCTTAGGATCACGTGCAAATTGAAGCCGACAGCGATGTATATAGTCATTATACACGTGGAACACACTCGTCGAAAAATTTGTTCAAGGTATTATAAAAATATGAAGTACAAGTATATCGCATGTTAAAACTCAGATCACAATTCAATATCTTTTGGGGGATATCCAAAGGTTTTTCAGTTTTTTGAGGTTAGGTGGAAATCCAGACGTGATGGAGAATTTCTGACCCCGTATTCGGATTCAGCGACCCAAAATACATATAACTGCATATCACGTCTGGACTTCGACATAACCTCACAAAACTGAAAAACCTTAAAATATCCCCCAAAAGATAAAGAATCCTGATCTGAGCATGCGATATATGTTTTATCATGTATTTTGTCCTTCTTAGTTTTGACATTGGATTCGGATTCGGAAGGTCTAAAAACATATAGAAACTTATATCGCATGACCCGATCATGACCCCCATTATTTTTGGGGTTCCAAAATTTTTTCGAGTTTTTTGAGGTTAAGTCGAAACTCAGACGTGCTACGTAAATTTTGACTTCGGATTCGGACTAAGAAGGACAAAATACATGATAAAACATATATTGCATGGGAGGACATATAACATATATTGCATCAGGATTCTATATCTTTTGGGGGTATTTTAAGGTTTTTCAGTTTTGTGAGGTTATGTCGAAGTCCAGACGTGATAGCGAAATTCTGACCTCGGATTCAGTGACCCAAAATACATATAACTGCATATGCCGCTTACCCAGATCATGAAACTTTTTATTTTTTGTGGGCCTGTGTAATCAATGAATATTTTAAAAATGTGTAAACAATATGTAAACCTGGCCACCCGGGGACTTGAACCACTCTTTCTGACGGCTACGTGAGTTTTACAGTGGCTTAGTGGACTACGTCGCGGACTATAAGGGGGGCATTAATATATAACCGTGTTCTTCGGGGTGTTCGATTGTTGCCGCGATTGACATGTAAATTCTTTATGTTGTTTTTTCATTAAAAAGGTTTTTTTGATTCCGCCGTTTTCCGATAGACGGAAAACCGGCTGAGGCTGGTTGAAATACATATATGATATGATAATGCCTTTAAAGTGAGTGTGGACAGTGCCTAACGAATTGTCATCGCCGTTTCAGTGACAGTTGTTCTTGTTTTAGTATTATTCACGCTCGAAAATGTCCGTTTAAGTGCCCAATTCTTGCCATTTGCGGGAAGTTTTACTTTTCTGTTACAATTCGAAAAAAATGCAGCTGAAGTGCATCGAATGCTCTCAGAAACTTACGGTGATGCTGCTCTGAGTGAAAGAACGTGTCGGGAGTGGTTTCAATGTTTCAAAAATGGTGATTTCGATGTCGAAGACAAACATGGTGGTGGAAGAGAAAAAACCTTCAAAGATGAACAACTATTCCCCAGATGTCGCCCCTTCTGACTTCCACCTATTCCGTTCGATGGCTCACGGCCAGACAGATCAACATTTTCAATCCTTCGAAGAATTGGAAAAATGGATTGCTTCCTGGATAGCGTCAAAAGAGGACTCATTTTTTCGAGCCGGGATCCGAAAAGCAGCTATGCGGGGTCGCCCCTCGTCCCGCATCGCCTGTTGACGAGGCATTCAAACACTGCAGCCGGAGCTCTAGTGAGTCCCGGCGTCGACTGCTGAAAGTAGTCTTGAACTGGAACCAGAAGATCACCAACGTGATTACGCCTCGATCAACTAATATTAACGAACTTGTAAACTCTTAAGTTAATAAAGACTCTTAAATATTATAACGACTACATACGAGCGATTCGATTTACTTAATCTGAGACAACGATCTACGACCAGGAACACAAGTGTAGTGGGAACACCAACCAACGAAGCAGAAGAACGATTACGCAGGAGATGTTTTATTACTTGATTAGGTGAGCTGTGCGGCTACGAGAGCCGTAGGTAAACAAGCGAGAAGCAGTCTCGCTTAACTGGCGCCCGAGCAGTCAGAACTTCTGACTCCAAGCAATGGTTGCTATTTTAACTATGACTAACAAAAATGAGAAAATGTGAACAAGTTAACCTACAAGAAAAACCAATAAATCAATTAAAACACGAAAAAGTGAACCACGAAATGTGGTAAAAAAAGTTAACGGCAAGTGACAATGTGACAGTGATGTGTTAGTGCACCATAAAAGAATAAACGACCACCCGCCGCAGTGAGAATGCCGCTACAGTTTGTAGCGGGAACAACATTCAACACGGGCGCAAAAAGTCGTACATAATGAAGCGAAAGACCACCCGCCACAGCGTTTAGGTTGTCTCCGTCCGGGAGCAGTC
>JAEIGL010000168.1:0-35759 GCA_018903715.1 Zaprionus davidi
GTATTCACTGAGCTTCAATTTTTTAACTAAAAAGCAAATGTAAATGCTGTTTCACTAACCCTTGGCAAGTTGTGTTAGTAAGTTGAGATGTTAATCGTGTGCTGCTTCTTTATTAATATCAAGTAGGAAGAAAATGAGTTTATTTTAGTTAATTGTAGGCAATGGTTTTTCAGCTTTTTTGCTGGTTCATTTTTTATTAATTTCCATCAGATTGTCATATGAATGTATTATAATTACTGCATGCAAATATCACTTTGAAGCTGTGAACTTTACATTTACTCATATGCTTACATGGACATATGTCCCTTTTTTAGTATTTGAAGCACAAAGTATTTTTGCGCCCGCGTAAAATGTGCTCCGCTCCTGTACGAAGACGAATTAACGCTGCGGTGGGTGGTTTTTTTGGTTTCTTTTATACTTTTTGCGTAGTTCAATAAAAATCTACCATTTCCCGGTCGGTAAAACCGGATATTCAAAAATGTGCAAATGAACCTCCTCTCGGAGCAACCGCATGCAATTGCATTGTAGTCTTTCTGCAAATCTTTTAGACTAAATATAAAGTACTTGAGACTATTAGATTGGATAAATTCAAATGGTTCCGCACTAAAAATATCAATATAAGTAAGATATGTGGTTATGTCATGTGCTCCGCTCCTGTACGAAGACGAATTAACGCTGCGGTGGGTGGTTTTTTTTGGTTTCTTTTATACTTTTTGCGCAGTTCAATAAAAATCTACCATTTCCCGGTCGGTAAAACCGGATATTCGAAAATGTGCAAATGAACCTCCTCTCGGAGCAACCGCATGCAATTGCGTTGTAGTCTTTCTGCAAATCTTTTAGACTAAATATAAGGAACTTGAGACTATTAGATTGGATAAATTCAAATGGTTCCGCACTAAAAAGATATGTGGTTATGTCACATATCAGTAGTCAATCCCCTATCCGACGCAATTATATACTTGCCCAGCGAACAAACGTTTAGGGAAAGTATAAAATAATATAAACAAGTACTTTAAAAATTATATAATAATATAAGTTGGAATAAATAATGTCTTGATAAGTATTTGTATGAGTATAAGTACTGAATCTTTCACTGGAGGGGTGTTCATTGAATGTTTTAGTTTCGAACATACCACGGAGTCCCGATGTATGTGTTGATATTCCATGTATATGTTGATATTCCCTCGCCAAGGCCATCAGAGGGTAACCAATGAGTTATGGGCATATTTTCGGATACTAAAGTGTTAAGTTTTATGTTATTATTATATTTTGCTCATCTTCAAGGCTGGTCATTTGTATAAGGGGCGCATTAAGTGCTTTGTTATTTTCATCTATTTTGTAATACAAGTGCAATGTTCATACAAAAATCAACGGGTTTAAATCGAATCAGATAAAAATATAGACATACAACTAATACTTTTCAAGATTAATAATGATACTTTAAGTATTCACTGATCTTCAATTTTTTAATTAAAAGACAAATGTAAATACTGTTTCACTAAACCTTGACAAGTTGTGTTAGTATTTTGAGATTCTAATCGTGGCATCTCAACATACTAACACAACTTGTCAAGGTTTAGTGAAACAGTATTTACATTTGTCTTTTAATTAAAAAAATTGAAGATCAGTGAATACTTAAAGTATCATTATTAATCTTGAAAAGTATTAGTTGTATGTCTATATTTTATCTGATTCGATTTAAACCCGTTGATTTTTGTATGATGCTGCTTCTTTTTTAATATCAAGTAGGAAGAAAATGAGTTTATTTTAGTTTAACTGTAGGCAATGGTTTTTCAGCTTTTTGTTGGTTCTTTATTGATGTTGGTTGGTTTTTTTTATTGATTTCCATCAGATTGTCATATGTATTATAATTGCTGCATGAAAGTATCAGTTAGAAGCTGTGAACTTTGTATTTACACATATGCTTACATGTACATATGTTCTTTTTTTAGTATTTAATTAAACACTTTGCGCCCGCGTAAAATGTGTTCCGCTCCTGTACGAAGACGGCATTAAAGCTGCGGCGGGTGGTTTTTTGTTTTCTTATATACTTTTTGCGTAGTTCAATAAAAATCTACCATTTCCCGGTCGGTAAAACCGGGTATTCGAAAATGTGCAAATGAACCTCCTCTCGGAGCAACCGCATGCAATTCTTTACATAAAATGTAGTCTTTCTTCAAATCTTTAAGACCAAATATAAGGTTCTTGGGACTATTAGATTAGATAAATTCAAATGGTTCCGCAATAAAAATATCAATATAAGTTGTAAGAAGTTAGATGCATTATAATAATAATTTAAATTAGTTAATAAATACTAAGGTGTAAGGGCTAGTATATATTGGTGTTTGAGTGCTGTTACATTTTATATTATTGTAGCGAGTTTTTCACATTGTCCACAAATATTTATTTGTTTGAACCATGCGACGATTTGGTAACATGGGTATTTTGTTTTTAAGAATTATTTGTATTGCTTGTTTATTTACAATATGATATCATTATAGTTTTCTGTTATTTTTGTATCATATTTTGTAGAATTTAATAGGTTATTAATAATTATACAAAGTTTGTGTTCTTGGGGTTCTTGTTTTAACTGAGATTTATATTATAATGACAGTTTTGTGACGTCTTAAAATTAGGTATTCATACTGGTTTGCTTGTTTCTAGGTATATGTTTGTATTGTATTAGTTTATTATTGTGAAGCTTTTAAATTGTTTTAAATTGTTATATGATAGTTTTTGCAGTAAACGTATGTTCAAAATTTCGTGATTTAGTATTAAATTTGGATCTGCTATGTTTCATCTGATCTTGGTGTGTTTGTGCATTTCATTTTGACATGATTCCTGAAAAGGAATTGAAAACAATTTATTGAGTATTGCGAGTTTTACCATATATGTGATTTTGTGAAAAATTACATTTGTCCCCAGTTTAGTTTTACTACATATGCTATGATTATAACTATGTGCATAGAATCGGCGGGTACTTCTGCAAATTGGCTACTTGTTGAATTATTGTTGGGAGTGATGTCCATGATTTAGTTGTTGTGAGGTTTGGTATTGCCACGATTAGCATCTCAACATACTAACACAACTTGTCAAGGTTTAGTGAAACAGTATTTACATTTGTCTTTTAATTAAAAAATTGAAGATCAGTGAATACTTAAAGTATCATTATTAATCTTGAAAAGTATTAGTTGTATGTCTATATTTTTATCTGATTCGATTTAAACCCGTTGATTTTTGTATGATGCTGCTTCTTTTTTAATATCAAGTAGGAAGAAAATGAGTTTATTTTAGTTTAACTGTAGGCAATGGTTTTTCAGCTTTTTGTTGGTTCTTTATTGATGTTGGTTGGTTTTTTTTATTGATTTCCATCAGATTGTCATATGTATTATAATTGCTGCATGAAAGTATCAGTTAGAAGCTGTGAACTTTGCATTTACACATATGCTTACATGTACATATGTTCTTTTTTTAGTATTTAATTAAACACTTTGCGCCCGCGTAAAATGTGTTCCGCTCCTGTACGAAGACGGCATTAAAGCTGCGGCGGGTGGTTTTTTGTTTTCTTATATACTTTTTGCGTAGTTCAATAAAAATCTACCATTTCCCGGTCGGTAAAACCGGGTATTCGAAAATGTGCAAATGAACCTCCTCTCGGAGCAACCGCATGCAATTCTTTACATAAAATGTAGTCTTTCTTCAAATCTTTAAGACCAAATATAAGGTTCTTGAGACTATTAGATTGGATAAATTCAAATGGTTCCGCAATAAAAATATCAATATAAGTTGTAAGAAGTTAGATGCATTATAATAATAATTTAAATTAGTTAATAAATACTAAGGTGTAAGGGCTAGTATATATTGGTGTTTGAGTGCTGTTACATTTTATATTATTGTAGCGAGTTTTTCACATTGTCCACAAATATTTATTTGTTTGAACCATGCGACGATTTGGTAACATGGGTATTTTGTTTTTAAGAATTATTTGTATTGCTTGTTTATTTACAATATGATATCATTATAGTTTTCTGTTATTTTTTGTTGAGATGCCACGATTAGAATCTCAACATACTAACACAACTTGTCAAGGTTTAGTGAAACAGTATTTACATTTGTCTTTTAATTAAAAAATTGAAGATCAGTGAATACTTAAAGTATCATTATTAATCTTGTAAAGTATTAGTTGTATGTCTATATTTTTATCTGATTCGATTTAAACCCGTTGATTTTTGTATGATGCTGCTTCTTTTTTAATATCAAGTAGGAAGAAAATGAGTTTATTTTAGTTTTGACCCTTGACCCTTGACCCTTGACCCTTGACCCTTGACCCTTGACCTAGAGTTACCAAATTTGGCAGGAAGAAATCAATAATTTAATTTTTGAACTAATTTGTAATGCGCTGTATAAAAAAACAACTTTCTGACTTTAACAAATACTAAGCTGAATGAAATAACTACGTAGTGTCCAAATTACAATCCGATTGAACAATAAATAATAAACACAGAAGTTATTTAAGAAAGAATGTTCATAAAACAAAGTGCTTCTGTCAGCTAACAATTGAGACGGGCGAGCGCAAATAATCTGTCGGAATTAATGGCAAATAATGTACATATTCATACATATGTGTATGAATTTAACAAATTAAACTACACGGGAACATAGGTCAAAGCGTATCCCACTGTCGCGTTTTGCGCGACTGTTGCTATCGTTTTAATGTAGATTGGTCCCATGATGACGCAAGGATGTTGGCATTGTGTGATGCACTAATTTATACAGGTAAGTTGATTCATCTATAGGAAATCTATATTGTATTTTGTATTTAATATTTTAGATTGATTGGAAGTGGATTGGGTATGGCGTGTTTTCATGTTTTATGGTTAGTTGAACCAATTTATACCCTATTGCTTTATTGGTTTATTATATTTGGACTATTTGTTTTTCTTTTAATTCCAGGACCTTGATGTGCCAGCACATTTGACTGTGGTTTGAATATGTTTAAGTTTGTCTACATATTTAGTATTTTGTGTTAATAGGTTTGTATTGTAATTATTTATATATGTCTCTTTTCTTTATCAGTTATGAAGCCGCGACATTCTCTGTTCGGTGTTAGTGCTTCGAGGAAGTTGCTGTGCAGGTTGTTGTTCAGCACTGTTCCTCACTTGACACCCTTATTAGACTTAGAATATTATGCTGAGGCTGGGGTTGTGGGATTGTTGTAGAGGAATGATTTGTTGCCTGCTGAAATTACCCTCAACAGCCTTTTAAGGCTGTATGGCCTAAGTATTAGGTCCCTAGATGCCTAATTGTGTGATTCGGTAAGGACGTGAATAGTCTTGCACTACTGGAGATAAATACTTAATCGGCAGACGATATATTATATCGTTCACACAGGGTCTGATTAGAAGTGAACCATATAAACGAAGTGGCTTTTAGCGCAATCGATAGCATATTATCGATTGCGTACGAAGCACATTGTGAAAGTAGCGGCCGTCGAATACGTTTTTGAGTTGAATAACAAGACGGGGCGAAGTCAGCTTTTTGTGGAATGCACTTAGAAGTGACTGACCGTCGAGGGGCACAACGGTGGAATAAATTACATCTGAATTGTTTGAATATTTATCGTTATTTTATTGTTTGTTTTAGACTTTTAGATTCAATAAATTCAAAATATATTTATATATATATTACAAATGGTTCCGCACTAAAAATATCAATATTAGTTGTGAGAAGTTAGATGCATATTAATTATTATTTAAATTAATTAATAAATTTTAAGGTGTAACGACTAGTATATATAATGTTTGAGTGCTGTTACATTTTATATTATTGGCGCGAGTTTTTCACATTGTCTACAAATATTTATTTGTTAGAACCATGCGACGATTTGGTAACATAAGTATTTTGTTTTTAAGAATTATTTGTATTGCTTGTTTATTTATAATATGATATCATTATAGTTTTCTGTTATTTTTTGTATCATATTTTGTAGATTTTAATAGGTAATTAATAATTATACAAAGTTTGTGTTCTTGGGGTTCTTGTTTTAACTGAGATTGATATTATAATGGCAGTTTTGTGACGTCTTAAAATTAGGTATTCATACTGGTTTGCTTGTTTCTACGTATATTTTTGTTTATTATTGTGAAGCTTTTAAATTGTTCTTATATGATAGTTTTTGCAGTTAACGTATGTTCAAAATTTCGTGATTTAGTATTAAATTTGGATCTGTTATGTTTCATCTGATATTGGTGTGTTTGTGCATTTCATTTTGACATGATTCCTGAAAAGGAATTGAAAACAATTTATTGAGTATTGCGAGTTTTACCATATATGTGATTTTGTGAAAAATTACATTTGTCCCCAGTTTAGTTTTACTACATATGCTATGATTATAACTATGTGCATAGAATCGGCGGGTACTTCTGCAAATTGGCTACTTGTTGAATTATTGTTGGGAGTGATGTCCATGATTTAGTTGTTGTGAGGTTTGGTATTGGTTATTTTTGCTTTCTTAAATTGTTTATTCCAACTTATTTTATTATATAATTAACTGTTTTAAAGTACTTGTTTATATTATTTTATAATTTCCCTAAACGTTTGTTTGATGGGCAAGTATATACTTGCGTCGGATAGGGGATTGACTACTGATATGTGACATAACTCGTGATAAGTATTTGTATAAGTATAAGTACTGAATCTTTCACTGGAGGGGTGTTCATTAAATGTTTTAGTTTCGAACATACCACGGAGTCCCGATGTATATGTTTATATTCCATGTGTTTCCCTATAGCTGCAGGCCATATGTACTATTAGGTGTCAGTATAAACACTTCATTTAAACTTCATTTAGCTCAAATTCGTTGCGCGCACCAGCCAAGGCCGTCGGAAGGTAACCACTTTGTTAAGAGCATATTTTCGTATACTAAAGTGTTAAGTTTTCTGTTATTATTATTTTCTTGATTATCCTTAAGGCGGCTCATTTGGATAAGAGGCGCATTAAGTGCTTCCTTATTTTCCTCTTGTAATATAAGTGCAATGTTCATACAAAAACCAACGGGATTAAATCGAATCAGATAATAATATAGAAAGACATCTAAGATTAATAATGATATTATCAAGATTAATAATGATATTTTAAGTATTCACTGATCTTATTTTTTTTAAACTAAAAGGCAAATGTAAATGCTGTTTCACTAACCCTTGACAAGTTACAAGTAATATCAAGTAGGAAGAAAATGAGTTTATTTTAGTTTAATTGTAGGCAATGGTTTTTCAGTTTTTTTGCTGGTTCATTTTTTTTTTATTGATTTCCATCAGATTGTCATAGGAATGTATTACAATTGCTGCATGGAAGCATCACTTTGAAGCTGTGAACTTTACATTTACTCATATGCTTACATGGACATATGTCCTTATTTGAAGTAAGCACTTTGCGCCCGCATAAAATGTACGAAGACGCATTAAAGCTGCGGATGGTGGTCTCTTCTGTTGTTATATACTGTTTGCATAGTTCAATAAAAATCTACTTTTCCCGGTCGTTAAAACTGGGTATTCGGCGATGGGGAAAATGTGCAAATGAATCTCCTGTCGAGCAACCGCATGCAATTCCTTACATAAAATGTAGTCTTTCTGCAAATCTTTTAGACTAAATATAAGGTTTTTGGGACTATTAGATTGGATAAATTCAAATGGTTCCGCACTAAAAATATCAATATAAGTTGTGAGAAGTTAGATGCATTTTAATAATTATTTAAATTAATTAATAAATACTAAGGTGTAAGGACTAGTATATATTGGTGTATGAGTGCTGTTACATTGTATATTATTGTAGCGAGTTTGTCACATTGTCTACAAATATTTATTTGATTGAACCATGCGGCGATTTGGTAACATGAGTATTTTGTATTTAATAATTAATTGTATTACTTGTTTATTTATAATATGATATCGTTATTGTTTTATGTTATTTTTTGTATCATATTGTGTAGATCGTAATAGGTAATTAATAATTATATAATTAATAATTGTGTTCATGGGGTTCTTGTTTTAACTGAGATTTATAATGTCAGTTTTGTGACGTCTTACTGGTTGTTTCTACGTATATTTTTGTATTGCATTAGTTTATTATTGTGAAGCTTTTAAATTGTTATTGTATGATAGATTTTACAGTTAACTTATGTTCGAAATTTCGTGATTTAGTATGCAATTTGGATCTGTTATGTTTCATCTGATCTTGGTTGAATTAGTGTGTTTATGCTTCTTATTTTCACATGATTCCTGAAAAGGAATTCGAAACTTGTATTGTGTATTGCGATTTTCACCAGGTACGTTATTTTGATAAGTATATGCGTAGAGTCGGCGGCTCCTTCCGCTATTGGCTATTTGCTGAATTATTGTCGCCAGAAGAGGTTTTCGTTACCTGGTGTTTGGCTCAAAAATAGATGAAACAGCTTCCGGAGAGGAATATGAGTGAGTGATGTCCATGATTGACTTGTTGTGAGGTTTGCTTTTGGTTATTTTTTGCTTATTTTTAATTATTTAATCCAACTTATATTATATATAATGAACTGTTTTAAGGGACTTGTTTATATTATCATCAATTCATTTTAGACTTTCCCTAAAAGATTGTTTACTGGGCAAGTATATCATTGCGTCGGATAGGGGATTGATTACTGATATGTGGCAGAACTCATGATAAGTATTTGGGTGCGATATAAATTCATTAAATGTTTTAGTTTCGAACATACCCGGGAGTCCCGATGTATATGTTGATATTCCATGTATTTCCCTATAACTACAGGATCAAATTCGTTGCGCCACCAGCCAAGACCGTCAGAGGGTAACCAATGAGTTATGAGCATTTTTTCGGATACTAAAGTGTTAAGTTTTATGTTACTATTATTTTTTTGATCATCCTCAAGGCCGGTCATCTGTATAAGGGGCGCATTAAGTGCTTTGTTATTTTTATTTATTTTGTAGTACAAATGCAATGTTCATACAAAAATCAACGGAATTAAATCGAATCAGATAAGAATATAGGCATAAAACTAATACTTTTCAAGATTAATAATGATACTTTAAGTATTTACTCGTTTTGCAAATCAACTACAGCTAAAAACTCGTCGATCACATGTAACAATTTCGGGAATCGGAGAATCTGCGATAGATTCTGATAAGGCAGTAGTTATCGCTGTCAAGTCGCAAAACGCTGGTTATGGAGCCTCATTTGTAGCCGTCGTGACACGAACCATCACGGACTACCAGCCGCGACATGATTTCAACAAAAGTACTTTCCAGATACCTGCCAACGTAATTCTTGATGATCCGAATTTTCACAAATCTGAATGCATCGACTTGCTCATCGGAGCAGGCCTGTTCTTCGACTTAATTTGCACTGGGCAAATACGCATATCAGACAACAAAATGATTCTGCAGGAAACAAATCTGGGTTGAACGGTATCTTGCGGGATCTCACATTCAAATATTAAGCATTCATCACTAGTTTCTCTTACCAAGCTGACAACTCAACAAATTCAAGACTCTTTTATTTAAAACATATGTTTTCATGCTCGGAAATTCTTACCATCGCGCTTTGCGCAGATTTAGGAGCTTGGAGACACAGCTGGCCAAGGGTCCGAATATCAAATCAGAATACGTTGCATTTATTCAAGTATACCTCAGCTTAGGTCACATGTCTCTTGTTTCTGATAAGTGAAAAGCACCCAAATTTAACTAGCCGCACCACTGCGTCCAGAGCTCGATATCACAACTACAAAACTTCGGGTTGTCTTCGATGGATCGGCAAAGTCGACCTCTGGCTAATCTTTGAATGATCTATTGCTGACAGGACCCACAATTCAAGCCACAATTATCACCACATTGCTCAGATTTCGATTTTTCAAAATAGCGGAGACAAATGCAAAATGTATAGATGTGTCAAAGTTTCTCAAAGTTTCTAATAGATGTGTCAAAGTTTCTCATCCGGAGACAACAGTGAAGAAGTAGTGGAAATTAAACGCCAGGTCAAGGGGCTGCTCAGCCGTGGCCAATTCCCCATTCGCAAATGGTGCTCTAATGAATCAGCCGTGCTCGATGGTGAGCTCGAAGTGGATAAGGAGAAGCTGCTAACATTTGATGATCGAACTGGAATCGCGAAAGCCTTGGGGCTGGTATGGAACGTCAGTTCTGACAACTTTGACAATTTTGCCGGAGGACCAGCCACCAAGCGCGCTGTTCTATCCACAGTCGCCAGAACTTACGATCCGCTTGGCTTAATTGCGCCTATCATTACAAAGGCCAAAATATTTATCCAAACATTATGGAAACATCACCTCAACTGGGACGACGCAATGCCAGCAGAGCTACAATCAGCATGGATCCAGCTTTTCTCTAAAATTTCCATTGTTAGTGCACTCAAATTTCCGCGGTACGCGATGATTCCTGCAGCAAGCATCATTTCAAATTCATGCATTTTGTGATGCATGCAGTTTGGCCTACGGCGCTTGTATTTACCTTCGTTCGAAATCACATGACTCAATTTTAACACATCTTTTATGCTCAAAATCTAGAGTCGCCCCTTTGAAAACTCTTACGATACCAAAGTTGAAATTGTCAGCTGCATTGGTTCTAGCTGAATGGGTCGCAAATCTCGCTCGCATTGTTCCAGTTCAATGTGAATACCATTTTTGGTCCGACTCTACAATAACGCTCTCATTTTTTTCAAACCGCATCTAAAATACAGGAGTTAACTCAGGAAATGACTTAACATCACGTGCCAACAGCCTGTAACCCATCTAACATACTATCTCGAGGCTGCACGCCAAAGGAATTGAAAAATGATCAGCTGTGGCAACAGTTTCTTAGCGAGCCCAAAAGGTGCTGATCACCACAACAAAATACGATTTAAGCAGTTTTTGCAAATATCAAAACTCGTTCACTTCTTTACAACGAATTTTTGTTTATGTTCGCAAATTTTGGCTAACTTTATCAAAGAAATGTACTTCAGGTACGCTCAATTTGACCGTCGAGGTTCTGCGCATGGGCACATATCTCCTTGTTAAAAACATACAAGAAGTCGCCTTTGCTATCGACTATGCGATGCTTTCCTCAAAGAAGTCGCTTCCGGCCAAAAGCAATTTGATTTCTCTCTACCCATTCATCGACGGAAATGGGCTCATCAGAGTTGGAGGCAGACTACATAATTCACAACTGGATTACTACGCACGTCATCCTATTTTGCTTCCTAAAGGACACCCGGTCACAAATGCAATCATCGTGTATTATCAACAAAAGTTGTTCCAAAGCTACTCATCTCGAAGTCGTCAAGGACCTAACGGCAGCATCATTTATTGCTGCTCTGAGACGCGTTATAAGTATCAGGGCAAACCACGCATTATCTGGACAGACAACGGAACAAACTTCGTTGGCGCTAAAAACGAATTCGCTGAACTGAGAGAATTATTCTTAAGCGAGCCGCACAACAGCGCTGTATCGGAAGTTTGTCTAGCTAATGGAATTGATTGGAACTTTATACCGCCTCGATCTCCACATTTTTGTGGATTATGGGAGGCGGCAGTCAAGTCTGCCAAATATCATTTATTTCGTGCTGATGGGTCTTCTGCTTTAGCTCTCGACGAACTTCGTACTTTAGTCTATGAAATTTCGGCAGTACTTAATTCTCGTCCACTCTATGCAATTTCAGAAAACCCAGACGACTCAAGCTTTCTAAAGCCTGCACACTTTCTTATTGGGTCTACGTTCACAGCTATAGATGATCCTAACATTACCCATTTGAAGGAAGTGCGTCTCAATCGCTGGCAACGTGTATGCCAAATGCATCAACATTTCTGGGGCAAATGGAGTACCGAATATCTGACGATTCTTCAGGAGCGCAGCAAATGGAAAACTTCGCGAACGGCCCTTAAGGCTGACTCATTAGTGCTGCTCAAGGATGAAAATCTTCCTACACTAAAATGGCGGCTCGGAAAGGTGGAGTCCACGATACCAGGCGATGATGGCGTTCCCAGGGTAGCCATGTTTCAAACCTCGGTTGGCCTGATCAAGCGAGCTGTAACCAAGCTTGCAGTTTTGCCTCTTTCTGACCATATCGGTTGAAAGTGATCACTTCCAACGGGGGGAGTATGTCGGGAGCAGCACCCGAATTTTATGCTTAGTTAAGCATTTAGATTTAAATTGTTTTGATTGCAACTCTGTTATGACTCTGTTATGTACATGCTTAAAAAAGCTAGTTGCTCTAGCATTGACCATTACATTCTTTCACATCTACATCTACTGGTCATGTACACACGCGTCTATTCTATAATTCGACTATTAAATTTGCAACAAGTGAATATTAACTAAAAAACAATTGAACAAGCAAGAATTTGTTGTTGGCAATTAGTGCAAAGGTGGAAATTTGGTTTTCCTCTAAACACTGCCATTATAACATAAATCTTTCTTAAAATAAGAACCACATGAAAACAAACTTTGTATAATTAAAGACATGATACAAAAAATAACAGAAAAAATAATGATATAATATTAAAAATAAACAAGCAATACAATTAATTCTTAAATACAAAATACTTATGTTACCAAATCGTCGTATGGTACAAACAATAATATAATTCTCAGTTAAAACCCCGTGAAAACAAACTTTGTACAATTCTTAATTACATATTAAGCTCTACAAAATATGGTACAAAAAAAAACAGAAAATAATAATTATATATATTATAAATAAATAAGCAATACAATTAATTCCTAAATACAAAATACTCATGTTACCAAATCGTCGCATGGTTCAAACAAATAAATTTTTGTAGACAATGTGACAAACTCGCTACAATAATATAAAATGTAACAGCAATCTTACAAACAATATATAGTCCTTACACCTTAAAAGTTATTAATTAATTTAAATAATTATTAACTTCTCACAACTAATATTGATATTTTTAGTGCGAAACCATTTGTAATTTATATTTAAATATATTTTGAATTTATTTAATCTAAAAGTCTGAAACAAACAATAAAATAACGATAAATATTCAAACAATTCAGATGTAATTTAAGCTCTTTCAGCGTTGTGCCCCTCGACGATCAGTCACTTCTAAGTGCATTCCACAAAAACGCTGACTTTGCCCCCGTCATGTTATTCAACTCAAAAACGTATTCGACGGCCGCCACTTTCACAATGTGTTTCGTACGCAGTCGATAATATTCCATCGATTTCGCTAACTGCAAAACTACTGCGCCTGATTGTTGCTGTGCGCGGTCGCCCCGGCTGCAAAATGCGCACACGGCACTGGAGCCGTAGCTCTGAGAAAACGACGCAAGCCATTGTATTGTATTGTAAACTTTAAAATGTAAATTCGTGCCCACGTGATTCATACGAATCGCGTCCTATGTATCAAGGACAGATCAACCACCATACAGCTTAATGGCTGCGATGTCCCTATTAGCTCGCGTCACAAGTACTTGAGGCTTTACTTAGACACAACGCCTAACCTAAGATTGCATACTTGCGTACCAGAACGCTAACATTACCAGATAAATTTAGGTGGCTGCTTGGAAGTCATTGCTAACCAGAGAATGCAAAGATCTCATTTACAAGCAGCTTATAACCCATGGTTGGCAATATGCCATCCCGATATGGGGAGCACTAGCTTCTGACACCCAGCTCAGACACATCGATAGTCTCCAAAACATAATCCTAAGAAAAGCCTAAAATAAACTGTTGATAATGTAAACAAGTACTTTAAAACAGTTAATTATATAATAATATAAGTTGGAATAAATAATTTAAGAAAGGAAAAATAACCGATACCAAACCTCACAGCAACTAAATCATGGCGCCCCTTATACAAATGACAGTCCTTAAGAATGATAAAAAAATAATAATACCATAAAACTTAACACTTTAGTATCCGAAAACATGCTCATAACCCATTGGTTATCCTCTGACGGCCTTGGCTGGTGCGCGCAACGAATTTGAGCCTGTAGCTATAGGTAAAATAGCTAATAGCGGAAGGAGCCGCCGACTCTACGCACATACTTATCAAAATATCATATGTAGTTAAACTAAACTGGGGACACATGCAATTTTTCACAAAATCACGTATCTGGTGAAACTCACAATACACAATACAAGTTTCGAATTCCTTTTCAGGAATCATGTGAAAATGAGAAGCACAAACACACCAATTCAACCTAGATCAGATGAAACATAACAGATCCAGATTGCATACTACATCACGAAATTTTGAACATAAGTTAACTGTAAAATCTAACATATATGATATATTATATAATAACAATTTTAAATCTTCACAATAATAAACTAATACATTACAAAAATATATGTAGAAACAGGCAAATCAGTATGAATACCTAATTTTAAGACGTCACAAAACTACCATTATAATATAATTCTCAGTTAAAACCCCATGAAAACAAACTTTGTATAATTCTTAATTACATATTAAGCTCTACAAAATATGATACAAAAAAAAAACAGAAAACAATAATTATATATATTATAAATAAATAAGCAATACAATTAATTCCTAAATACAAAATACTCATGTTACCAAATCGTCGCATGGTTCAAACAAATAAATTTTTGTAGACAATGTGACAAACTCGCTACAATAATATAAAATGTAACATCAATCTTACAAACAATATATAGTCCTTACACCTTAAAATTTATTAATTAATTTAAATAATTATTAACTTCTCACAACTAATATTGATATTTTTAGTGCGAAACCATTTGTAATTTATATATAAATATATTTTGAATTTATTTAATCTAAAAGTCTGAAACAAACAATAAAATAACGATAAATATTCAAACAATTCAGATGTAATTTAAGCTCTTTCAGCGTTGTGCCCCTCGACGATAAGTCACTTCTAAGTGCATTCCACAAAAACGCTGACTTTGCCCCCGTCATGTTATTCAACTCAAAAACGTATTCGACGGCCGCCACTTTCACAATGTGTTTCGTACGCAGTCGATAATATTCCATCGATTTCGCTAACTGCAAAACTACTGCGCCTGATTGTTGCTGTGCGCGGTCGCCCCGGCTGCAAAATGCGCACACGGCACTGGAGCCGTAGCTCTGAGAAAACGACGCAAGCCATTGTATTGTATTGTAAACTTTAAAATATAAATTCGTGCCCACGTGATCCATACGAATCGCGCCCTATGTATCAAGGACAGATCAACCACCATACAGCTTAATGACTGCGATGTCCCTATTAGCTTGCGTCACAAGTACTTGAGGCTTCACTTAGACACAACGCCTACCCTAAAATTGCATACTTGCGTACCAGAACGCTAACATTACCAGATAAATTTAGGTGGCTGCTTGGAAGTCATTGCTAACCAGAGAATGCAAAGAGCTCCTTTACAAGCAGCTTATAACCCATGGTTGGCAATATGCCAATCCGATATGGGGAGCACTAGCTTCTGACACCCAGCTCAGACACGTCGATAGTCTCCAAAACATAATCCTAAGAAAAGACACTTCGTCTATATGGTACACTTCTAATCAGACCCTGTGTGGACGATATAATATATCGTCTGCCGATTAAGTATTTACCTCCAATAGTGCAAGACTATTCACGTCCTTACCGAATCACACAAACCATACAGCCTTAAAAGGCTGTTGAGGGTAATTTCAGCAGGCAACAAATCATTCCTCTACAACAATCCCACAACCCCATCCTCAGCATAATATTATAAGTCTAATAAGGGTGTCAAGTGAGGAACAGTGCTGAACAACAACCTGCACAGCAACTTCCTCGAAGCACTAACACCGAACAGAGAATGTCGTGGCTTCATAACTGAAAAAGAAAAGAGACATATATAAATAATTACAATATAAACCTATTAACACAAAATACTAAATATGTAGACAAACTTAAACATATTCAAACCACAGTCAAATGTGCTGGCACATCAAGGTCCTGGAAATAAAAGAAAAACACATAGTCCAAATATAATAAACCAATAAAGCAATAGGGTATAAATTGGTTCAACTAACCATACAACATGAAAACACGCCATACCCAATCCACTTCCAGTCAATCTAAAATATTGAATGCAAAATCCAATATAGATTTCCTATAGAGGAATCAACTTACCTGTATAAATTAGTGCATCACACAATGCCAACATCCTTACGTCATCATGGGACCAATCTACATTAAAACGATAGCAACAGGCACGCAAAACAGGACAGTGGGATACCCTTCGACTTATGTTCCCGTGTAGTTTAATTTGTTAAATTCATACACATATGTATGAATATGTACATTATTTGAAATTAATCCCGACAGATTCTTCGCGCTCGCCCGTCTCCCTTGTTAGCTGACAGAAGCACTTTGTTTTATAAACATACTTCCTTGAATAACTTCTGTGTTTATTTTTCGATCGGATTGTAATTTGGACACTACGTAGTTATTTCATTCAGCTTAGTATTTGTTAAAGGAAGGGCGTCTCAATCGCTGGCAACGCGTATGCCAAATTCATCAAAATTTCTGGCGCAAATGGAGTACCGAATATCTGACGATTCTTCAGGAGCGCAGCAAATGGAAAACTTCGCGAACGGCCCTTAAGGCTGACTCCTTAGTGCTGCTCAGGGATGAAAATCTTCCTACACTAAAATGGCGGCTCGGCAAGGTGGAGTCCACGATACCAGGCGATGATGGCGTTCCCAGGGTAGCCATGTTTCAAACCTCGGTTGGCCTGATCAAGCGAGCTGTAACCAAGCTTGCAGTTTTGCCTCTTTCTGACCATATCGGTTGAAAGTGATCACTTCCAACGGGGGGAGTATGCCGGGAGCAGTACCCGAATTTTATGCTTAGTTAAGCATTTAGATTAAAATTGCTTCGCGCCACTGCTTGTTTTGATTGCAACTCTGTTATGACTCTGTTATGTACATGCTTAAAAAAGCTAGTTGCTCTAGCATTGATCATTACATTCTTTCACATCTACATCTACATCATGTACACACGCGTCTATTCTATAATTCGACTATTAAACTTGCAACAAGTGAATATTAACTAAAAAACAATTGAACAAGCAAGAATTTGTTGTTGGCAATTAGTGCAAAGGTGGAAATTCGGTTTTCCTCTAAACACTGCCATTATAACATAAATCTTTCTTAAAATAAGAACCACATGAAAACAAACTTTGTATAATTAAAGACATGATACAAAAAATAACAGAAAAAATAATGATATAATATTAAAAATAAACAAGCAATACAATTAATTCTTAAATACAAAATACTTATGTTACCAAATCGTCGTATGGTACAAACAAATTAATATTTGTAGACAATGTGACACACTCGATACAATAATATAAAATGTAACAGCACTCAAACACCAATATATACTAGTCCTTACACCTTAGTATTTAGTATGCATACCTATGGCCTGCAGCTATAGGGAAACACATGGAATATAAACATACATCGGAACTCCGTGGTATGCTCGAAACGAAAATATCAATGCACATCCCTCCAGTGAAAAATAGTCAAATTCAAGAGAAAATACAATGTCAAGTTTATATCGCACCAAAATACTTTTCAAGAGTTATGTCACATATCAGTAGTCAATCCCCTATCCGACGCAATGATATACTTGCCCAGCGAACAAACTTTTAGGGAAAGTATAAAATAAACTGTTGATAATGTAAACAAGTACTTTAAAACAGTTAATTATATAATAATATAAGTTGGAATAAATAATTTAAGAAAGGAAAAATAACCAATACCAAACCTCACAGCAACTAAATCATGGCGCCCCTTATACAAATGACAGTCCTTAAGAATGATAAAAAAATAATAATAACATAAAACTTAACACTTTAGTATCCGAAAACATGCTCATAACCCATTGGTTATCCTCTGACGGGCTTGGCTGGTGCGCGCAACGAATTTGAGCCTGTAGCTATAGGTAAAATAGCTAATAGCGGAAGGAGCCGCCGACTCTACGCACATACTTATCAAAATATCATATGTAGTTAAACTAAACTGGGGACACATGCAATTTTTCACAAAATCACGTATCTGGTGAAACTTACAATACACAATACAAGTTTCGAATTCCTTTTCAGGAATCATGTGAAAATGAGAAGCACAAACACACCAATTCAACCTAGATCTGATGAAACATAACAGATCCAGATTGCATACTAAATCATGAAATTTTGAACATAAGTTAACTGTAAAATCTAACATATATGATATATTATATAATAACAATTTTAAATCTTCACAATAATAAACTAATACATTACAAAAATATATGTAGAAACAGGCAAATCAGTATGAATACCTAATTTTAAGACGTCACAAAACTACCATTATAATATAATTCTCAGTTAAAACCCCATGAAAACAAACTTTGTATAATTCTTAATTACATATTAAGCTCTACAAAATATGATACAAAAAAAAAAAAACAGAAAACAATAATTATATATATTATAAATAAATAAGCAATACAATTAATTCCTAAATACAAAATACTCATGTTACCAAATCGTCGCATGGTTCAAACAAATAAATTTTTGTAGACAATGTGACAAACTCGCTACAATAATATAAAATGTAACAGCAATCTTACAAACAATATATAGTCCTTACACCTTAATATTTATTAATTAATTTAAATAATTATTAACTTCTCACAACTAATATTGATATTTTTAGTGCGAAACCATTTGTAATTTATATATAAATATATTTTGAATTTATTTAATCTAAAAGTCTGAAACAAACAATAAAATAACGATAAATATTCAAACAATCCAGATGTAATTTAAGCTCTTTCAGCGTTGTGCCCCTCGACGATCAGTCACTTCTAAGTGCATTCCACAAAAAACGCTGACTTTGCCCCCGTCATGTTATTCAACTAAAAACGTATTCGACGGCCGCCACTTTCACAATGTGTTTTGTACGCAGTCGATAATATTCCATCGATTTCGCTAACTGCAAAACTACTGCGCCTGATTGTTGCTGTGCGCGGTCGCCCCGGCTGCAAAATGCGCACACGGCACTGGAGCCGTAGCTCCGAGAAAAAGACGCAAGCCATTGTATTGTATTGTAAACTTTAAAATATAAATTCGTGCCCACGTGATCCATACGAATCGCGTCCTATGTATCAAGGGCAGATCAACCACCATACAGCTTAATGGCTGCGATGTCCCTATTAGCTTGCGTCACAAGTACTTGAGGCTTCACTTAGACACAACGCCTAACCTAAAATTGCATACTTGCGTACCAGAACGCTAACATTACCAGATAAATTTAGGTGGCTGCTTGGAAGTCATTGCTAACCAGAGAATGCAAAGAGCTCCTTTACAAGCAGCTTATAACCCATGGTTTGCAATATGCCATCCCGATATGGGGAGCACTAGCTTCTGACACCCAGCTCAGACACGTCGATAGTGTCCAAAACATAATCCTAAGAAAAGCCACTTCGTCTATATGGTACACTTCTAATCAGACCCTGTGTGAACGATATAATATATCGTCTGCCGATTAAGTATTTACCTCTAATAGTGCAATACTATTCACGTCCTTACCGAATCACACAAACCATACAGTCTTAAAAGGCTGTTGAGGGTAATTTCAGCAGGCAACAAATCATTCCTCTACAGCAATCCCACAACCCCATACTCAGCATAATATTCTAAGTCTAATAAGGGTGTCAAGTGAGGAACAGTGCTGAACAACAACCTGCACAGCAACTTCCTCGAAGCACTAACACCGAACAGAGAATGTCGTGGCTTCATAACTGAAAAAGAAAAGAGACATATATAAATAATTACAATATAAACCTATTAACACAAAATACTCAATATGTAGACAAACTTAAACATATTCAAACCACAGTCAAATGTGCTGGCACATCAAGGTCCTGGAAATAAAAGAAAAACACATAGTCCAAATATAATAAACCAATAAAGCAATAGGGTATAAATTGGTTCAACTAACCATACAACATGAAAACACGCCATACCCAATCCACTTCCAGTCAATCTAAAATATTGAATACAAAATCCAATATAGATTTCCTATAGAGGAATCAACTTACCTGTATAAATTAGTGCATCACACAATGCCAACATCCTTACGTCATCATGGGACCAATCTACATTAAAACGATAGCAACAGGCACGCAAAACAGGACAGTGGGATACCCTTCGACCTATGTTCCCGTGTAGTTTATTTTGTTAAATTCATACACATATGTATGAATATGCACATTATTTGAAATTAATCCCGACAGATTCTTCGCGCTCGCCCGTCTCCCTTGTTAGCTGACAGAAGCACTTTGTTTTATAAACATACTTCCTTGAATAACTTCTGTGTTTATTGTTCGATCGGATTGTAATTTGGACACTACGTAGTTATTTCATTCAGCTTAGTATTTGTTAAAGGAAGGGCGTCTCAATCGCTGGCAACGCGTATGCCAAATTCATTAAAATTTCTGGCGCAAATGGAGTACCGAATATCTGACGATTCTTCAGGAGCGCAGCAAATGGAAAACTTCGCGAACGGCCCTTAAGGCTGACTCCTTAGTGCTGCTCAAGGATGAAAATCTTCCTACACTAAAATGGCGGCTCGGCAAGGTGGAGTCCACGATACCAGGCGATGATGGCGTTCCCAGGGTAGCCATGTTTCAAACCTCGGTTGGCCTGATCAAGCGAGCTGTAACCAAGCTTGCAGTTTTGCCTCTTTCTGACCATATAGGTTGAAACTGATCACTTCCAACGGGGGGAGTATGTCGGGAGCAGCACCCGAATTTTATGCTTAGTTAAACATTTACATTTAAATTGATTCGCACCACTGCTTGTTTTGATTGCAACTCTGTTATGACTCTGTTATGTACATGCTTAAAAAAACTAGTTGCTCTAGCATTGATCATTACATTCTTTCACATCTACATCTACTGGTCATGTACACACACGTCTATTCTATAATTCGACTATTAAACTTGCAACAAGTGAAGATTAACTAAAAAAAACAATTGAACAAGCAAGAATTAGTTGTTGGCAATTAGTGCAAAGGTGGAACTTATTTGAAATTAATCCCGACAGATTCTTCGCGCTCGCCCGTCTCCCTTGTTAGCTGACAGAAGCACTTTGTTTTATGAACATACTTTCTTAAATAACTTCTTTGTTTATTGTTCGATCGGATTGTAATTTGGACACTACGTAGTTATATCATTCAGCCTAGTATTTGTTAAAGGAAGGGCGTCTTAATCGCTGCAACGCGTATGCCAAATTCATCAAAATTTCTGGCGCAAATGGAGTACCGAATATCTGACGATTCTTCAGGAGCGCAGCAAATGGAAAACTTCGCGAACGGCCCTTAAGGGTGACTCCTTAGTGCTGCTCAAGGATGAAAATCTTCCTACACTAAAATGGCGGCTCGGCAAGGTGGAGTCCACGATACCAGGCGATGATGGCGTTCCCAGGGTAGCCATGTTTCAAACCTCGGTTGGCCTGATCAAGCGAGCTGTAACCAAGCTTGCAGTTTTGCCTCTTTCTGACCATATCGGTTGAAAGTGATCACTTCCAACGGGGGGAGTATGTCGGGAGCAGCACCCGAATTTTATGCTTAGTTAAACATTTACATTTAAATTGATTCGCACCACTGCTTGTTTTGATTGCAACTCTGTTATGACTCTGTTATGTACATGCTTAAAAAAGCTAGTTGCTCTAGCATTGATCAATACATTCTTTCACATCTACATCTACTGGTCATGTACACACACGTCTATTCTATAATTCGACTATTAAACTTGCAACAAGTGAAGATTAACTAAAAAAAACAATTGAACAAGCAAGAATTTGTTGTTGGCAATTAGTGCAAAGGTGGACATTCGGTTTTCCTCTAATCACTGAAATTATAACATAAATCTTTGTTAAAACAAGAACCACATGAAAACAAACTTTGTATAATTAAAGATATGATACAAAAAATAACAGAAAAAACAATGATATCATATTAAAAATAAACAAGCAATACAATTAATTCTTAAATACAAAATACTTATGTTACCAAATCGTCGTATGGTTCAAACAAATAAATATTTGTAGACAATGTGACACACTAGCTACAATAATATAAAATGTAACAGCACTCAAACACCAATATATACTAGTCCTTACACCTTAGTATTTAGTATGCAGACCTATGGCCTGCAGCTATAGGGAAACACATGGAATATAAACATACATCGGAACTCCGTGGTAAGTTCGAAACGAAAATATCAATGCACATCCCTCCGGTGAAAAATAGTCAAATTCAAGAGAAAATACAATGTCAAGTTTATATCGAACCAAAATACTTTTCAAGAGTTATGTCACATATCAGTAGTCAATCCCCTATCCGACGCAATGATATACTTGCCCAGCGAACAAACTTTTAGGGAAAGTATAAAATAAACTGTTGATAATGTAAAGAAGTACTTTAAAACAGTTAATTATATAATAATATAAGTTGGAATAAATAATTTAAGAAAGAAAAAATAACAAATACCAAACCTCACAGCAACTAAATCATGGCGCCCCTTATACAAATGACAGTCCTTAAGAATGATAAAAAAATAATAATAACATAAAACTTAACACTTTAGTATCCGAAAATATGCTCAAAACCCATTGGTTACCCTCTGACGGCCTTGGCTGGTGCGCGCAAAAATTTGAGCCTGTAGCTATAGGCAAAAATAGCTAAAAGGAGAAGACGCCGCCAACCCAAAACAAATTATCAAAATATCATATGTAGTTAAACTAAAATGGGGACACATGAGGTCAAGGGTCAAGGGTCAAGGGTCAAGGGTCAAGGGTCACGGGTCAAGGGTCAGAAGGGTCAAGGGTCAAGGGTCAAGGGTCAAGGGTCAAGGGTCAAGGGTCAAGGGTCAAAGGTCAAGGGTCAAGGGTCAAGGGTCAAGGGTCAATTTTTGTAGACAATGTGACAAACTCGCTACAATAATATAAAATGTAACAGCAATCTTACAAACAATATATAGTCCTTACACCTTAATATTTATTAATTAATTTAAATAATTATTAACTTCTCACAACTAATATTGATATTTTTAGTGCGAAACCATTTGTAATTTATATTTAAATATATTTTGAATTTATTTAATTTAAAAGTCTGAAACAAACAATAAAATAACGATAAATATTCAAACAATTCAGATGTAATTTAAGCTCTTTCAGCGTTGTGCCCCTCGACGATCAGTCACTTCTAAGTGCATTCCACAAAAACGCTGACTTTGCCCCCCGTCATGTTATTCAACTCAAAAACGTATTCGACGGCCGCCACTTTCACAATGTGTTTCGTACGCAGTCGATAATATTCCATCGATTTCGCTAACTGCAAAACTACTGCGCCTGATTGTTGCTGTGCGCGGTCGCCCCGGCTGCAAAATGCGCACACGGCACTGGAGCCGTAGCTCTGAGAAAACGACGCAAGCCATTGTATTGTATTGTAAACTTTAAAATGTAAATTCGTGCCCACGTGATCCATACGAATCGCGTCCTATGTATCAAGGACAGATCAACCACCATACAGCTTAATGGCGGCGATGTCCCTATTAGCTCGCGTCACAAGTACTTGAGGCTTCACTTAGACACAACGCCTAACCTAAGATTGCATACTTGCGTACCAGAACGCTAACATTACCAGATAAATTTAGGTGGCTGCTTGGAAGTCATTGCTAACCAGAGAATGCAAAGATCTCATTTACAAGCAGCTTATAACCCATGGTTGGCAATATGCCATCCCGATATGGGGAGCACTAGCTTCTGACACCCAGCTCAGACACATCGATAGTCTCCAAAACATAATCCTAAGAAAAGCCTAAAATAAACTGTTGATAATGTAAACAAGTACTTTAAAACAGTTAATTATATAATAATATAAGTTGGAATAAATAATTTAAGAAAGGAAAAATAACCGATACCAAACCTCACAGCAACTAAATCATGGCGCCCCTTATACAAATGACAGTCCTTAAGAATGATAAAAAAAATAATAATACCATAAAACTTAACACTTTAGTATCCGAAAACATGCTCATAACCCATTGGTTATCCTCTGACGGCCTTGGCTGGTGCGCGCAACGAATTTGAGCCTGTAGCTATAGGTAAAATAGCTAATAGCGGAAGGAGCCGCCGACTCTACGCACATACTTATCAAAATATCATATGTAGTTAAACTAAACTGGGGACACATGCAATTTTTCACAAAATCACGTATCTGGTGAAACTCACAATACACAATACAAGTTTCGAATTCCTTTTCAGGAATCATGTGAAAATGAGAAGCACAAACACACCAATTCAACCTAGATCAGATGAAACATAACAGATCCAGATTGCATACTACATCACGAAATTTTGAACATAAGTTAACTGTAAAATCTAACATATATGATATATTATATAATAACAATTTTAAATCTTCACAATAATAAACTAATACATTACAAAAATATATGTAGAAACAGGCAAATCAGTATGAATACCTAATTTTAAGACGTCACAAAACTACCATTATAATATAATTCTCAGTTAAAACCCCATGAAAACAAACTTTGTATAATTCTTAATTACATATTAAGCTCTACAAAATATGATACAAAAAAAACAGAAAACAATAATTATATATATTATAAATAAATAAGCAATACAATTAATTCCTAAATACAAAATACTCATGTTACCAAATCGTCGCATGGTTCAAACAAATAAATTTTTGTAGACAATGTGACAAACTCGCTACAATAATATAAAATGTAACATCAATCTTACAAACAATATATAGTCCTTACACCTTAAAATTTATTAATTAATTTAAATAATTATTAACTTCTCACAACTAATATTGATATTTTTAGTGCGAAACCATTTGTAATTTATATATAAATATATTTTGAATTTATTTAATCTAAAAGTCTGAAACAAACAATAAAATAACGATAAATATTCAAACAATTCAGATGTAATTTAAGCTCTTTCAGCGTTGTGCCCCTCGACGATCAGTCACTTCTAAGTGCATTCCACAAAAACGCTGACTTTGCCCCCGTCATGTTATTCAACTCAAAAACGTATTCGACGGCCGCCACTTTCACAATGTGTTTCGTACGCAGTCGATAATATTCCATCGATTTCGCTAACTGCAAAACTACTGCGCCTGATTGTTGCTGTGCGCGGTCGCCCCGGCTGCAAAATGCGCACACGGCACTGGAGCCGTAGCTCTGAGAAAACGACGCAAGCCATTGTATTGTATTGTAAACTTTAAAATATAAATTCGTGCCCACGTGATCCATACGAATCGCGCCCTATGTATCAAGGACAGATCAACCACCATACAGCTTAATGACTGCGATGTCCCTATTAGCTTGCGTCACAAGTACTTGAGGCTTCACTTAGACACAACGCCTACCCTAAAATTGCATACTTGCGTACCAGAACGCTAACATTACCAGATAAATTTAGGTGGCTGCTTGGAAGTCATTGCTAACCAGAGAATGCAAAGAGCTCCTTTACAAGCAGCTTATAACCCATGGTTGGCAATATGCCAATCCGATATGGGGAGCACTAGCTTCTGACACCCAGCTCAGACACGTCGATAGTCTCCAAAACATAATCCTAAGAAAAGACACTTCGTCTATATGGTACACTTCTAATCAGACCCTGTGTGGACGATATAATATATCGTCTGCCGATTAAGTATTTACCTCCAATAGTGCAAGACTATTCACGTCCTTACCGAATCACACAAACCATACAGCCTTAAAAGGCTGTTGAGGGTAATTTCAGCAGGCAACAAATCATTCCTCTACAACAATCCCACAACCCCATCCTCAGCATAATATTATAAGTCTAATAAGGGTGTCAAGTGAGGAACAGTGCTGAACAACAACCTGCACAGCAACTTCCTCGAAGCACTAACACCGAACAGAGAATGTCGTGGCTTCATAACTGAAAAAGAAAAGAGACATATATAAATAATTACAATATAAACCTATTAACACAAAATACTAAATATGTAGACAAACTTAAACATATTCAAACCACAGTCAAATGTGCTGGCACATCAAGGTCCTGGAAATAAAAGAAAAACACATAGTCCAAATATAATAAACCAATAAAGCAATAGGGTATAAATTGGTTCAACTAACCATACAACATGAAAACACGCCATACCCAATCCACTTCCAGTCAATCTAAAATATTGAATGCAAAATCCAATATAGATTTCCTATAGAGGAATCAACTTACCTGTATAAATTAGTGCATCACACAATGCCAACATCCTTACGTCATCATGGGACCAATCTACATTAAAACGATAGCAACAGGCACGCAAAACAGGACAGTGGGATACCCTTCGACTTATGTTCCCGTGTAGTTTAATTTGTTAAATTCATACACATATGTATGAATATGCACATTATTTGAAATTAATCCCGACAGATTCTTCGCGCTCGCCCGTCTCCCTTGTTAGCTGACAGAAGCACTTTGTTTTATAAACATACTTCCTTGAATAACTTCTGTGTTTATTTTTCGATCGGATTGTAATTTGGACACTACGTAGTTATTTCATTCAGCTTAGTATTTGTTAAAGGAAGGGCGTCTCAATCGCTGGCAACGCGTATGCCAAATTCATCAAAATTTCTGGCGCAAATGGAGTACCGAATATCTGACGATTCTTCAGGAGCGCAGCAAATGGAAAACTTCGCGAACGGCCCTTAAGGCTGACTCCTTAGTGCTGCTCAGGGATGAAAATCTTCCTACACTAAAATGGCGGCTCGGCAAGGTGGAGTCCACGATACCAGGCGATGATGGCGTTCCCAGGGTAGCCATGTTTCAAACCTCGGTTGGCCTGATCAAGCGAGCTGTAACCAAGCTTGCAGTTTTGCCTCTTTCTGACCATATCGGTTGAAAGTGATCACTTCCAACGGGGGGAGTATGCCGGGAGCAGCACCCGATTTTTATGCTTAGTTAAGCATTTAGATTTAAATTGCTTCGCGCCACTGCTTGTTTTGATTGCAACTCTGTTATGACTCTGTTATGTACATGCTTAAAAAAGCTAGTTGCTCTAGCATTGATCATTACATTCTTTCACATCTACATCTACATCATGTACACACGCGTCTATTCTATAATTCGACTATTAAACTTGCAACAAGTGAATATTAACTAAAAAACAATTGAACAAGCAAGAATTTGTTGTTGGCAATTAGTGCAAAGGTGGAAATTCGGTTTTCCTCTAAACACTGCCATTATAACATAAATCTTTCTTAAAATAAGAACCACATGAAAACAAACTTTGTATAATTAAAGACATGATACAAAAAATAACAGAAAAAATAATGATATAATATTAAAAATAAACAAGCAATACAATTAATTCTTAAATACAAAATACTTATGTTACCAAATCGTCGTATGGTACAAACAAATTAATATTTGTAGACAATGTGACACACTCGATACAATAATATAAAATGTAACAGCACTCAAACACCAATATATACTAGTCCTTACACCTTAGTATTTAGTATGCATACCTATGGCCTGCAGCTATAGGGAAACACATGGAATATAAACATACATCGGAACTCCGTGGTATGCTCGAAACGAAAATATCAATGCACATCCCTCCAGTGAAAAATAGTCAAATTCAAGAGAAAATACAATGTCAAGTTTATATCGCACCAAAATACTTTTCAAGAGTTATGTCACATATCAGTAGTCAATCCCCTATCCGACGCAATGATATACTTGCCCAGCGAACAAACTTTTAGGGGAAAGTATAAAATAAACTGTTGATAATGTAAACAAGTACTTTAAAACAGTTAATTATATAATAATATAAGTTGGAATAAATAATTTAAGAAAGGAAAAATAAGCAACACCAAACCTCACAGCAACTAAATCATGGCGCCCCTTATACAAATGATAGTCCTTAAGAATGATAAAAAAATAATAATAACATAAAACTTAACACTTTAGTATCCGAAAATATGCTCATAACCCATTGGTTACCCTCTGACGGCCTTGGCTGGTGCGCGCAACGAATTTGAGCCTGTAGCTATAGGTAAAATAGCTAATAGCGGAAGGAGCCGCCGACTCTACGCACATACTTATCAAAATATCATATGTAGTTAAACTAAACTGGGGACACATGCAATTTTTCACAAAATCACGTATCTGGTGAAACTCACAATACACAATACAAGTTTCGAATTCCTTTTCAGGAATCATGTGAAAATGAGAAGCACAAACACACCAATTCAACCTAGATCAGATGAAACATAACAGATCCAGATTGCATACTACATCACGAAATTTTGAACATAAGTTAACTGTAAAATCTAACATATATGATATATTATATAATAACAATTTTAAATCTTCACAATAATAAACTAATACATTACAAAAATATATGTAGAAACAGGCAAATCAGTATGAATACCTAATTTTAAGACGTCACAAAACTACCATTATAATATAATTCTCAGTTAAAACCCCATGAAAACAAACTTTGTATAATTCTTAATTACATATTAAGCTCTACAAAATATGATACAAAAAAAAAAACAGAAAACAATAATTATATATATTATAAATAAATAAGCAATACAATTAATTCCTAAATACAAAATACTCATGTTACCAAATCGTCGCATGGTTCAATCAAATAAATTTTTGTAGACAATGTGACAAACTCGCTACAATAATATAAAATGTAACATCAATCTTACAAACAATATATAGTCCTTACACCTTAAAATTTATTAATTAATTTAAATAATTATTAACTTCTCACAACTAATATTGATATTTTTAGTGCGAAACCATTTGTAATTTATATATAAATATATTTTGAATTTATTTAATCTAAAAGTCTGAAACAAACAATAAAATAACGATAAATATTCAAACAATTCAGATGTAATTTAAGCTCTTTCAGCGTTGTGCCCCTCGACGATCAGTCACTTCTAAGTGCATTCCACAAAAACGCTGACTTTGCCCCCGTCATGTTATTCAACTCAAAAACGTATTCGACGGCCGCCACTTTCACAATGTGTTTCGTACGCAGTCGATAATATTCCATCGATTTCGCTAACTGCAAAACTACTGCGCCTGATTGTTGCTGTGCGCGGTCGCCCCGGCTGCAAAATGCGCACACGGCACTGGAGCCGTAGCTCTGAGAAAACGACGCAAGCCATTGTATTGTATTGTAAACTTTAAAATATAAATTCGTGCCCACGTGATCCATACGAATCGCGTCCTATGTATCAAGGACAGATCAACAGCTTAATGACTGCGATGTCCCTATTAGCTTGCGTCACAAGTACTTGAGGCTTCACTTAGACACAACGCCTACCCTAAAATTGCATACTTGCGTACCAGAACGCTAACATTACCAGATAAATTTAGGTGGCTGCTTGGAAGTCATTGCTAACCAGAGAATGCAAAGAGCTCCTTTACAAGCAGCTTATAACCCATGGTTGGCAATATGCCAATCCGATATGGGGAGCACTAGCTTCTGACACCCAGCTCAGACACGTCGATAGTCTCCAAAACATAATCCTAAGAAAAGCCACTTCGTCTATATGGTACACTTCTAATCAGACCCTGTGTGGACGATATAATATATCGTCTGCCGATTAAGTATTTACCTCCAATAGTGCAAGACTATTCACGTCCTTACCGAATCACACAAACCATACAGCCTTAAAAGGCTGTTGAGGGTAATTTCAGCAGGCAACAAATCATTCCTCTACAACAATCCCACAACCCCATCCTCAGCATAATATTATAAGTCTAATAAGGGTGTCAAGTGAGGAACAGTGCTGAACAACAACCTGCACAGCAACTTCCTCGAAGCACTAACACCGAACAGAGAATGTCGTGGCTTCATAACTGAAAAAGAAAAGAGACATATATAAATAATTACAATATAAACCTATTAACACAAAATACTAAATATGTAGACAAACTTAAACATATTCAAACCACAGTCAAATGTGCTGGCACATCAAGGTCCTGGAAATAAAAGAAAAACACATAGTCCAAATATAATAAACCAATAAAGCAATAGGGTATAAATTGGTTCAACTAACCATACAACATGAAAACACGCCATACCCAATCCACTTCCAGTCAATCTAAAATATTGAATACAAAATCCAATATAGATTTCCTATAGAGGAATCAACTTACCTGTATAAATTAGTGCATCACACAATGCCAACATCCTTACGTCATCATGGGACCAATCTACATTAAAACGATAGCAACAGGCACGCAAAACAGGACAGTGGGATACCCTTCGACCTATGTTCCCGTGTAGTTTAATTTGTTAAATTCATACAAATGTATGAATATGCACATTATTTGAAATTAATCCCGACAGATTCTTCGCGCTCGCCCGTCTCCCTTGTTAGCTGACAGAAGCACTTTGTTTTATAAACATACTTCCTTGAATAACTTCTGTGTTTATTGTTCGATCGGATTGTAATTTGGACACTACGTAGTTATTTCATTCAGCTTAGTATTTGTTAAAGGAAGGGCGTCTCAATCGCTGGCAACGCGTATGCCAAATTCATTAAAATTTCTGGCGCAAATGGAGTACCGAATATCTGACGATTCTTCAGGAGCGCAGCAAATGGAAAACTTCGCGAACGGCCCTTAAGGGTGACTCCTTAGTGCTGCTCAAGGATGAAAATCTTCCTACACTAAAATGGCGGCTCGGCAAGGTATAGTCCACGATACCAGGCGATGATGGCGTTCCCAGGGTAGCCATGTTTCAAACCTCGGTTGGCCTGATCAAGCGAGCTGTAACCAAGCTTGCAGTTTTGCCTCTTTCTGACCATATCGGTTGAAAGTGATCACTTCCAACGGGGGGAGTATGTCGGGAGCAGCAACCAAATGTTATGCTTAGTTAAACATTTACATTTAAATTGATTCGCACCACTGCTTGTTTTGAGTGCAACTCTGTCATGACTCTGTTATGTACATGCTTAAAAAAGCTAGTTGCTCTAGCATTGATCAATACATTCTTTCACATCTACATCTACTGGTCATGTACACACACGTCTATTCTATAATTCGACTATTAAACTTGCAACAAGTGAAGATTAACTAAAAAAACAATTGAACAAGCAAGAATTTGTTGTTGGCAATTAGTGCAAAGGTGGACATTCGGTTTTCCTCTAATCACTGCAATTATAACATAAATTTTTGTTAAAACAAGAACCACATGAAAACAAACTTTGTATAATTAAAGATATGATACAAAAAATAACAGAAAAAATAATGATATCATATTAAAAATAAACAAGCAATACAATTAGTTCTTAAATACAAAATACTTATGTTACCAAATCGTCGTATGGTTTCAAACAAATAAATATTTGTAGACAATGTGACACACTAGCTACAATAATATAAAATGTAACAGCACTCAAACACCAATATATACTAGTCCTTACACCTTAGTATTTAGTATGCAGACCTATGGCCTGCAGCTATAGGGAAACACATGGAATATAAACATACATCGGAACTCCGTGGTATGTTCGAAACGAAAATATCAACGCACATCCCTCCAGTGAAAAATAGTCAAATTCAAGAGAAAATACAAAATCAAGTTTATATCGCACCAAAATACTTTTCAAGAGTTATGTCACATATCAGTAGTCAATCCCCTATCCGACGCAATGATATACTTGCCCAGCGAACAAACTTTTTTAGGGAAAGTATAAAATAAACTGTTGATAATGTAAACAAGTACTTTAAAACAGTTAATTATATAATAATATAAGTTGGAATAAATAATTTAAGAAAGGAAAAATAACCAATACCAAACCTCACAGCAACTAAATCATGGCGCCCCTTATACAAATGACAGTCCTTAAGAATGATAAAAAAATAATAATAACATAAAACTTAACACTTTAGTATCCGAAAACATGCTCATAACCCATTGGTTATCCTCTGACGGCCTTGGCTGGTGCGCGCAACGAATTTGAGCCTGTAGCTATAGGTAAAATAGCTAATATCGGAAGGAGCCGCCGACTCTACGCACATACTTATCAATATATCATTTATAGGTATGTAGTTAAACTAAACTGGAAAATTTTACAAAATCACGTATCTGGTGAAACTTACAATACACAATACAAGTTTCGAATTCCTTTTCAGGAATCATGTGAAAATGAGAAGCACAAACACACTAATTCAACCTAGATCAGATGAAACATAACAGATCCAGATTGCATACTAAATCATGAAATTTTGAACATAAGTTAACTGTAAAATCTAACATATATGATATATTATATAATAACAATTTTAAATCTTCACAATAATAAACTAATACATTACAAAAATATATGTAGAAACAGGCAAATCAGTATGAATACCTAATTTTAAGACGTCACAAAACTACCATTATAATATAATTCTCAGTTAAAACCCCATGAAAACAAACTTTGTATAATTCTTAATTACATATTAAGCTCTACAAAATATGATACAAAAAAAAAAACAAAAGAAAACAATAATTATATATATTATAAATAAATAAGCAATACAATTAATTCCTAAATACAAAATACTCATGTTACCAAATCGTCGCATGGTTCAAACAAATAAATTTTTTGTAGACAATGTGACAAAGCTCGCTACAATAATATAAAATGTAACAGCAATCTTACAAACAATATATAGTCCTTACACCTTAATATTTATTAATTAATTTAAATAATTATTAACTTCTCACAACTAATATTGATATTTTTAGTGCGGAACCATTTGTAATTTATATATAAATATATTTTGAATTTATTTAATCTAAAAGTCTGAAACAAACAATAAAATAACGATAAATATTCAAACAATCCAGATGTAATTTAAGCTCTTTCAGCGTTGTGCCCCTCGACGATCAGTCACTTCTAAGTGCATTCCACAAAAACGCTGACTTTGCCCCCGTCATGTTATTCAACTCAAAAACGTATTCGACGGCCGCCACTTTGACAATGTGTTTTGTACGCAGTCGATAATATTCCATCGATTTCGCTAACTGCAAAACTACTGCGCCTGATTGTTGCTGTGCGCGGTCGCCCCGGCTGCAAAATGCGCACACGGCACTGGAGCCGTAGCTCCGAGAAAAAGACGCAAGCCATTGTATTGTATTGTAAACTTTAAAATATAAATTCGTGCCCACGTGATCCATACGAATCGCGTCCTATGTATCAAGGGCAGATCAACCACCATACAGCTTAATGGCTGCGATGTCCCTATTAGCTTGCGTCACAAGTACTGAGGCTTCACTTAGACACAACGCCTAACCTAAAATTGCATACTTGCGTACCAGAACGCTAACATTACCAGATAAATTTAGGTGGCTGCTTGGAAGTCATTGCTAACCAGAGAATGCAAAGAGCTCCTTTACAAGCAGCTTATAACCCATGGTTTGCAATATGCCATCCCGATATGGGGAGCACTAGCTTCTTACACCCAGCTCAGACACGTCGATAGTGTCCAAAACATAATCCTAAGAAAAGCCACTTCGTCTATATGGTACACTTCTAATCAGACCCTGTGTGAACGATATAATATATCGTCTGCCGATTAAGTATTTACCTCCAATAGTGCAATACTATTCACGTCCTTACCGAATCACACAAACCATACAGTCTTAAAAGGCTGTTGAGGGTAATTTCAGCAGGCAACAAATCATTCCTCTACAACAATCCCACAACCCCATACTCAGCATAATATTCTAAGTCTAATAAGGGTGTCAAGTGAGGAACAGTGCTGAACAACAACCTGCACAGCAACTTCCTCGAAGCACTAACACCGAACAGAGAATGTCGTGGCTTCATAACTGAAAAAGAAAAGAGACATATATAAATAATTACAATATAAACCTATTAACACAAAATACTCAATATGTAGACAAACTTAAACATATTCAAACCACAGTCAAATGTGCTGGCACATCAAGGTCCTGGATAAGAAAAGAAAAACACATAGTCCAAATATAATAAACCAATAAAGCAATAGGGTATAAATTGGTTCAACTAACCATACAACATGAAAACACGCCATACCCAATCCACTTCCAGTCAATCTAAAATATTGAATACAAAATCAAAAATCAATATAGATTTCCTATAGAGGAATCAACTTACCTGTATAAATTAGTGCATCACACAATGCCAACATCCTTACGTCATCATGGGACCAATCTACATTAAAACGATAGCAACAGGCACGCAAAACAGGACAGTGGGATACCCTTCGACCTATGTTCCCGTGTGTTTATTTTGTTAAATTCATACACATATGTATGAATATGCACTTTATTTGAAATTAATCCCGACAGATTCTTCGCGCTCGCCCGTCTCCCTTGTTAGCTGACAGAAGCACTTTGTTTTATAAACATACTTCCTTGAATAACTTCTGTGTTTATTGTTCGATCGGATTGTAATTTGGAAACTACGTAGTTATTTCATTCAGCTTAGTATTTGTTAAAGGAAGGGCGTCTCAATCGCTGGCAACGCGTATGCCAAATTCATTAAAATTTCTGGCGCAAATGGAGTACCGAATATCTGACGATTCTTCAGGAGCGCAGCAAATGGAAAACTTCGCGAACGGCCCTTAAGGCTGACTCCTTAGTGCTGTTCAGGGATGAAAATCTTCCTACACTAAAATGGCGGCTCGGCAAGGTGGAGTCCACGATACCAGGCGATGATGGCGTTCCCAGGGGTAGCCATGTTTCAAACCTCGGTTGGCCTGATCAAGCGAGCTGTAACCAAGCTTGCAGTTTTGCCTCTTTCTGACCATATCGGTTGAAAGTGATCACTTCCAACGGGGGAGTATGTCGGGAGCAGCACCTTTTATGCTTAGTTAAACATTTACATTTAAATTGATTTGCACCACTGCTTGTTTTGATTGCAACTCTGTTATGACTCTGTTATGTACATGCTTAAAAAAGCTAGTTGCTCTAGCATTGATCAATACATTCTTTCACATCTACATCTACTGGTCATGTACACACACGTCTATTCTATAATTCGACTATTAAACTTGCAACAAGTGAAGATTAACTAAAAAAAACAATTGAACAAGCAAGAATTTGTTGTTGGCAATTAGTGCAAAGGTGGACATTCGGTTTTCCTCTAATCACTGCAATTATAACATAAATCTTTGTTAAAACAAGAACCACATGAAAACAAACTTTGTATAATTAAAGATATGATACAAAAAAATAACAGAAAAACAATGATATCATATTAAAAATAAACAAGCAATACAATTAATTCTTAAATACAAATACTTATGTTACCAAATCGTCGTATGGTTCAAACAAATAAATATTTATAGACAATGTGACACACTAGCTACAATAATATAAAATGTAACAGCACTCAAACACCCATATATACTAGTCCTTACACCTTAGTATTTAGTATGCAGACCTATGGCCTGCAGCTATAGGGAAACACATGGAATATAAACATACATCGGAACTCCGTGGTATGTTCGAAACGAAAATATCAATGCACATCCCTCCGGTGAAAAATAGTCAAATTCAGAGAAAATACAATGTCAAGTTTATATCGTTTCCCAAAATACTTTTCAAGAGTTATGTCACATATCAGTAGTCAATCCCCTATCCGACGCAATGA
>JAEIGL010000200.1:0-27320 GCA_018903715.1 Zaprionus davidi
ATTTTAAATGTTCTTATGATAATACAGAAACATGTGCTTGCTTTCACTTTGTTATTCAACAACGTTAAAAAATGTTAAAAATGTTAAAAAATATATTAAATCATATAAACTACGTGTCTAAAATGCTTATATAAGCTACGTTTTTCAAATGTAAACATTAAATAAAGAAAAAGAAACATAAGAAAAACTAGTTTATTTATTATGGTGGTGAAATTACTTATAAACAGGAGAAAGATCTGTGTACAGTAAGATATCTTGAGTCACACGCTTCTGTGCACTAGCGCCTGCGTACAAACACGATCATACATGCTCAGTTTCCCACGCACACGTACACACACCCTCGAACACATTAACTTGTTGAACTAGGGTCTCCCGCAGTGTCAAATATCACGGCTAACCCCACAAAAGGGACAATGCACACATTAACTTGTTGAACTTGGGTCTCCTGGACTGTCAAATATCAATAAGATATCTTGATTCACACGATTCTGTGCACTAGCGCCTGCGTACACACATTCACCCTCTAACACCTTCGCATGCTCACCTCTCAACTTTTAATACCGCACGCACGTAGCGATTAATTAGTATGCTTGAGGATACACTTATAACGTTCGACATCAACTTGTTGATCAAGGGTCTCCCGGACTGTCAATAAGATTTCTTGAGTCACACGCTTCTGTGCACTTCTGCGTACACACATTCACCCTCTAACACCTACGCATGCAAACACGATCATACATGCTCAGTTTCTCACGCGCAGTTTCCCTCCTCACAACCCATTACCTTATTTTACACACCCTCATTTATTTTTATTACCCCACTCCACTTTTTGTCCCAGAATCACCATTCAGTTTTGCCCACTCCACTTTTTGTCCTAGAATCTGCGCCCATTGTCCTAGAACCAGCGCCCATATTACACCTGACAATTTTTACCTACGTGACAGGAGACCACCTCACGTACCTGCCTTTTTACCCCTCACGTACCTACCTTTTTATCCCTTACGTACCTTTTTTACCGGAAACCACCTCACTCCACTTTTTGTCCCAGAAAATTCCTCACTCCACTTTTTGTCCCAGAACCCCCATTTCCTATCTACTGATGGCACTAGAACAGGAAAGCGATGACGAACTACAATCTCTGCTTAAGTCTGACCCAGAAAATACTATATCTCTAACGAAATTGTTTATTCCAGGCTCAAACAAACAATTGTACTGCCATGTTAACAATAAACAGGTACGCCCGTTTGTGCCCAGGTGCCTCCGCCCAACGGTAGTCCAAGGCCTACATTCACTATGACATCCAGGAGTTAAGGCAACGAACAAATTAGTTAGCAAGCACTACGTTTGGCCTCGCATGGCAAAGGATGTCGCCAAAACCGTACGTTCTTGTATCCCGTGCCAAAAAGCCAAAGTCCAGCGCCACACCAAATCGCTACTTGGAGAGTATTCCGCCTGCGACGCTCGCTTCGAGCACATCAACATAGATATCGTTGGCACACTGTCTTCTTCGAACGGATATCGATACTGTCTTACGTGCATCGATCGCTTCTCACGATGGCCTGCTGCGATTCTCTTAATTGACATCACAGCACAGTCAGTTGCCAGTGCACTGATTTCTGGCTGGTTCGCGCTCTATGGAATCCCGCTCCACATCACAACGGATTTAGGACGGCAGTTCGAGTCCACACTGTTCCAAGAGCTTTCTAAAATCTGTGGTTTTAAACATCTACGCACGACGGCATACCACCCACAAGCTAACGGCATGGTCGAACGATGGCACAGAACATTAAAAGCTGCCATAAAATGTTCTGATTCAATTAACTGGAGCACTGCATTGCACAAGCTAACGGCATGGTCGAACGATGGCACAGAACATTAAATGCTGCCATAAAATGTTCGGATTCAATGAACTGGAGCACTGCATTGCACCTCATCCTACTAGGACTATGCATCACGATCAAAGACGACATCGGGTTAAGTCCAGCTGAAATGGTATACGGCACTACACTGTCAGTTCCTGGCGGATTTTTTACATCAAGCACTGTAAATCGCAGCGAGTCTGAGTTCACCGAGGCTCTTCGGAAATCTATATCGCAGCTGCCAACTACTAAGCCAGTGCACCATCACACGCCTCAAGAGTTTATTCATCCCGATCTAAATCAATGCAAACACGTCTTCGTCAGAGTGGATCGAGTTAAAACTCCGTTAGAACCTAACTACGAGGGTCCGTTTGAAGTAATAGCGAAACACGACAAATACTTTACTCTCAAAGGTCGCACAAAGGACAATAATGTTTCTATCGACCGTCTTAAACCAGCATACATCTTCAAAGAGGAACCTCCTCGAATACAGGAACAAAGGAAAACACCAATCGCTCAACCTGTCACGCAGGTATCGAGATCTGGACGACGAGTCATACTCCCAGCGAGATACCTTTCCTAACTGGTACGCTAGGAGGGGGTACTGTGGCTACTCTCAGCAGCTTACAATAGTGTGATCGAACTCGATAGCTTACACGATAGCCTCTTACACGCGACATTCGTTATAATTAATAAATTCTGTGTATGTAAATTCGTGAATAAATATTAAAACTTATTTCTGTGTACGATACACATTAAAAAGTCAATTGTCCACTTACTCATAAAATGTAAAAGAAGAAAGGAAGTGTACGCAGAACAAGCTCATTAAGTTAAATAAAATAATATATTATAAATAAACATATCCAGTTTATTATCAACATGGTAGCAGAGCAAGGTTAATAAAATCACTCCAATGTTAATCAAATAAATCCAAAGTCAATACTAAATCCAAGTTTGACAAAAAATATGAAGAAACGTGAAAAGTAAATCGCCATAAAGAAAAAGTGTGAAAGACATAGAAAAGAGGAAAACAATATTAAAAGTGTGAAATATTAAAAAATACTAATACGTTAACAAAACTATTGATAAATATTAAATGAATAAAGTGAAAAACATTAAAAACATAAACTAAAAAGGGTCGATGGCAACAGATTAAAATTCAAATAAAGTTCACGTGCACGCTTTGATAAATTACATAGAAGTAGAAAAGTGTGACCCATCAATATGAAAATGTGCAAAAAAATGCATGAAAGAGATATAAAAGTAGAGTACAAATATATTAAAAGTGAAACGGAAAAAATGAGTGCACACGCGAAAATCGAAGACATTGCTATGCCCGTATTCGATGAGGTAAATTTTGGAAGCTGGAAGTTTACACTAATGACAATACTAGAATACAAAGAGTGCAAAGAACCAGCAGTGCGAATTAGAACAACGGAAGACAATGAAACAACATGGAAGAAAACAGATTTAAAAGCAAAAACAATTTTAATAAGTACAATATCAGATAAACAGTTGGAATATGTAAGTGGGTGCGAAACGACGTTAGAAATTATGAACAAATTAAACGAAATGTATTCGACAAAGTCAACAGCCCTGCAAATATTGTGCAGACGGAAAATCGAATTTGAGAAAGCAGTGAATCAATTTAAAAACGCTGGAGGTACCATAGACGAAAATGAAAAAATGCGGTATTTGTTAAAAGCGTTACCAACAAGCTACAGTTATATTGGAGACTTCTTAGATGTGATTCCGGAAGCACAACGAACAGTAGAGTATGTAAAATCAAAAGTAAAAGAAAAAACCTTGAACAGAGGTCCAGTGGAGAGACGTAATTACGTAAGCACATTTAATACCAAAACTAAAAAAAAACTGCTATTTGTGTGGCAAAACAGGACATTTTCAAAAGTATTGCTGGCATGCTGAGCAAAATGCGAGAGGTGATAACAGACAACAACAACAAGACAACAGGCGATATCAGAATACGAATCAGATCTCGGTCGAGGCAGAGGTCAACATCATGGAAGTGGTCGCGGACGTGGAACTGGACGTGGACATCACTCAGGAGACGGGAACCAATGAAGACAACAAGAAAACAGCGACGGCGTACAGTCATGGACAACAAGAATGATAAAAGGCGAAAAAATAATAAAATGTAATAACAATGTAGTGGATGCACTGTTCACATTATAAACGATAGTAGATTATTTAAAAACTAAAAATTTGAAAAATCCGATTGTTGTTAAAGTAGCCGATGGAAAACAATTGCAAGCGACAAAGATTGGAAATGTAGAACATATAAAAATAAAAATTTGATCGATATACAAAATGTGTACTTCGTAAAAGACATAAAACAAAATTTGTTAAGCATATCAAGAATAACTGAATATAAATGTACAGTCGTAGCCAGAAATAATGATACAAAACTCTATAATGAAAAAAAAAGAATTGTTGTCAGTTGCAAACAAAATTGATAGTTTATATAATGTAAAAAGCTTTATGCCAAAAAATAAAATAAATGAAATACATACAAATATAACTAAATTAACTGAAAAGGAAAAATGGCAAATAATGGGAAATTTGCCTGCTGATCGCCTTCGAGAAGGTCGGCCATTTAGAGTATGTGGAGTTGACTTTTGTGGGCCGTTCTATGTCAGGTATAGGATCAGGGGTAGACAACCTGTAAAATTGTATATTGCCGTTTTTGTTTGTTTTGCCTCAAAGGCGGTACATTTAGAGCTGGTAACCGATTTATAAAAAATGTATACTTCGTAAAAAACCTAAAAAAAAATTTGTTAAGCATTTCAAGAATAACTGAAAATAAATGTACAGTCGTAGCCAAAAATAATGATACAAAAATCTATAATGAGAAAAGAGAATTGTTGTCAGTTGCAAACAAAATTGATAGTTTACATAATGTAAAGAGCTTCATGCCAAACAATAAAACAAATGAAATATATTCATATGTAACTAAATTAACTGAAAAGGAAAAATGGCACAGGGCACTAGGCCACGTAAATTTTCAATATTTGAATAGACTCATAAAGAATAAACGGCGTAGTAGAAAGATATAATAGATAGGCAATGGACATTGGTAGGTGCTTAATGAGGGAGGCAAACATACATAGGCGATAGTGGCCAGAAGTTATGAACACAGTAGCTTATTTATAAAATCGAACAGACGCAAACACTGCAGTAAATAAAAGCGCATGGAAATATTTTTTGGTTTAAAACCGAATACAGAAAATTTAAAAATATACGGATGTAGAGTTTTCGTTAGAGTTCCAGAAGTACGTAGACTGAGCAAATGGGATAACAATTCAGAATTAGGAGTTTTAGTTGGATATAATACAAACGGATATAGGGTTTTAGTAAACAATAGAGTAATAAACGCAAGACAGTAAAACATTTTATTTATATTAATTTTGTAAATCCAATTGTACCGAACACTTTCGAAGAAGCGATGAATATCAATGAAAATCAAGAATGGCATAGAGCACTGAACACTAAAATGCAATGCTTAAATAAAAATAATACGTGGCAAATTGTAGATAAACCGAACAACAAAAAGATTATAGATGTTTAATGGGTGTACAAAAAAAAAAGACTAGAAAAATGTATATTCACCAGTAGGAAAAATGTAAACATTAAATTTATTACTTTAATATTGTTGTAAAAATGGTCCGTTTATAAATCAGATGGATGTCGAAACAGTCTTTCTAAATGGCTATGTAAAATCAGAAGTTTATGTGAATTAACCAAAAGGTTTATAAATTAATTAAGGTATTATATGGATTGAGAGAGAGCCCTAGATTATGGTACGAATGTTTGCATAAATATCTCGAAAAATTAAATTTTATAAGAAGCAATTGCGGTTATTGTTTATATGTAAAAACAAAAGATAAAGATGAAATATATATTTTAGTATTTGTAGATGACATATTGATAAGCAGTAAGAACCAAACAAAAATAAACGAAATTAAAGATAGTTTAATGAACAAATTTACAATGAAAGATTTAGGAAAAATCTGCAGCTATATTGGAATAGATATTAATTATAGTACTGAGAGTAAGAAAATGACTTTAAATCAAAAAAGATATATTGAATCACTAGCAATTAAGTATAATCTCGAAAATGCTAAGCTATACGAAACTCCAATGGAAACAAACTTAAAATTAGATCAAGGAACTGAATGTTATGAGAAAATTAAATACAGAAACTTAATAGGGGAATTTTTATATATTAGCGCAGGTACAAGACCAGATATATCATATTCCGTAAATTACTTAAGCAGATATCCAAGTTAATATAATTCAACACACTATAAATACGCGATAAGAGTATTGAAATATTTATATAAAACAAGAGATCTGAATTTAATATTTGAAGAAAATGAAAATAATGAAATACTAGATTGTATGGTAGACCTAGATTATGCAGGATATAATATTGATAGAAAATCCCCAACGGGATTTATAATTAAAATGTATGGAAGCATAATTTATTGGAAAACACACAAACAACACACTGTAACAAAATGTTCAACGTTTGCAGAGTATATTGCCATGTCAGAAGCAGTAACCAAAATATTATTTGTAAAAAACATGTTATGTGAAATATTTAATATTAATAACGAAAAAGCGATAAAGATATATGAAGATAATTCAGGTGCTGTAGCGATATAGAAATTTGGTAACTTTACGAAGAATTCGAAGCACATTGAAGTGCAGTATCATTATGTTAATGAAAATTACAAAAAGGGTATTATAAACATTGTAAAGATAGAATCGAGATTTAACATTGCAGACATGTCAACCAAAGCGTTAGAAAAACAAAAATTTATAAGGAATAGAGATGCTGTTAAGTTAAAGTAATGAAAGATAAAATCAAGACAACAAATTTAAGAGGCTTGTTGGAATAAATGTCTATGTCTTGATCTGTAATGCTAATTAGCATAAGAATAAATCAGCTGTTCTGTAAAAGCATAATGTAGTGTTGATTAACATAATGAGCCACTTGCTCATAAAATGTAAAGAAGAAAGGAAGTGCACGCAGCATAAACTCATTAAGTTAAATAAAATAATATATTATAAATAAACAAATCCAGCTTATTATCAACAATTGCAAATTGTGTGTTTGTATGCTGTTAGTAGGCAGCAAGGGGAAATAAATGTAACCACAGCTCTGGCTGGGGTACGTGCCGTCCTTGCACCTACTGACGGAAGTGCGGCTATACTCTCCACGTGAGGGCGGCTGGAAGCAGGCCCCTAGCACGGTCATGTCTCTGCTAGGGGTGCTGACTAATTGTAGTCGGGCGAAGATCGTGTATCTTTAAAACACCCCAATCCAAGGCGGAACAGCATACGCTAAGGGATGCATGGCCGGGGGGTAGCCCGGTCTCTAGTATGCGGACTCTGGATACCTGTCGCCCTCCAGTTTCATTTAGACTTCCCACGGCACGCGGGCTATGTCGTGGGTGACCTCCCCTTCCCGCCTACTCGTGGGACCAATTCATGGATCTAATATCAAAAACCAACAAGCCTGATGCAGCTTTAATTGCATCAATCCAGGGTGAAGCCTTCACGGCCGACCCCAACACCAGCACTGCAGCCATTGGGCTGCTGGCTTCCACCCCCAATACTACGGGTCTTGACCCTAGTACTCCTGGGGACTCGGCTGGGCCACGAACTCCCTTGGACACTGAGTTCGCTAGTGCTGCTTTCTCGTCCAACAACTGCTCAGGCACGCATCAGACCGTCGAGGTGATGTCCTCCGACGCGGAAGCTGAAGGTGACCTGATCAGCTTTGCTGACGACGCTTCCGTGGCCTCACAGAGGTCAGGCCTCACAGAAGCAGGCTCCCAAATCCAGACTCTGCGACTGGACTCGGGTGACGCCTTCGTCAAACTGAAGACCCGCGAGAAGAAGCTCTTTAAAGCTGCACTCGCTAAGGGTTCGAGCAGAGCAGAGGCTCTGGCTATCGCCACTGCGCCCCCCGTGGAAACCAAGGCCAAGCGGACGCGCACTGACGATACCCTCGAACCCCAAGGGTCTTCAAAGAAGCCCAAAAAGACTCATGTGGAGTCCACAAAGCCACTCTTCAGCCAGGTGGCAAGCAGAGTGAAACTGGGCTTCACTTCGGCTGATCCCAACAAACCCCTTACACCGGAGCAAATGGCCACGGTGCAAGACAGCATCCTAAAGGCGATGCGGCTGCCCTCCACATCAAAAATCGGTCCAGGTTTCGACGGGTGCATACCCCGAAATGAATGGCTGCTCTTGGTGTGCGAGGACAGCAGCACTGCCGAATGGGTCAGGGGAGCTGTTGGACATATCAAGTCCATCAGCGGCCTTGATATCAAACTATTGGAGGAAGCTGAGTTCCCAAGAGCTCACCTCATTCGAGGGTACTTCCCCAATTGTGCTGACTTCCCACCCGCCGACATTCTGGAGTACTTGGGTCTCCAGAATCTTGAGCGCTTCTCAACGGAGCTGTGGCGGGTGGTTCAACACAGCCTTAATGGCAAAACGGCGCACCTCGCGATGTTGGTCGACGAGAAGTCGTTCAAGACTCTGACGGATCTTAAGGGTAACGTCAAATTCCGCTTTGGCAGGGTGAAACTTATCCTTAAGAACTCCCCCCGTCAGGGTCTCCCCCACCCCTGCCCTCCCCCCGTTCCCCATCCCCAACCATCCCCCTCCCATCAGCGCTCCTTCAGCAGCGGTAACGGTGGCCTCCGCCGGCGTGACAGCAGTGGCTGCCGCTCCGGTGGCGTCTACCAGCGCCGCAGCCACAGTGGCGCTGACATCAATCCCCAAACCCCCAGTCATCGTGGTGACTGCCCCCAAGCCCACAACGGGCCGGACGAGGCCGGTGGCCAGCAATGGACGCCCCCCCTTACCAACAAGGCCCGCCACCAGCTTGGTGCGAAAGCCGCCCGCAAGGGCACCTCCGGCGACTGGGGTCGCTAGGCGACCTCCCCCGAGCAGTTCCACCAGACTGCCGAAGGGCATCCGGGGCAACGACTCTCGGGGGGGCAAGGCAGGTGGCCTTGTTTCCAAAGCCCTGAAGGAGGATGCTGAGCGCCATTAAGGTGCTCCAGGCGAACCTGCACCACGCCAGAGGAGCGTCCGCCACCCTGTGCAGGATCGTCTGTAAGGACGCAATCGACCTGGCTCTCGTCCAAGAGCCCTGGTTGATCGGTGGCCACATCCGTGGACTATCATGCGGATCATGTAAGTTGTTATATGACCGTATGGGTGGTGCCCCTCGCACCGCTATTGTTGTAAATAACAGTGTGAGACACTTCCCTTTACTCAATTTCATTCACAGAGACCTGGTGGCAACGGCTATTGAGGTAGCCACGGCTGAAGGCGTCCGGGAGGTAGTGCTAGCCTCTGCCTATTTCCCGGGCGACGTGGATGACGTCCCTCCAACAGAGGTTCAGCGGCTAGTGGAGTTCTGCCGCTTGCACAACAAGCCGCTCGTGATCGGCTGTGATGCAAATGCGCATCACACGATCTGGGGAAGCAGCGACGTCAATAAACGTGGTGAGTCCCTCTTAGAATATCTATTGTGTTGTCAATTAGATGTTGCTAACATAGGGTGTAAGCCTACCTTTATTAACGCCATTAGGGAGGAGGTTCTGGATCTCACCCTAGTCAGCAACTCTCTTGCGAGTTCGCTGGTAAACTGGCGGGTAACAGACGAAGCCACGCTGTCGGACCATCAGCACATCAGGTTCGATCTCCCTGGCCAAGTCGAAATCCGCCAGAACTCCTTCTGTCCCAAAAAGACAAATTGGGAACTATTCAAAGCCTCTGTGGCTTTTAAAGCAGACTCGTTGATCAGCAACCCGAATTCTATCAGTGAGATAGAACTTGCTGCCAACCTGCTTCAAGATGTGCTGATCACATCCTTCGAGGACAGTTCTGTTCGGAAGACCTTAAAAGTCAACCGAAAAGTTCCTTGGTGGAACGAGGAACTGGCTGCTCAAAGAAGGAAGGTTAGAAGCCTATTCAACAGGGCCAGATCTAACCGTGTCAGCTGGGACGTCTATAGGGACGCTCTCACAAATTACAACAAAACCATTAGACGTGCCAAGCGCGATACGTGGCGCAGCTACTGTGGTAGCATTGAATCGCTGCCAGAGGCAGCGAGGCTCCACAAAGTATTAGCTAAAGGGTCGTCTAATGGGATAGGGCTACTCAAAAGAGCAGACGGCTCTTTCACCCAAGATCGCAGGGAAGCACTTGACCTTCTTCTTCAAGTCCACTTCCCAGGTTCGGTGGCGAACCCAGATCTATCGAGTCACGATGACGCCACCCTGTCACCGGACTCACGTGGGTCCAGTCTATCAGGGACTATCTTCGACCCTGAAAAGGTCAAATGGGCTGTAAACTCCTTCGCTCCCTTCAAAGCCCCAGGGGGCGATCAGATCTTTCCAGCCCTTCTACAGAACAGCCTGGATCACACTCTCGATCCGCTGGTCGGTCTACTTAGAGCCAGTCTCACTTGGGGATACATACCCATCTCTTGGAGGAGAGTCAATGTGGTATTCATTCCCAAGCAGGGAAACCGTCTCCCTGACCAGCCTAAGTCATATCGACCGATCAGTCTCACCTCCTTTCTGCTTAAAACAGCGGAAAGGCTTGTAGACCTGCACATTCGGTGCTCTCTGCAGAAAAGCCATCCTCTGCATCCCACGCAGTTTGCGTATATAGCCGGAAGATCGACTGAGGTCGCTCTTCACAAGCTAGTGGGTAAAATCGAAGGAGCCTTCGTATCCAAGAATATTGCTCTGTGCTCTTTTCTTGATATAGAGGGTGCTTTCGATAATACCGGCTACGAGTCTATTTCTGCTGCACTAGAGCGCAGAAATATCGCCCGTCCCCTAATCCGATGGATTGATGCTATGCTCAAGCATCGGACCATTTCCTCTACCTTGGACTCCACGACTGCCTTCATTAGTGCGGTTAAGGGATGTCCCCAGGGAGGGGTCCTATCCCCCTTACTCTGGTCTTTAGTAGTTGATGAACTACTGAGTATTCTCGCTGAACAGGGCGTGCAAGCAATTGGCTATGCTGACGACCTGGCACTCATAGTGAACGGGAACTTTGCCAACACTGTGACAGAGCTGATGCAATCTGCTCTGAACACGGTTAGTAGATGGTGCGAAGATGTAGGTCTTAGCATCAATCCACAAAAGGCGATTATCGTTCCATTCACTAAGCGCTATTCCGTTGACATAGGTCAATTACATATTGGCGGCTCTCCCGTGGGACTTTCCAACGAGGTCAAATATCTAGGGGTAACTCTTGATAAAAGGCTGAACTGGAATTCCCATTTAAACAACACCCTATCAAAGGCAACTCATGCCATGTGGGCATGTAGAAGATTCTTTGGTAGGACCTGGGGTCTCAAATCCTGCACCATTCGGTGGCTATTTGAGATGATGGTAAGACCCATCGTCACCTACGCCGCTATTGTGTGGTGGCCAAAGGTCACGCAGGTCACTGCCATCAACAAATGCACTAAACTGCATAGGCTGCTGTGCCTTTCTCTAACGGGTGCACTTCGTACCTGTCCCACTGCAGCTATGGAATCAATTTTAAACTTGACACCGCTGCATATTCAAATCCAAGAAGTCGCCGCCATGAGCCTTCTTCGAATCAAGCTCCAATCTGGGCTTCTAGCTACCGAATCAGGGCATGCTAGACTTATCAAAGACATTCCTGGCTTAGAGATCTGCTCCAGATCAGATTCTATGACCAAGGAACTCTTCTTTGGTGCAAAATTTAAAACTCTCATCCCGGACCGGAGGGACTGGGATGCTGGCAACCCCATCAGTGACCCTCATGGCATACACTGGTATACCGATGGGTCAAGGACTGATCAGGGGGTTGGAGCTGGGATACATGGTCCCAACTCCAAAACCTCGATTGCTATGGGCAAATGGCCCACAGTCTTTCAATCCGAGGTTCATGCCATAGAGTTCTGCTGTCATCTTATCCTTGAGAAGGGGATCAGAGGAGCAAATATTTACATCTTCTCAGATAGCCAAGCCGCCATACTAGCCCTCTCCTCAAAAAGAGTAGGCTCGCGTATGGTGGCTGACTGTTGGAACTGCCTCCAGAGGCTCTCCAATAGGAACAAAGTCACCCTCCTGTGGGTACCTGGACACTCTGGTTTCCAAGGCAACGAGCTAGCTGATGAACTAGCGAGGGCGGGGTCATCAGCCCCTCTGCATGGCCCCGAACCCTTCTGCGGCGTGGGGTGGTCAACCATCTCATCCCTTGTGAAAGCATGGACGATTAGGTTGACCGAACGCTATTGGTTCTTCCAACCAGGGATGAGGCAGGCTAGAGAGCTTACGAATCCCTCGGTTAAACGAAGAACAAACTTACTTTGCAGGAGAGATCTCTATCTCCTTATTGGCTACCTTAGTGGACACCACGTGGTGAACTATCACCTCGCAAAAATGCGTCTGTCCTCAGACACAGAATGCAGGCTCTGTAGAGAGGACGACGAAACCACCAAACACATCTTGTGTGATTGTCCAGCCTTGGTATGGATCAGGAGGAAGCATCTGCACGTGGAAATCGCAGTTCCCGAGCAAATTGTCCGTTCCTCGACGAAAGATCTGTTATGCTTCATTAGGGAAGCAGAACAGCTTTTGTCAAGATAGGGAGAGCACTATAGGTACAAAAGATCGTCTTTGGTCGCAGTACCTCGCACCTTCTCTGCTGGGAGACTCCCTCTTTTAAAATAAATAAATAAATAATGCTGTTAGTACACAAGTGCGTGTCTATATCATTTGTGTGTATAAATATTTGAATGTGTTTGTGAATGTGAAACGTGTGAATATGTGTTTGACAGTGTTCTCGAGTTAGTTAATGTTTGCGTGTTTGATATAAAATAAATGTTCGTTGACAATTGTTGTATCCTTCCAGAGGTCCCCGGATAGGTTAACTGTCCCCGCTCGCAACAGTTCCTGTTTTACCCCAGCTAGCACCAGCTAGATTTGGGTAACCATATCGGGCTAAGAGGGGGGAGAAAACGCACGTCAGGTGGCTGTCTAGACAGTTATATCTCGTGCTCCAGCGCCACAAGGCTGCAGCAATAATGAAGCGAGAGGCGACGTGTGGCACAGTATGTCGGAGAGGCAGGCATGCACTGCCGCCTTCAAAGAAAAAAAGGCGCGAAAGCGCTACCGCTCCTCTCGCCACACGCGGTTCACTAAAAGGCAAGAGCGAGGTTAGAAGCTGCCAAACAATGAATTGCACGCTGCACGCTGGGATGGTTTTCAGCGATATCTTTTTATTCTTCTTTTTAATTTTATTGAAATTTGTTTCCCGCTTGAAAATTTTATGACTGGCGCTTTTCAGTTTTCAATTAGTGAAGAGAAAAATATCGAGCACGATAGGGTGGGCCAGGCAATCGATATATCCCCACTCCACTTCCCAGCGCTGAACGTTCGGTCGGCCGATTTGCAGTTGACAGACCGGTCGATTATCGGTGTGACTCTGGGTGTGGTGAATCCCGTTTTTCGAATTCAAATTTAAATTTGAATTCCCTATGAAATTTGTAAGTAAATCGCTCACAAAATAAAAATATAACAAAAAAAATTATAATACACGGGCCTTACACAGTTTCAATCGTCCTTTGCTTGTGCTGATGGGGGCGTTCATCATCATCTGTGTGCGTCTTTTGCAAATCAGAAACGCAGAATATTAATTCGTGTCCATCGTTTGCTGCAATATCAGTTATGCTGCGTTTTGAATACGTCAAAACACAAAAGTTGTTTGGTTGTGGGGCATATGGGTGAGGGGTGGGTTGTTGCTGATCATCGACTCCAGTATATCAAATTTTTTTAGGATATCTCTGGAACTACTAAAATGGAGCTTAACTCCAAAAATTTATATCAAACCAAGATCAAAAGTACCAAATAAAATAGGAAGGCTTTTACAAAGAGACATCTATTGAAGAGCGGTGTCTGAGGTGATGTTCGACGCTCGTAATCTGTACCTTACCCAACCATGATACTCAGCGCGAAGCAGTACGAGAGTATCCCAAAACAGAATTGCCTATGTATTCATCATACCATGTCTTCAGGAATTATTAAGGAACTTAGGGATTCATTATATAACTTATATTTTATTTCTTAATTTATAACACATTTCTTGGGCATATGGTTTTCGCGTTACTATAAGTAAACAATCGTATTTCATGATCCGGACTGAAACTGTATTGAAACTACCAGCAGAAGGGTAGGCTATTTATGTTTTAGCAATAGTTCAATAGTTCTATAAGTAAACAATCGTATTTCATGATCTGGACTGAAACTGTATTGAAACTACCAGCAGAAGGGTAGGCTATTTATGTTTTAGCAATAGTTCAATAGTTCTTCTCGCTAGTTCATCCGCTATCTCGTTGCCCTGGAAAGCAGAGTGTCCAGGTACCCATAGGAGAGTAACTTTGTTTCTGTTGGAAAGCCTCTGGAGGCAGTTCCAACAGTCAGCCACCATACGCGAACCTACTCTTTTTGAGGAGAGGGATAGTATGGCAGCTTGGCTATCTGAGAAGATGTAAATAATTGCTGCTCTGATCCTCTTCTCAAGGATAAGACGACAGCAGAACTTTTGCATGAACCTCAGATTGAAAGACTGTGGGCCATTTGCCCATAGCAATTGAGGTTTTGGAGTTGGGACCATGTATCCCAGCTCCAACCCCCTGATCAGTCCTTGACCCATCGGTATACCAGTGTATGCCATGAGGGTCACTGATGGGGTTGCCAGCATCCCAGTCCCTCCGGTCCGGGATGATAGTTTTGAATTTTGCACCAAAGAAGAGTTCCATGGTCATAGAATCTGATCTGGAGCATATCTCTAAGCCAGGAATGTCTTTGATAAGTCTAGCATGCCCTGATTCGGTAGCTAGAAGCCCAGATTGGAGCTTGATTCGAAGAAGGCTCATAGCGGGGACTTCTTGGATTTGAATATGCAGCGGTGTCAAGTTTAAAATTGATTCCATAGCTGCTGTGGGACAGGTACGAAGTGCTCCCGTTAGAGAAAGGCACAGCAGCCTATGCAGTTTAGTGCATTTGTTGATGACAGTGACCTGCGTAACCTTTGGCCACCACACAATAGCGGCGTAGGTGACGATTGGTCTTACCATCATCTCAAATAACCACCGAATGGTGCAGGATTTGAGACCCCAGGGCCTACCAAAGAATCTTCTACATGCCCACATGACATGAGTTGCCTTTGATAGGGTGTTGTTTAGATGACAATTCCAATTCAGTCTTTTATCAAGAGTTACCCCTAGATATTTGACCTCGTTGGAAAGTCCCACGGGAGAGCCGCCAATGTGCAATTGACCTATGTCGACGGAATGGCGCTTAGTGAAGGGAACGATAATCGCCTTTTGTGGATTAATGCTAAGACCTACATCTTCGCACCATCTATTCACCGTGTTCAGAGCAGATTGCATCAGCTCTGTTACGGTGTTGGCAAAGTTCCCTTTCACTACGAGAGCCAGGTCGTCGGCGTACCCGATTGCTTGAGCATTCTCGCTGAACAGGGCGTGTTCAGCGAGAATGCTCAGTTGTTCATCAACTACTAAAGACCAGAGTAAGGGGGATAGGAAAAAAGCACAGAGCAATATTCTTGGATACGAAGGCTCTTTCGATTTTACCCGCTAGCTTGTAGAGAGCGACCTCAGTCGATCTTCCGGCTATATACGCAAACTGCGTGGTATGCAGAGGGTGAGTTTTCTGCAGAGAGCACCGAATGTGCAGGTCTACGAGCCAGGGGGACTATTCCCCTGTTTAGAAATAAATACCACATTGACTCTCCTCCAAGAGATGGGTATATATCCCTAAGTGAGACTGGTTCTAAGAAGGCCGACCAGCGGATCGAGAGTATGATCCAGGCTGTTTTTTAAAAGGGCTGCAAAGATTTTATCGCCCCCTGGGGCTTTGAAGGGAACGAAGGAGTTTACAGCCCATTTGACCTTTTCAGGGTCGAAGATAGTCCCTGATAGACTGGACCCACATGAGTCAGGTGACGAGGTGGCGTCATCGTGACTGGATAGATCTGGGTCCGACAACACAATAGATACTCTAAAAGGGAGTCACCACTTATATTGACGTCGCTGCTTCCCCAGACTGTGTGATGCACATTTGCTTCGCAGCCGATCACGAGCGGTTTGTTGTGCCGGCGGCAGAAGTCCACTAGCCGGAGAACCTCTGCGGCGGGGACGTCATTCACGTCGCCCGGGAAATAGGCAGAGACTATCGCTATCTCCCGGACACCCTCTGCCTTGGCTACCTCAATAGCCGTTGCGACCAGGTCTCTGTGGATGAAACTAGGTAAGGGGAAGTGTCTTACACTGTTATTTACCACAATAGAAGTACGAGGGGCACCACCCATACGGTCATATAATAACTTACATGATCCGCATGATAATCCACGGATGTGGCCACCGATCAACCATGGCTCTTGGACGAGAGCCAGGTCGATTGCATCCTCACGGTCGATCCTGCACATGGTGGCGGACGCTCCTCTCCGAGAGTCGGCCTTGGTTTCCACGGAGGGCGCAGTGGCGTTAGCAAGAGCCTCTGCTCTGCTCGAACCCTTAGCGAGTGCAGCTTTAACGAACTTCTTCTCGCGGGTCTTCATTTTGACGAAGGCGTTCCCCGAGTCCAGTCGCAGTGTCTGGATTTGGGAGCCTGCTTCTGTGAGCCCTGACCTCTGTGAGGCCACGGAAGCATCGTCAGCAAAGCTGATCAGGTCACCTTCAGCTTCCGCGTCGGAGGACATCACCTCGACGGTCTGCTGCATGCCTGAGCAGTTTTTGGACGAGATTGCAGCACTAGCGAACTCAGTATCCAAGGAGTTCGTGGCCTGTCCGAGTCCCCAGAAGTACTAGGTTCAAGACCCGTAGTATTGGGGGTGGAAGCCAGCAGCCCAATGGCTGCAGTGCTGGTGTTGGGGTGGGCTGTGAAGGCTTCAGCCTGGATTGATGCTAGCAAAGCCTCATCAGGCTTGATTGTTTTTTTAAAATGATCCATAAATTTATCCCACGAGTTGGCGGGAAGGGAAGATCATCCACGACATAGCCCGAGTACCGTGGGATGTCTAAGTAAAACTGGAGGCCGACAGGTATCCAGAGTCCGCATACTAGAGACCGGGCTAAACCCCGGCCATGCATCCCTTAGCGTATATAATGTTGTGTTTGTCATTTTCGGTGACACGACATAGCCCGCGTGCCGTGGGAAGTCTAATTGAAACTGGAGGGCGACAGGTATCCAGAGTCCGCATACTAGAGACCGGGCTACCCCCCGGCCATGCATCCCTTAGCGTATGCTGTTCCGCCTTGGATTGGGGTGATTTATAGATTCTCGATCTTCGGCCGACTACAATTAGTCAGCACCCCTTTCAGAGACATGACCGTGCTAGGCCCCTAGCTTCCAGCTGCCCTCACTTGGTGAGTATATCCGCACTTCCGTCAGTAGAAGCAAGGACGGCACGTACCCCAGCCAAAACTGTGGTTACATTTAGTTCCCCTTGCTGTCTCTGACGGCTGACGGCCACATTAATTACTAACAAAAATATATTTTATTCAGTCAATCAGCGTACAATTTCCAATCGCTGGAATATTTAATCTTAAGTTTTTGTAGGCTAGTGTAGTTAAGAACAGTCGACTGTAGGTAAGAAAAATATAAAAAATTATATATAAAAATTAATATTACAATTTTTTTTATATTAAAATTAAATATGAATTAAAAGTTTAAAAAAAACCCAGAGGAATATATATGTAAAATTAAAGTTAAAATTTTCGTTAAACAGTAAAATGTAAAAAAAAAATTAAAAAATTAAATTTTAAATTTTAAATGATAATATGTTGATAATGTTAATGTGTTGATACGTTGATAATATGTATATATGTAGGCATGTGTAGTAATATATGTATGCTTGTCTGTTTATGTTGGTTATTTAGGTTTTATTTAAAGTGGATTTACAAAGTTTATTTGTGATTGTTGGTTTTACATTTAATTGACGACGCGCGCACTGCCGTTGTACATAGACCGGCAGAAGCTTTCTTACCACACTAACGCTCGGATCAGTGTGACAAAAGGGCATTGACAAATAGGGTTGCCAGATGCATTCCGAACACTTCCCCTCAGATGGCACTTTACTTATGGATTTGTCTCATACCCAACGTTTGAATGCATGAGACGTGTTTTGGCTTCGCCAGACCCTTGGTTAATACATCCGCCGGCATCTTGTCTGTTGGGATGTATTTCACATTGATGTCATCCTTCTCGACAAGTTCTCGCACAAAATGGTAACGGATGTCAATGTGCTTCGTCCGTTTATGGAATATCGGATTCCTTGTGAGCTGACCAGCTCCCTGATTGTCGTTTTAGATTGTGGTTGTGCCCAGTTGCCCCATAATCTCTTGCAGAAAACTTCGAAGGTGGACGGCTTCTTTGGACGACTCAGATAGCGCCATGTATTCTGCTTCCGTACTTCAAGTAACGCAATACCCTCTTAGCTGCAACCCACTGTTGCTTGCCGTAGGACGTGTTGTATTGGCTCAGGACACTAACGACGTGTGCAATATCTGGACGTGTAGACACTGCCAGCCACATTAAGGCTCCAACCAAACTTTGATACGCGATTTTTGATAACTCAGCTTGCTCTTCTTCAGTTTGCGGGCACATCTCGACTGATAGCTTTTCATTCACGTTCATTGGTGTGCTTGCTGGCTTGCAATCCTCCATGTTGAATTGCTTCAAAACATCCTTGACGAATTTCGACTGACACATCGAAAAACTCTTATCTTCTTTGTTTTAGGAGAACTCGATTCCCAAACAATAAGATAGCTTCCCTAGGTCTTTCATGTCAAAACTTCTTGACAACTGGGACTTCAGAAGAACTACCATATTCTCGTCATTTGCAGCAACGATCAGGTCATCCACATACAATCCCACGATGATGATCCTGTCTCCCTCTCCACACTGCTTTAACCCATATAAAGCCTTGTTCAGCCTGCATACATTTCCTTGACCATACTTTTGCTTCTCTTTGGATGGCAATATTTCGCGACACTCTGTTGGAACGCTGATGTAGAGTTCCTCCTCAATGTCTCCGTTCAAGTATGCGCTGTTAAAGTCTAATTGGTATACATCTAGCCCTAGCTCTACGGAAAGAGCTATTACTGTTCGTATTGAACCGATTCGGGCTACAAGCCCTTGGCTACCAGCCGTGCTTTGTGGCAATCCACCTCACCAGTCGGCTTATACTTGGTGCGTAGCACCCACTTCGTGTCGATGACTTTCATTTTGGGCTGTCGTTTTACAACTTGCCAGGTACCGTTCTTTTGGAGAGCCCTGTACTCGCTCAACATGGCGTCCTTCCACTTAGGAACTTCTGCACCTTTGAGAGCGTCGCTCGCAGTCATCTCCTCGCTTTTTCTTATGAAACACGTTGATTCGAAGAACTCATCTTCCGACTCAGATTCGTTTGCAGCTGCAACGATCTGATTGTGGATTAATTTCGGTCTACCAGGTTTACCTGTACATTGTTTCCTTGGCCTGCCAGGGCCACGCTTCATTTGCACCTCCGGATGGGCTTCGTCTGATGAACTTTCACTGCCGTTATCAGTTTCTTCTTGATTTGTAGGTACGCTTTCTATATCTTGTCTATCCGTTTCGGCAAATTCCTCGAAGTTGTTATCTTTACCAAATTGGTTTGTAAAGACCACGTCACGACTCTTCAGCACAGTTCTTGCTTCCGGATCATATAGCCTGTATGCCTTTGCATTGTTGCAGTAACCTATGAATATGCTTTTCTTCGATCTGGGGATGAACTTGCCTTTTGTTCGTTTGTTGAGCGAATACACAATTTGCCCAAACGTACGTAGATGTTTCACAACTGGGATACGTCTATTCCACAGTTTAAAAGGTGTTTTTGCCACACAGGCTACTCGACGGACATCTGTTCCTTATATAGCTTGCAGTGTTGACTGCTTCCGCCCAATAGCTTGGAGGTAGTGCTGCCTGTATCATCATATAGCGCGCCATTTCTACAAGCGTTCTATTCTTACTGTGAATTCGTGTTGAATACCTGCACCTGCCAGGTACTTCTTGAACTCGTTGTTCGTATATTCTGTTCCATTGTCTGATCTCAATGTCTTCAGCTTCTTTCCAGTCTTACGTTCAGCAAAGTTTTGAAATTCCTTGAATTTTTCTAAAACTTCCGATTTTGCCTTGATTGTATATAGCTCGCACCACTTTGAATGGTCGCCTATAAAAGTCACGAAATAACGGTTGCCTCCATGACTATGCACACGCATAGGACCACATACGTTGCTGTGGACCAATTCTAGGACTTCTCGGGATCTGGAGCTCGACGATGGGAACGGCTTCTGAGATTGCTTCCCCTTAATGGATACTTCACATTGTGGTAAACTTCCGCTTAAGTTTACTCTTACTCCCTGGACCATACGTAGTTGTATGGCAGCTTTGAGATCCTTTTCGTTGAGATGACCAAAACGTTCGTACCATTCTTTGATATCGTTTTGATTATGACTTGATACCTGGCAGCTCTCTCTTATTTCTTCCGTATAGTATAGATCTAACTTACGTTTGGCTCTAAACACTATCTGGCCATTAGATACTTTTACTATTTCTGCTCCGTCTTTCTTGAATAAGACGTTATAGCCATGATCACAAATCTTTGAGACGGACAACAGATTTTCCCTTAAATCTGGGACTTACAGCGTGTTTAAAAGGTTTACTGAGAAACTCTTGGTTGGATTAAACGGAACTAATCCACATTCTATCTCTGTCGAGTCATTATTTGCGAGCTTTAGATTTGAACACTCTGCTTTACTGACCTTTTCAAATCTATTTTCCTGCGAACACATGTGTGATGTCGGTCCAGAATCCAAACACCAGCCTTTCTGCTCACTACTGACAGAGTTTTCTATTTCTGCCTTCATACTCGACTTATTGTTACTGTCTTGATCTTTTGATTTACACCCCGCTGCTTTATGTCCAACTTTTCCGCACTCATAGCACATGTACTTGAATTTTTGTTCAGTTTTCCTTTCCTTTTCTTTATTGCTTTTGTACTTCTTGTTTACAAAAAGCGCTTCAGGAGTAGGCTCACTACTATTCCTTTTTCGGGCTTCAAATTCGTCAAGTAACTTGATCTAGCTACACGAAACGGTTCGTATTCTTCAGGACTGCTATACAACAACAGTATGGATAACAAATCATTTATATTTACCAACTCTACTTCATTTAGTTTATCGACGATATCGAAAAACTTATCTATGTGATTTATCATATCACCGCCATTGCCTAATTTTAACAAAATTAACGACTTCAATACGGATGCTTTGCGAGCTGGTCCTTTTGATTGGTAAACATCGTGTAGCTTTCTCCATACAGCGTTTGACGTGACACAGTTCTTTGTTTGTTTCAACTCCGTAGTTGACATGGATAGAATCAAGTCTGATTTTGCCTGCATCTTGATTGTCCCACTGTGCATTGTTTTCTTCGGTTTTAACATATGTTCCGTTAACATATTTCCAATTGTCATTTTTAATTAACAGCGCTTGGATTTGTATTTTCCAAGTATCAAAATTGTCTTTGCCCAAAGGCTCGAGTCGCACATTGTTAACACTCATTTTTTAATAATGTTCTTACTTTGGAGCTCGACGCGTATGCGATCACTCTGGCGCCACTTAGGTGACATACACACACATTTGTTCTTGGTAAAAAAAAAAAAATTTTAAAGGACTAGAAAAATTTTGAAATGGGGGGTCATGATCAGGTCATGCGATATATGTTTCTATATGTTTATAGACCTTCTAAATCCGAATCCAATGTCAAAACTAGCCAATCACGTCTGAATTGCAATCTAAACTAAAAAAATTTCTAAAAACTTCCAAAATTTTAAATTTGTTTGATAACACAACCCCACAAAAAAAAAAAGTTTAATGATCTTGGTAAGCATCATATGCAGATATATGTATTTTAGGTCACTGAATTCGAATACGAGGGGTTGTGTAATTTATTACTGTATTTGTGCAAATGTGTAGAATCGCGTATTTATTTATGTTTTTTATTAGTTAAAATACAGATTTGAAGCAAAAAATCATTATGAACCTATTCCGAATACTGATACATGAACCTATTCCGAATACTGATAAAATAATGCTCAAAGGGGATATACCAAATGGAAAACTTTTTTTGTATATTAAATTTGAATGAACCGTGGTAGGGGCCTGCTTCCAGCTGCCCTCACGTGTTGAGTATAGCCGCACTTCCGTCAGTAGGAGCAAGGACGTCACGTACCCCAGCCAAAACTATGGTTACATTTAGTTCCCCTTGCTATCTCTGACGGCTGACGGCCATATTAATTACTAACAAAAATATATTTTATTCAGTCAATCAGCGTACAATTTTTTTATATTAAAATTAAATATGAATTAAAAGTTTAAAAAAACCCAGAGGAATATATATGTAAAACTAAAGTTAAAATTTTCGTTAAACAGTAAAATGTAAAAAAAATTAAAAAATTAAATTTTAAATTTTAAATGATAATATGTTGATAATGTTAATGTGTTGATACATTGATAATATGTATATATGTAGGCATGTGCAGTAATATATGTATGCTTGTTAGTTTGCAAACATTGATTATCGTGACAGCAGAGATTTAGAAATAATAACACAACCCCACAAAAAAAACAAAGTTTCATGATCTGGGTATGTATATGCAGTTATATGTATTTTGGGTAAGTGAATTCGAATCTGAGGTCAGAATTTCGCCATCACGTCTGGACTTCGACATAACCTCACAAAACTAAAAAACCTTAAAATATGCCTCAAAAGATATATAATCCTGATCTGAGCATGCGTTATATGTTTTAACATGTATTTTAACCTTCTAAGTCTGAATCCGTAGTCAAAATTTACGTAGCCCCAAAAAATAATGGGGGGTCATGATCAGGTCATGCGATATATGTTTCCTGATCTGAGCATGCGTTATATGTTTTAACATGTATTTTAACCTTCTAAGTCTGAATCCGTAGTCAAAATTTACGTAGCCCCAAAAAATAATGGGGGGTCATGATCAGGTCATGCGATATATGTTTCCTGATCTGAGCATGCGTTATATGTTTTAACATGTATTTTAACCTTCTAAGTCTGAATCCGTAGTCAAAATTTACGTAGCTCCAAAAAATAATGGGGCGTCATGATCAGGTCATGCGATATATGTTTCTATATGTTTATAGACCTTCTAAATCCGAATCCAATGTCAAAACTAGCCAATCACGTCTGAATTGCAATCTAAACTAAAAAAATTTCTAAAAACTTCCAAAATTTTAAATTTGTTTGATAACACAACCCCACAAAAAAAAAAGTTTAATGATCTTGGTAAGCATCATATGCAGATATATGTATTTTAGGTCACTGAATTCGAATACGAGGGGTTGTGTAATTTATTACTGTATTTGTGCAAATGTGTAGAATCGCGTATTTATTTATGTTTTTTATTAGTTAAAATACAGATTTGAAGCAAAAAATCATTATGAACCTATTCCGAATACTGATACATGAACCTATTCCGAATACTGATAAAATAATGCTCAAAGGGGATATACCAAATGGAAAACTTTTTTGTATATTAAATTTGAATGAACCGTGGTAGGGGCCTGCTTCCAGCTGCCCTCACGTGGTGAGTATAGCCGCACTTCCGTCAGTAGGAGCAAGGACGTCACGTACCCCAGCCAAAACTATGGTTACATTTAGTTCCCCTTGCTATCTCTGACGGCTGACGGCCATATTAATTACTAACAAAAATATATTTTATTCAGTCAATCAGCGTACAATTTCCAATCGCAGGAATATTTAATCTAATTTTCTTAAGTTTTTGTGGCTAGTGTAGTTAAGAACATTCGACTGTAGGTAAGAAAAATATAAAAAATTATATATAAAAATTAATATTACAATTTTTTTATATTAAAATTAAATATGAATTAAAAGTTTAAAAAAACCCAGAGGAATATATATGTAAAACTAAAGTTAAAATTTTCGTTAAACAGTAAAATGTAAAAAAAATTAAAAAATTAAATTTTAAATTTTAAATGATAATATGTTGATAATGTTAATGTGTTGATACATTGATAATATGTATATATGTAGGCATGTGCAGTAATATATGTATGCTTGTTAGTTTGCAAACATTGATTATCGTGACAGCAGAGATTTAGAAATAATAACACAACCCCACAAAAAAAACAAAGTTTCATGATCTGGGTATGTATATGCAGTTATATGTATTTTGGGTAAGTGAATTCGAATCTGAGGTCAGAATTTCGCCATCACGTCTGGACTTCGACATAACCTCACAAAACTAAAAAACCTTAAAATATGCCTCAAAAGATATATAATCCTGATCTGAGCATGCGTTATATGTTTTAACATGTATTTTAACCTTCTAAGTCTGAATCCGTAGTCAAAATTTACGTAGCCCCAAAAAATAATGGGGGTCATGATCAGGTCATGCGATATATGTTTCTTGATCTGAGCATGCGTTATATGTTTTAACATGTATTTTAACCTTCTAAGTCTGAATCCGTAGTCAAAATTTACGTAGCCCCAAAAAATAATGGGGGGTCATGATCAGGTCATGCGATATATGTTTCCTGATCTGAGCATGCGTTATATGTTTTAACATGTATTTTAACCTTCTAAGTCTGAATCCGTAGTCAAAATTTACGTAGCTCCAAAAAATAATGGGGCGTCATGATCAGGTCATGCGATATATGTTTCTATATGTTTTTAGACCTTCTAAACCCGAATCCAATGTCAAAACCAGCCATTCACGTCTGAATTTCAATCTAACCTAAAAAATTTTGAAAAACTTCCAAAATTGTAAATTTGTTTGATAACACAACCCACAAAAAAAAAGTTTCATTATCTAGGTAAGCATCATATGCAGTTATATGTATTTTGGGTTACTGAATCCGAATCCGAGGGGTTGTGTAATTTATTACTGCATTTGTGCAAATGTGTAGAATCGCGTATTTAATTTATGTTTTTTATTAGTTAAAATACAGATTTGAATCAAAAAATCATTATTCATATGAACCTATTCCGAATACTGATAAAATAATGCTCAAAGGGGATATACCAAATGGAAAACTTTTTTGTATATTAAATTTGAATGAACCGTGGTAGGGGCCTGCTTCCAGCTGCCCTCACGTGGTGAGTATAGCCGCACTTCCGTCAGTAGGAGCAAGGACGGCACGTACCCCAGCTAAAACTATGGTTACATTTAGTTCCCCTTGCTATCTCTGACGGCTGACGGCCACATTAATTACTAACAAAAATATATTTTATTCAGTCAATCAGCGTACAATTTCCAATCGCAGGAATATTTAATCTAATTTTCTTAAGTTTTTGTGGCTAGTGTAGTTAAGAACATTCGACTGTAGGTAAGAAAAATATAAAAATTATATATAAAAATTAATATTACAATTTTTTATATTAAAATTAAATATGAATTAAAAGTTTAAAAAAACCCAGAGGAATATATATGTAAAACTAAAGTTAAAATTTTCGTTAAACAGTAAAATGTAAAAAAAAATTAAAAAATTAAATTTTAAATTTTAAATGATAACACAGGCCCACAAAAAAATAAAAAGTTTCATGATCTGGGTAAGCGGCATATGCAGTTATATGTATTTTGGGTCACTGAATCCGAATCCGAGGTCAGAATTTCGCCATCACGTCTGGACTTCGACATAACCTCATAAAACTGAAAAACCTTAAAATATCCCCCAAAAGATATAGAATCCTGATCTGAGCATACGATATATGTTTTATCATGTAATTTGTCCTTCTTAGTCCGAATGCGAAGTCAAAATTTACGTAGCACGTCTGAGTTTCGACTTAACCTCAAAAAACTCGAAAAATTTTGGAACCCCAAAAAATAATGGGGGTCATGATCGGGTCATGCGATATATGTTTCTATATGTTTTTAGACCTTCCGAATCCGAATCCAATGTCAAAACCAGCCTATCACGAATAAATTTCAATCTAACCTAAAAATTTTTTGAAAAACTTCCAAAATTTTTACCTTTTTTAATATTGGATTAGGGTGTATTCAAATTTAATATAAAAATAGCTTTCTTTTCCAATATACCCCCTTTTGAGCATTATTTTATCAGTATTCTGAATAGGTTCATATGAGCCCCAAAAAATAATGGGGGGTCATGATCAGGTCATGCGATATATGTTTCTATATGTTTTTAGACCTTCTAAACCCGAATCCAATGTCAAAACCAGCCATTCACGTCTGAATTTCAATCTAACCTAAAAAATTTTGAAAAACTTCCAAAATTGTAAATTTGTTTGATAACACAACCCCACAAAAAAAAAGTTTCATGATCTAGGTAAGCATCATATGCAGTTATATGTATTTTGGGTTACTAAATCCGAATCCGAGGGGTTGTGTAATTTATTACTGCATTTGTACAAATATGTAGAATCGCGTAATTAAATAATAATTATTAGTTAAAATACAGATTTGAAGCAAAAAATCATTACAAGCATTTATTTACATACACTATTCTTATTTTTGTTTCCAAACTGTTTTACCATCTGTTTTGTTTTATTGTGCATATATGGTGATTAGCTAGTGATAATATTACACCATTTGTTTATATTTTGATCTTATCGCACTTTTGAGCGAAGCTAGTGCAGCGTACGAAATAATAGTGGTCAAGTGTTTGGAAACAATAATAAGAATAGTGTATGTAAATAAATGCTGTTGTTGTTGTACGCTAAACAACAAATAGTGAATAAAATTATATTTCAGAAAAATATATGTTTGTATGTGTTATCTGCATTATCTTCACATATATTGTGTGCTAAACATTGCATATGCGTAAAAAACCAGCCGTGCGAATTAATAGTGGTCAGGGCTCGTATTCATATGAACCTATCCCGAATACTGATAAAATAATGCTCAAAGGGGATATACCAAATTGAAAACTTTTTGTATATTAAATTTGAATGAACCCTAACTCCAATATTAAAAAAACTTCAACATTTTGGAAGTTTTTTAAAAAATTTTTAGGTTAGGTTGAAATTCAGACGTAATTCAGTATAAGATCAGGATTCTATATCTTTTGGGGGATATCCTAAGGTTTTTCAGTTTTTTGAGGTAAGGTCAAATCCAGACGTGATGGAGAATTTCTGACCCCGGATTCGTATTCAGCGACCCAAAATACATATAACTGCATATATCGCATACCCAGATAAGAAAACTTTTTTTTGTGCGGTTGTGTAATTTTTAAGGAATGTTATTGTAAATATATTGTAGGCAATGTATTATTCCTATATATATAAACCTACACCTCACCATATA